>CAMTDV010000028.1:16373920-16973920 GCA_947069175.1 Scalesia atractyloides | reverse complement strand
TTACACTAATCTCATAACAATCTGATACATTACGAAACACTTGAGCATTGCATATATGATTGAACAAGACATCTACGCAACCTGTGAGTACATAGTCCCCTCTTTTATGTTTTCTAAATATTTTGAGATGATTCATATGTGCCTAAGATTTTTTCGAGTTTTTAAAACTACATATATGGTTTATATATACAATATGCCTTCAATTTGTGTGAAACTTGGTGGTATGTCATTCATAACAAGGGTACATTCATTAACTTTAGCCAAGCCGACCGGTAGTATGTTATGGTACCATAGGATTGACAATCTCGTTTCCAAATTTCCCGAGGTTTGTGGGGAAGTTAGGGGAACGAGAAAAACTGTGCAGTTGACGAACCCTTTGGTGGTTTGTCCGATGAGTCAACATAGGCTTGAATGTATTCACCATACCACCATACTTGTTTACATGAAACGAAACTATTGGTTTACAAAATATGACGATTGGTTTTAAACATGATGATTGGTTTCAAACATGACGATTGGTTTTAAACATGATGATTGGGTTACACATACATGACAATTGGTTTTAAACATGATGATTTTTTAGATTAGGGTTTGGTCATAGAACTGTTACATTGAAAACTATGATTTCTACGTTGTTCATCGGAGAATAATTGTTAGTCCGGGAATAACTTTGGTCCGACTTTGTGAAGTCACACGTGTTATTGGAACTTGTCCGAGATACACAAGGATCCGAGTTTTGGAATATATAGAGGGATCCAAGCTTATACATTTGGTTCGAGTTTGTTTAAACAAATTTAGAGTTTTCGAGTTTATGTGTTTGGTGATGTTCGGACATATATGCTGATCCCAGCTTGGAGAGTCCAAGTTTATATATAAACCTATGTTGATATACTTCCGAGTTTATATATAGACCAATGTTGATATACTTCTGAGTTTATATATAGATCAATGTTGATATACTTTTGCGTTTAATTGTGTCTGTTGCTTGTCCGAGTTTAGTGATATAGCTAAGGGATGTCTGAGTTTCAAATGTTGAGTCCGAGTTTATGTATAGACCTATGTTGGTGTATATGTCCGAGTTTATGTATAGACCTATGTTGGTGTATATGTCCGAGTTTATGTATAAACCTATGTTGGTGTATATGTCCGAGTTTATTGTATAGACCTATGTTGGTGTATACGTCTGAGTTTATGTATAGATCCATGTTGATATATATGCTTTCGAGTTTGAATGGATACATGTTTAGATCTGAATTTATGAAGTGGTTCCGGGTTCTTAATATTTGTTCCGAGTATATGTGTGTAAATTCTTATTTATTAATAAACCTTATATCAAAGTTATCAACATGAATATATCCGAGTTTCTCAGAAACAAATTACATGTCACCAACTTGAGAGATTCACTCGGTGTTACTGTATGTTAAACTTGTTAATCTGATCACACTAAACACTTGGTTGTTTTGAAATTAGGGTATCGCATAATCCTACATGCATACATACTTACACTTATTGTACATTAGGTTACGTGTAATGGACCTAGCACTTTATTAACGCGTAGAAGCACGTTAACACTTATTGAGCAAACTAAGGTGAGTTCACTACTCTTTCACAAGCATGCGTCCCGGGGGGATAAACTAATATTCTTGGGAGGAATACCTTTAAATGTTGTAGTCTAAATTTGATGTTAGTTAGTAAACTCAAACTCTATCATGAAAGTCCCTACTAACTACCGAACTAGTTGCCTGGGAGGCAATGGGGTATTAGTTGATAGAGCTATTAGGTTTGACAAACCTCACACCATGCTGGGAGCCAGGCGTTAACTAAGGTCCTTAAACACCTATGATCAATGCTGATAGACAATGATGAGGGCACAACTAACATAACAGTCATATTGGTATCGAGTTTATTATTCTTGACATGTTTTAAAACTAAACACTTACATGATTTACATTGAACAAAATTATGAACTCGCCAACTATATGTTGATACGCTTTTCTGCATGCTTGCAGACCATTAGGTACATTGTTGCATGGGAACTTGCAGTATGAGAAGTTTAAAGTGTCATGGGACATGTTGTTTGATGGAAACATTGGATACTTAGCATTTTAAAACATTTTGGTTTTGATTGTTTGAAATATTTACATCTACTTCCGCTGAACACATACTTTGTGTGAAAGGTTTAATTTGAAATACACAATTCATGTTGGACATGATGATTGTGTTTTATGTTGTCTACTATTAGTTCGACATGCTTAGTGGCTGGATCCTGGTACGTCACACGTCTCGTGGTAAAACCTCGCAGGTGGTAATTTGGGGGTGTGACAGTTCAGTATCAGAGCCACTGGTTATAGTGAACTAGGTTTTAAAAAGTTTTTTGTAAAACCAGACTATAATTGAATCAGTTCCGAAAGCGACCATGATACTACGCTCCAGATTGCAAGGTTCGTCTCTTATTATCGTATGCACTATACATTTAGCATATACATATGCATTGCATTGCATATAGCTGCACGCACATCATTATAGTACGATTACACGTGTTACCTACTTATGCCATGACGAATCATTAGCATGGCATCATCTCTAGACCTTTTGTGCTCTCTACCACTTTGAAAACCCCCACTTTTGACACTCAAATCTGAGGATCTTTTGACACAAGTTAGAAGGAATTGGGGTAACATTCAAATCGAATTATCATTACTGGTGCACACGTAATAATAATTCGGGTGCATGTGAGTCCTAGTGAGACCTGGCGTATGTAATAGGATTTTGACCCGTTATCCGACATAATTGGGAACTCGATAATCTATAGGAGCCATATCGATGGTTGACTCCTACTCAATCTTGATCTTTACTTTTATACTCTTCTTGTCTACTTGTGCTGAATATGGAGATAATATGCGTTACATATTTTTTTCTCATGTTGGTATCTTGTGGATGTAGAATCATGAGCAGACATAATGGTGGACGCGGCAGAGGACGTGGTAACATTGTCCTGACTCTGGCGGAGTTGACCGACCTTATCAACACACGACTGGCAAAAGCTTTAGCTGCTCAACAAGCTGGTACGACACCTTTTACAAGATGACTCATGTACCTTATCCATGTGTTTGAACACACAATAATGCATCATACGTTCTTTCCTCTTCAGGTCAAAACCTAAACCAGAATAACTAGCCTGTCTGTACCTTCAAGATGTTCATGGATTGCAAGCCGCAAACTTTCAGTGGAACTGAAGGAGCGTTGGGACTTCTTCGCTGGTTTAAGAAGGCCGAATCAGCGTTTGCAATGTGTAACTGTGCGGTAGGGGATAGAGTGAAGTTTGCTTCAGGCACGCTGGGGGATGGTGCCTTTACTTGGTGGAACGCCCAAGTTCAAATGCTTGGGATCGACATGGCAAATGCTACAACTTGGGTTGACTTCAAGGAGCTGATGTGGGAAGAGTACTGTCCCTGTGAACAAATTTAGAAGCTAGAAAACGAGTACTATAATCTGAATATGGTAGGATCAGAAATCGAAGCCTACACGAATTGTTCTCTAGAGCTGGCGGAGATGTGCCCCAATCTATTGTTGGTGCATATTCGTGACAACAACTTTTAGATTTGGTCTTTGGATATCTTGTAATTGGCAGAACGATAAACGGTTAGCGAGTTTAGCTTTGTATTAGTGAATTAGGAGTGATTGGGACAAACCAAACCCACATATGGGGAAGGGACGAAATGGACCTAGCCCATGTGATGGAACCCTAGACCATATTGCAACCTTGTGTTATATAAACAAGGTTTTGCATTAGGGTTTAAGGTTAATCACCATAATCACTAAAGAGAGGGTTTAGAGAGAATTCGTAAAAAAGAAAGGCTTGGAAGAATTTAAGATCTTGATTGATTGTAATCGGTTGATAGATAATCAATAAAGATCGAGTTTATTAGTGATTTCTGCTTCTACTCGTTTTCTGTGTTAATCTGATCTAGAGGATTCCGCACTCTAGATTAATAGACGATTCTCTGCAAGATCCGTGGATTAGGGGACCTACATCTATGACGCCGACACTACAAAAGAATCGAGTTGTATCTCAATGGATTAGCACCTCAGATCAAGGGCATGGTTACCTCTGCTAATCTTGACAACTTACCACGAATCAATCGCTTGGCTCACAAGATCACTGACCAAGAGGTTGAACGTGGAACACTACCAGAGCGTGGTTCTATGATTGCTCCTATTTCTTATAACAAACGTAAGTGGAATGACTCAGACAAAGCCTCTAACTCTAGCCAGCGACAAATGTGGGCTTAGAACAACAACAACAACCAAAACTTCAACCAGTCTTCTTCCACGAATCAGAATCAAGGCTCTTACCAGAATCAGGGCTCGTACGCTAGCAAGAAACCGAAGTGTAACAAGTGTAACTACCATCACCATGGGCAGTGCACTAAACATGTCAAAGATGTGACAAGGTAGGTACATGGCTAAAGATTGCAGAGCTCCGTTCCTAAAGCAACAGCAGCAACAGCAACCGCAGCAACAGCAGCAAAGGCAACAGCCACAACAACAGTAGGGTAATCGAAAGGGTTACTTTCAATGTGGAAGTGAGGGTCACTTCAAGAAGGATTGCACGCAGCTAAACCAAAACACCAACAACAATGGGAACAACAACACAAGGAACGGTGTAAATGGTGCTCGCGGGAGAGCATTCACGATTGGCGCAAAAGACGCCAGGAACGATAACAACATTGTGACTAGTACGTTTTCTATGAACAATCTTTCTGCTTCTGTTTTATTCGTTTTTGGTGTTGATTACAGTTACGTGCCCTTGAAATTCAGTAGACTGTTAGGAACGACCCAACACCTCCCGAAACCAATCATATTGTGGAATTGGCTGATGGTCAACCAATTGAAAAATCCCACGTTCATGTTGGGTGCAAGATCGATCTTTTAGATCAAGTATTTGACATTAATCTACTTCCTGTTACTCTTGGTAGCTTTGATGTGGTCATCGGTATGGACTGGTTAACCAAACACCGAGCTAAAATTCTCTATAATTAGAAGATCATTCGTATCACTCTCCCTAGTGGAGATTTCCTGTCTATTCAAGGTCACCAAAGTGGTGCTATGGCTAGCATCATTTCAACTATGAAAGACCAGAAGTGCTTACGGAAGGGCTATCCGGCTATTCTAGCTCTCGTTAATGACAACCAACTCGAGGAGGAGAAGATCGAAGACATTCTAATCATTTGTGACTTCTCTGATGTTTTTCCCAAGGAACTTCCAGGTTTACCTCCACATCGGCAAGTGGAATTCCAAATCGAACTTTCCCCTAGAGCAGCTCTGATCACTCCTGCTCCTTATCATCTTACACCAGGAGAGTTGCAAGAACTATCCAATCAACTTCAAGGACTGTTGGATAGAGGTTTTATCCGACCTAGTTCTTCGCCGTGGGGAGCCCCAGTCCTATTCGTGAAGAAGAAAGACGGGTCTTTCTGCATGTGTATTGACTATCGTGAACTTAACAAGGTGACAGTCAGAATCATTATCCTATTCCTTGTATTGACGACCTGTTTGACCAGCTGCAAGGGTCAAGCTTCTACTCAAAAATAGATCTAAGATCGGGCTATCATCAGATGAGAGTCCGAGTGGAGGATGTTCCCAAAACAGCTTTCCGAACAAGGTACAGCCATTACGAGTTTTTGGTCATGCCATTCGGGTTAACCAACGCACAAGCAGTTTTCATGGACCTTATGACCGTATGTGCAAACTGTATCTCGATGATTTCGTCATTGTGTTTATCGATGACATCCTAATCTATTCTAAGAACAAGGAGGATCATGAACGACATTTGCGTCTTATCTTGGAACTTATGAGGAAGGAACAGTTCTATGCGAAATTCTCTAAGTGCGACTTCTGGATTCGAGAAGTACACTTCCTTGGTCATGTGGTCAACGAGTTAGGAATGCATGATGGCCCAGCAAAAATCGATTATATTGGGAATTGGGCGGCACCTAAGACTCCTACGGAGATGCGACAATTTCTTGGTCTAGCGGGATACTATCATAGATTTATCAAGGAATTTTTAAAAATCACTCAACCTCTTACCGCTTTAACTCAGAAAGGTGTTACCTACTCGTGGGGAGCGACCCAAAAGAATGCCTTTCAGCTTTGAAACAAAAACTCTACAGTGCTCCGATATTGTCTTTACCCGAGGGTACGGAGGATTTCATGGTGTACTATGATGCTTCTATTCAAGGTCTAGGTTGTGTTTTGATGCAACGCGAGAAGGTGAACGCTTATGCTTCTCGACAGTTGAAAACTCACGAGAAGAACTACACGAATTGGAATTGGGAGCCGTAGTCTTTGCGCTCAAAATCTTGAGGCATTACTTGTACAATACTAAATGTACTATTTATACCAATCACAAGAGCCTTCAACACATTTTCGACAAGAAAGAGTTAAACATGCAACAGCGTCGTTGGTTTAAACTCTTGAACGATTATGATTGTGCAATCAAGTATCATCCAGGAAAAGCTAATGTGGTAGCCGACGCCCTCAGATGGAAGGAAACCAAACCAAGGCGTGTTCGAGTTTTACAGCTTACTATCCATTCTAACCTTCCTGACCAGATCTGTTCTACCCAAACTGAAGCATTGAAGGATAAGAACCTTCAATCTGAATCCATGCGGGGCATGCAGAGGCAACTCGTAACCAAGTTGGACGGTATTCGCTATTTCATGGAGCAAATATGGGTTCCATTCTACGGAAATCAGCGGGAGCTTATGTTGGACAAAGCACACAAGTCTTGATACTGCATCCATCCGGGTTCTGATAAGATGTATTAGGATCTAAAAATCTTATACTGGTGGCCAGACATGAAAGTAGACATAGCGACGTATGCGAGCAGATGTTTGACTTGCGAGAAAGTGGAAGTGGAATACCAAAAACCGTCTGGTTTGCTTCAACAACCAGAACTGCCTATGTGGAAATGGGAATAGATTTCCATGGATTTCGTCACCAGTCTACCGAAAACTCAAAACGAAAATGATACCATTTGGGTGATCATCGATCGTTTAACCAAATCTGCTCACTTCCTTGCGAACAAGGAAACTGACAATTTTTCCAAACTCACCAACATCTACTTGAAAGAAGTAGTCGCTAGGCACGGGGTGCCGACATCCATCATCTCCGATCGTGACCCGCGTTTTGTATCTGATCTGTGGTAAGCTATGCACAAATCATTCGGCTCACGTCTAGACATGAGCACAGCTTATCATCCTCAAACGAATGGTTAAAGTGAACGAACCATCCAGACGCTTGAAGACATGCTGCGAGCATGTGTGATTGATTTTGGTAACGATTGGGAAAAACATTTGCCTTTGGTAGAGTTCTCCTACAATAATAGTTACCACTCTAGCATTCTGGCAGCTCTGTTTGAAGCATTGTATGGACGGAAATGCCCATCTCATCTTTGTTGGGCTGAGGTTGGTAACAGCCAAATCACGAGTCTAGAACTCGTACTCGAAACTTCTGGCTAGATTGTTCAAATCAGAAATCGTATGGTGGCAGCTTGTGATCGCTAGAAAAGCCACGCTGACAAGCATAGGAAACCCTTAGTATTCGACGTGGGCGACTGTGTCTTATTGAAAGTCTCACCCTAGAAGGGTGTGGTTCGTTTTTTGATACGAAGGAAGCTCAATCCACATTATGTTGGGCCGTTCAAGATTTTGGAAAGAATCGGTAAGGCGGCTTATCGACTTGAGTTAACTGATAAACTAGGTAACATCCACAACGTCTTTCACGTCTCTAACCTAAAGAAGTGTTTGTTGGATGAAACACTTGTAGTTCCTTTCCAGGAACGAAAGATAGATGACAGGTTGCAATTTATCGAGGAACCTATCGAAATCATGGATCGGGAAGTCAAGGTCGTAAACATAGTCGAATACCTATCGTGAGAGTTTGTTGGGACTCAAAATGTGGACCGGAGTTCACGTGGGAATGCAAGGTCAGATGATGCTCAAGTATCCTCATTTATTCTAAACCGTTGAACCTAACACTGATACGACTAGTGAATTTTGGCAAGAAATTCCCATTCAACTTGGGGATGATTTGGTACCCGAGGGAAACCCACAATCATCTTAACTCATTCTTTCACTCTTCTGTGACTGCTTATCAAATTTTAGGACAAAATTTCTTTCAACTTGGGGATGATGTAACAACCCGTAATTTCAGGTTAATACTTTAACCTAAACACAGTTAATTTAGACATACATTCATAGCACTGCATTTAACTAGGGTTAGTTAAATGAGTCTACATTGGTAATTTAGGGAATTACTGGAACACGCACACAAGTTAATTCTCTAAACGTTGGTGACTAAAATGAATAATAATTATAAACGGATGATTTATATGAAACTTATACGTTTCATGACATGTACATGAATTATGTGTTTTAAATGTGAATGGCATGATTTATGTGCTTTATGTGTGAAAGTTAATTAGTAAGGGTGTTTAGAGTTATTATTGAAACTCTAATAAAATACTGGAAACCCTCAACACTCCTCATAATAATCATATGACAGTTTTCTCTTAAATCATTCCTCTGATCATTTGGCGACCAAAGTTTCCACACAATCATTAATCTCGATCTTTCCGGTTCTCTTAGAGCAAACACTAGATTGAATCTAAGGTAAGTGTTTATGTATATGTTGATACCTTGTTCTTTTGATTTCATGCAAAACCCTAGACATCTAAAAAATCTGTGATTAGTTTTTCATGCCTTGATGAATATAAGCTTGATGGTACGTGTATGTCTAAACTGTTTATCAGATATTAGTGACGGCATTGATATGATAAACTGCTAGTTTGTTGTTATGACTCATAACATTATTGATTTTTGAGATTAGTGTTTGGTCGTATAACTATTACATTGAAAGCTGTGATTTCTATGTTATTAATCTGAGAATAATTGTTAGTCTGGGAATAACTTTGGTCCGACTTTGTGAAGTCACAAAGTCTGTGTTATTAGAACCTGTCCGAGATACACAAGGATCCGAGTTTACTTATATTCCGAGTTTTGGAATTATAGAGGGATCCGAGCTTATACCTCACACCCTCAATTTCCACTTGCGGAGTTTTACCGCGAGGCGTGTGAACAAACCAGAATCTGAGACACTAGTAACGTCGAATGACTCTATATGATTTGTTAATACGTTTTCCAAAATCATTTGTTTAACCATTAATAGTTAATTTTAGATTGCCTTAGTTTGGTTTCAATGTTTAGCGGAAGCGTTAGTTCTTAAAGTTGAGCGGAAGCATAAAGTAAAGGAACGGGCGCCAACATAAACGCCAAAACCAAAGAAAAACCCAAAACAATGTTGTAATTGAGACTCGATAAAAGATTTCTTGATCAATGCAAGTGAGTGCACCTAGAGCTCCTAGCGTCCTGAGAAACATGTAAAGAAACAAGTGTCAACATTAAAGAAGAGTGAGTTCACAGGTTTTCATAAATTCGTTTGTTCGGTTATAAGTTTGTTTCCCCCGTTATCCCTAACCCAGGATAACGATTTAGTTCCATTATTCCCAACCTAGAATAATACCGATAGTTCCATTATTCCCAATCCGGAATAATACTGATAGTTCCATTATTCCTCACCCGGAATAATAATGATGTTCCATTATTCCTATCCTGGAATAATAACGTTGTTGGTTCCATTATCCCTAACCCGGGATAATATTGTTGATTCGTAATTAAGTTCAATGTTAATATATATAGGTAGCTAGCCTAAAGTTATGTCACGTAAGTGTTCGCGATCGAAGCTGACTGTTGTGCCTCCGTGTTGCCAGGCCTATCACTGACCATGGCGAAGTTAGGCCAAATTATTACACCGTTGACCATACCCGGTCGGCTAGCGCGACTAGCTCGGATGGGGCTTGTCGGGCCCAGTAGTACTACTTATAATTTCCCCGCTATTTAAACCCAATACTAATGATCCAATAGATTGTCGAGGACTTGTGTGATATAGCTGCTTAGTGACCATAACGTACATTAACATTAACTTAGTTACCGAATAGTTAAATGACGTTAATTTCGTATAACGTAAAGAGATAGAGTTGTAGAGTGTATACATGTTTCTCCCCCTGTTGTTTAAAACCGGATAAAATTAGGGGCCGTGAACACACCTTTAGTTGCTCGGTTAGTGTAACACAGAAGTTGCAAATGATGGGACCGCTAATTGCGTCCTAACAAGTCAATTGATTTCAAGTTAGTGTGAGAACACACCAATACAAATTCTACACATAATTAACGCACAAAGCGGTACACACAATCACAAATCCTAACACTCAAACATGCATGCAAGTATCCTCATATTAACATAGTGATCAAAACAATTTATCATGAACACAATCCAATCCATGCAACACTTTGGTGCACACATTCGCAAGTTATCAAGTTTCAGCTTATATACTCATAATTCGGCTGTTTTCGAGGATTTTTATAAAATAGTTCCAACATTCCAAAAATTCCAATTATTTTACAGAAGGTGACAACTATACTGTAGAATTTTATAAATTTTTCAAGTCCTAACACGTTACCAATTATTCATAAATATTAATATACTAGACTGCAGTCAGATTCATCACTTTCTGACTGCAGTCCACGGAAGAATTTATTTAAAAATCACCGTTCGTCCAATTAACAAAATTCCAGTGGGAGTTTCCCGGAAATTTCCATATCTAGTTGCTGTACAAATTTCATGATTCGACTCCTTACAGATTATTAGATCCGACTCGATAAACAACTAACAAATTTTCAGAATTTTCACAGCTTCAGTTACTGAACTTAATTGGCCACTTAAAAATATCAAACGACTTCAGAAAAATATGAATCCAGCGCCATTAGAAGCGTTTTTCAAAACTCTACGTTTTAGACTTCAGAAAATCCGTTTTTCGATAAATAATAACCAAGTTACAGCCAGTTGAAGTTGGCTGTAAACACCATTCAGCATCCTGATTTCAGCATTTTATCGAATTCTAATCCGTTTAAACAATTGATACGTTAAATGTAAGCGATCCAGAACAGAATTTCCAATCATATATCATCATATATCATACCCATGCAAACCCTAATCATGACATATAGTTTTTATCAAACAAAACGCAGCCTAACGTTTCTTAATTCCGCTAATCATCATACTTGCCAACTAGCCTAATCAATCGATTATCATCCTAATACTTTCTACCATTCCATACACACACGATCCATAATTCATAATCCTTGTATGATTAGCAAAATAACATAAAATTCTAACCTTAACAATAGGATCAATGAGCCGAGAACTAGATGGGACCGATTCGGATGTTGGCGAGACTTGCGACCGAGAGGAAGAAAGGGACAAGCTGCTGTCGCGACCCAGAGAAAAGAGAAGGAGTAGGCTGCCGTCGGCTGTTTAGCTATTAGGGTTTGTGTGTGAAGCAATGTACATGCATGTGTGTGTATATATAGCGCAAGATATAAGGGAAAGGGAAGGGTTTACGGTTTGGGGTGCTCGCGGCCGCAAGGGGGGTTCGGGTGGGGCGGTTTGGGTTTAAAACTTGATCCCCAAGTTTGGTTAACTCCTTGAGTCGCAAGGAAATGAGGCCGGCTCATGTCGCGGTTCGGTTCGATTCGTCTATATATTTACTATATATATTTTATAACTAAAACAAATCACGAAATCGAAACATCACATAATAACTCACCAACTTATAAATGTTTAATACGTAGCACGTAATTCATTTGACAAGTACACGAAATTATCGTAATTATTTCGAGCGTGCAATTTAAGTCTTCGAATCAATTTAACGTAGGAACGAATAACCGTGAAGTAGTGCGTTTAAGATATCTGAAAAACCGGGATGTCACATTATCCCCATGTTGAAAGAATTTTCGTCCCGAAAATTGAGTAAACGCGGTTTAGAATGCAGCGTACATGTTTAGAGTGCCACGCACAAAGATTTAGTTCGTTAACAATGGTACGCGAAATTACAAGAAATTCCCAAGTGCCATGCACAAAGATTCCCAAGTGCCATGCACAAGGATTTAGTTAACAATGGTACGCGAAATTATGAGAAATTCCCAGGTTGTCACATCATCCCCATGTTGAAAGAATTTTCGTCCCGAAAATTTAGTTGCTGGTATCGTTAGTTTGCTGCTCAGCTGCAAAGAGGTATGGGTATTTGCTTTTCATTTGGTCCTCTCTTTCCCATGTGAACTCCGGTCCACGCTTAGAGTCCCAACGAACCTTGACGATCGGAATCTTGCTATGCCTTCGAGTCTTTATCTCACGATCCATGATCTCGATAGGTTGTTCCACAAAGTGCAGTTGTTCATCCACTTGGATTTCATCCAATGGAATGACTAGGGTTTCATCTGATAGACACTTCTTCAGATTTGACACGTGAAAACGTTGTGAACTCCACTGAGTTCGGCAGGAAGGTCTAATTGATAAGCTACGGGTCCAATACGTTTCAAGATCACAAGCGGACCTACGTACCGTGGGTTTAGTTTGCCTCGTTTTCCAAAGCGGATTACACCCTTCCAGGGTGACACCTTCAGTAGGACGCGGTCGCCTACTTGAAATTCGAGCGGTTTGCGTCGTTGATTAGCGTAGCTTTTCTGTCGATCTCGTGCCGCCGCCATGCGGTTTCTGATTTGTACAATCTTTTCAGTAGCCTCAAGTATCAACTCAGGGCCTGTCAGTTGACTGTCACCGACTTCTGCCCAACAGACCGGTGATCTACATTTACGACCGTATAATGCCTCAAACGGTGCTGCCGATATACTCGTGTGGTAACTGTTGTTATACGAGAATTCCACTAAAGGCAGGTGGATTTCCCAACTATTCCCGAAGTCTACTACGCATGCCCTAAGCATGTCTTCCAAGGTCTGTATGGTCCTTTCGCTTTGACCATCAGTCTGAGGGTGATAAGCTGTGCTCATATCTAAGCGTGTGCCCAACGCTTTCTGAAGTGACTGCCAAAAGTTGGACGTGAAGCGAGCATCTCTGTCTGAGATGATGGACGTTGGCACTCCGTGCCGAGAAACTACTTCCTTAATGTAGATGCGAGTCAACTTCTCCATCTTATCTGTTTCTTTAATAGCTAGGAAGTGTGCGGACTTAGTTAAACGATCCACGATTACCCAGATGGTATCGCAACCACCCAAAGTTCGCGGGAGTTTAGTGATGAAATCCATCGAGATCTGATCCCATTTCCACACTGGTATCTCAGGTTGTTGGAGTAGCCCCGATGGCTTTTGATACTCTACCTTGACTTTTGCACAAGTCAAACACTTACTCACGTAGGTGGCTATATCAGCTTTCATGTTGGGCCACCAATACGCAGCTTTAAGGTCTTGATACATCTTATCCGAACCAGGATGGACAGAGTATCGGGATTTGTGAGCTTCGTCCATGACTAGCTCTTTGAGGTTTCCGTAGAGAGGTACCATATGCGATTCATGAAATACCGGGCTCCATTGGGTTTTACTTCCCAATCGCGTTCCATTTTTCCCACCGATTCGGCCTTGATGTTTTCTTCCTTAACTGCTTCTAACTGCGCGTCGCGTAACTGTTCGGGTAGCCCCGAATGAATAGTGAGCTGTAGTGCTCGTACCCGACGAGGTTTCAAGTGTTCCTTCCTACTGAGGGAATGGGTTGCGGTTTGGATATGTTCTCGCGGCCGAGGGCTTGGGTTGGTTCGGTTTGAGTTGCACGCGGCCGAAGGGACTTAGGTTGGTTCGGTTTGGGTTGTTTGCTCGCGACCGAATAGTTTGAGTTTAAGGTTTGGGTTAGAACTCGGTTCACTCCTAGAGTCACAAGGAATCGAGGTTGGTTCGTGTCGCGGTTCGGTTCGGTTCGTGTACATATTTACCATAATTATTTTATAACTAAAACAATCACATAATCGCACATCACGTATTGACTAACTCGTACACGTTTAATACGTAGCATATAATTTATTCGACAAGTATTGCGTTTAAGTTATCCGAAAAACCGGGATGTCACATTATCCCCATGTTGAAAGAATTTTCGTCCCGAAAATTGAGTAAACGCGGTTTAGCATGCAGCGTACATGTTTAGAGTGCCACGCACAAAGAGTTAGTTCGTTAATGATTTTACAAGAAGTTCCCAAGTGCCATGCACAAAGATTCCCAAGTGTCATGCACAAGGATTTAGTTAACAATGGTACGCGAAAGTATGATAAATTTCCAGGTTGTCACATCATCCCCATGTTGAAAGAATTTTCGTCCCGAAAATTTAGTTACTGGTATCGTTAATTTGCTGCTCAGTTCGAAGAGGGGGGGTATTTGCTTTTCATTTGGTCTTCTCTTTCCCACGTGAACTCCGGTCCACGCTTAGAGTCCCAACGAACCTTAACGATCGGAATCTTGCTGTGCCTTCGAGTCTTGATCTCATGATCCATGATCTTGATAGGCTGTTCCACAAAGTGTAGTTGTTCATCCACTTGAATCTCATCCAATGGAATGACTAGAGTTTCATCTGATAGACACTTCTTCAGATTTGACACGTGAAATACGTTGTGAACTCCACTGAGTTCGGCAGGAAGGTCTAATTGATAAGCTACGGGTCCAATACTTTTTTTTTTCACCGATTCAGCCTTGATGTTTTCCTCCTTAACTGCTTCTAACTGGGCGTCGCGTATTTGTTCGGGTAGCCCCGAATGAATAGTGAGTTGTAATGCTCGTACACGGCGAGGTTTTAAGTGTTCCTTCCTACTGAGGGCATCAGCTACCACGTTAGCTTTACCCGGGTGATACCGAATGGCACACTCATAATCGTTCAAAAGTTCGACCCAGCGACGCTGTCGCATGTTCAACTCCTTCTGATCAAAGATGTGTTGGAGGCTCTTGTGGTCTATAAAGATTGTGCACTTCGTTCCATAGAGGTAGTGTCTCCAAATCTTAAGTGCAAACACTACTGCTCCTAATTCCAGGTCATGCGTCGTGAAGTTTTTCTCGTGAACCTTCAATTGTCGCGACGCATACGCGATGACCTTATCGTGCTGCATGAGTACGCATCCCAACCCCTGAATGGAAGCATCACAATATACTACAAAGTCATCTGTCCCTTCCGGCAAGGACAGAATGGGTGCACTGCAAAGTTTCTTTTCAGCAATTGAAATGCCGCTTCCTGCTTGTCACCCCAAGCATACTTGACGCCTTTCTGGGTGAGGGTAGTAAGCGGTTGTGCGATCTTTGAAAATCCCTCGATGAAACGTCTGTAGTAACCAGCCAAACCCAAAAATTGGCGGATCTCCGTCGGTGTCCTGGGTGCTTCCCAGTTTTTGATAGCTTCTATCTTGGCAGGGTCTACGTGGATACCCTTTTCATTCACATATGCCCGAGAAACTGAACTTCCCGAATCCAGAAATCACACTTCGAAAGCTTGGCATATAGCTTTTCCTGTTGAAGTAAGCCTAGCAGTAATCGTAGATGTTCAGCATGTTCTTCTTCACTTTTGGAGTAGATGAGTATGTCATCGATGAACACAATGACAAACTTGTCGAGGTATGGTTTACACACACGGTTCATGAGGTCCATGAACACCGCGGGTGCGTTGGTGAGACTGAAGGGCATGACCAAGAACTCATAATGGCCATACCGAGTACGAAATGCCGTCTTAGCGATATCCTCCTCCCTGACCGTAGCTGATGGTAACCAGACCGTAAATCAATCTTGGAGTAGTAGCTTGACCCTTGAAGTTGGTCGAAGAGATCGTCGATGCGAGGTAACGGGTATGGTTCTTGACAGTAACCTTGTTGAGTTCCCTGTAGTCGATGCACATGCAGAAGGTCCCGTCCTTCTTCTTGACAAAAAGGACTGGAGCTCCCCATGGCGAAACGCTTGGTCGGATAAATCCCTTTTCGAACAGCTCCTGAAGTTGGGTAGACAGCTCCTGCAGCTCGGCTGGAGCTAGGCGGTATGGAGCCTTGGCGATAGGAGTTGCATGGTTCGCCAATTCGATTTCAAACTCCAATTGTGGATGGGGTGGAAGACCAGGTAATTCCTCTAGGAATACATCGGAAAAATCACGGATGACAGGGATGTCTTCAATACGTTTCTCGTCCTTAGGCTGTTCGGTAACCAGTGCGAGTAAAGCGAAGGAGTTCTTTCTCCGAAGATACTTCTGCGCTTGCATGTAAGAGATGATGTTGGTGACGGCGCCTGCCTTCTCGCCTTGCACCGTCAAGATTTCGTCGTTAGAGAGCGGAATACGGATAGATTTTTCGAAGCAGAGAACTTCAGCCCGGACGTCGGATAGCCAGTCCATTCCAGCTACCACGTCAAAACTACCCAGGGTAGTTGTCATCAGATCAATGGTAAAGGTGTGACCCGCGAGTTTGAGTTGACAGCCGGATACTATTTGGGTCACATCTACAGAATTACCATCGGCTAATTCTATAACATAAGGGGTCTCTAATGGTTTAGGCGTGAGATTTAGGTTCTTCCTAAAAGATTCAGATATAAAGCTCCTATCCGCACCCGTATAAAAAAGCACAGTAGCAAAATGTTCATTAAGGGGAAACTTACCGGTGACCACGTTCGAGTCGTTTCTGGCCTCTCCGCGGCCCAATGTAAATGTGCGACCTTTGGCACCTCCTGTGCCACCATTTCCATTGTTGTTGTTGTTATTGTTGTTGTTGTGGTTATGGTGGTTGTGGTTGTTCCCACCATTGTTGTTGTTGTTACGCAGCTGTGGGCAGTCTCTTTTGAAGTGGGTAGTGCTACCACACTGATAGCATCCCCGGTTAACACCCTGTTGTGGGCCTTGGGGTTGATTTTGGTTCTGTCGGGACATGATTTCCCCACGACAATCCTTTGCCGCATGTCCCATCTTGCCACATCGTTGGCAGCGATTTCCGGCACAAGGGCCGTGATGATGAAGATTACAGCGATTACACGGCGGCTTTCGACCTACATAGCCGCTTGCGTTCTGGTGTTGTTGTTGTTGTTGGCGGGCTGATTTTGGTGACCCCGGTGGCTGTGGTAATGATTGAATCGTTTCTGGTTCCCCTGTTGCGGCTGAGATGACGAAGACTGTCGAACAGTTGAGTCTTCAATCTTTCTTTTATTATCAGGGGCGACTTCAGTTGTACCCCGAGCTGGCAACTTCTTTTGTTCCACCGCCTTATCGGTGAGTTTGTGCGCCAAGCGGATTGCTTGATGTTCAGTTGCAGGGTTACTAGCCATTACCATACCCTAAATCTCCGGGACCAGACCCCCAAGGTAGAACTCGAGTCGTTTCTCCACAGTGTTGGCCAGATCGGGACATAGAAATACCAAGTCATGATGTTTTGTTGTGTATGCTTCAATTTCAGATCCCACCATTTTGTGGTTCCATAAAGTTTGCTCCAACTGTTGCACTCTGTCTCGCGGACAGTACTCTTCTTTGATTAGGGCCTTAAACTCGGCCCAGGCCATTGCATTTGCAGCAATAAGTCCGCGCGTTTGGACTTGTGCATTCCACCAAGTTTGTGCCCCGTCTTCCAGTGTTGAGGCTGCGTATTTGACCTTGTTGGCCTCTAGACAGTTGCACATTTCAAATACTGATTCTGATTTTTCGATCCAGCGGACCAGTCCAATGGGTCCATCTGCCCCCGAGTATTTGCTTGGTTTCGCGTCGAGGAACATCTTGTAGGGGTTAAAACCCCCTCCTGCTGATAGAGAATAGGTAGTCAGCGAGGAATTATACTAGCCCAACTATTAGATTTTCACACGAAAATTTAATAATGGTTACCTGCCGGTTGGTTCTGAACACCCGCTAAAGTTGCGTTCACGTGCTCTTGAATCATGGCAGCTAGTTCTTCGGGCGTCATGTTAAGGTTTCCACGTCGTCCAGTTGCCATTTAGATCTTCGAAATACAACATAAACACACCCCGATAAGTCTATATATCCAATATAGTTATCCTATTTCGTACTTTAAAAATTATCAAGTTATGTCAACTCAAATATATTAAATAGTCAAAAGAAATAGTTGATTAAATGAAATCTCAACGTCTTACAAAGTGCCAACCAAACATATGAATTCAATATAAAGTCTCAAGTTTAAACACAAGTGGGAAAATAAATAGACTAAAGGAAAGTAAATAAAATAAGCGAGACGTGTCAGTCGTCTACTTCTCCATCCCCCAGATCACTATCGTTGCCGTCATCCTGCGCGGCATTTCCAGCTTCTACAGCTGGATCCTCCTCCGGATCCTCCTCTGGATCCTCCTCTGGATCCTCCTCTGCTTGATCCTCTACAGGGTCCTCCTCTGGATCCTCTTCCGGATCCTCCTCTACCGGCACTGGAGGGGCCGGTGCTGGTGCAGGTGCTTGATTTTGCTCTAGTTCTTGAATTCTCCAGCTAGACTTAAGAACTCTGTCTTCTTGCCAGTCAGCCCTCAGCTGCTCAGCACGAAGATCTCAGGCTAAAGTGTTACAAGCTATCTTACTCGTATATTGCTCTTCCTCGAGCGATCCAGTTTTACCTGTCAATTGTCGTATCATCCATCCCTGTGCTAGGATGGTTTCATGCATTCTTTCTAGTTGTTCTTGTTGCGTTCTTATCATATCTCTAAGTAGGTCATTCCCTACTTCTAACGAGTTAACCGGTTCACCGTCACAGCGATGGTCAGGCGTGAGGACGACTCCTCCCCTAGAGCGAGTCTTTTCCTAGCAGCTGAGCGTGTCTCCACGCCATAAGATGGTAAGGGTTCCACCATAGGTGCCTTTCCTGGCGCCCTTGGTTGCGTAAGTTTGTCGGATGATGATGAGGATGATGATGACATTGCCTTTAGGTTGTGTAGTTAGTTACGAGTTGCATTCGTTTCAATTATGCATTCATATTTCACATAAAATAGTTGTGGTACATCACATAACAAGATATAACAGTTCGGTGCCAAACTAAGTCTAGTGTCGTGTAATCAGCTATAGTTTAGGTCTACTTCTAATGCAAACCTGGTTCTCTATAGCTAGAGGCTCTGATACCAATCTGTCACACCCTCAATTTCCACTTGCGGAGTTTTACCGCGAGGCGTGTGAACAAACCGAATCTGAAACACTAGTACGTCGAACGACTCTATATGATTTGATAATACGTTTTCCGAAAATCCTTTGTTTAACCATTCCTCGTAGATTTTATGTTGTCTTAGTTAGTTACCGATGTTTAGCGGAAGCATTAGTTTATATGGTTGGGCGGAAGCATAAAATAAGTAGTGAAACGGGCGCCAACACAAACGCCAAAACAAATGAAAAACCCAAAACAATGTTTGTAAATGAGACTCGATAAAAGATGTCTTGTTCAATGCGTGTGAGTGCACCTAGAGCTCCTAGCGTCCTGAGAAACATGTAAAGAAACAAGTGTCAACATTAAAGATGAGTGAGTTCACAGGTTTTCATAAATTCGTTTGTTCGGTTATGAGTTTGTTTCCCCCGTTATCCCTAACCCGGGGTAACGATTTAGTTCCATTATTCCCAACCCGGAATAATACCGATAGTTCCATTATTCCTCAACCGGAATAATAATGATGTTGGTTCAAACCCGGAATGATGTAGTTGTTGTTTCCATTATCCTCAACCCGGGATAATATAGTTGATTCGTAATTAAGTTCAATGTTAACATATATAGGTAGCTCGCCTAAAGTTATGTCACGTAAGTGTTCGCGATCGAAGCTGACTGTTGTGCCTCCGTGTTGCCAGGCCTATCACTGACCATGGCGAAGTTAGGCCAAATTATTCACCCGTTGACCATACCCGGTCGGCTAGCGCGACTAGCTCGGATGGGGCTTGTCGGGCCCAGTAGTACTACTTATAATTCCCCCGCTATTAAAACCCAATACTAACGATCCGAGAGATTGACGAGGACTTAAGTGATATAGCTGCTTAATGACCATAACATTACATTAACATCAACTTAGTTACCGAATAGTTATGTGACGTTAATTTCGTATAACGTAAAGAGATTGAGTTTGAAGAGTGTATTCATGTTTCTCCCCTGTTGTTTAAAAACCGGATAAAGTTAGGGGCCGTGAACTCACCTTTAGTTGCTCGGTTAGTGTAGCAAAGAAGTCGTAAAGGATGGGACCGCTAATTGCGTCCTAACAAACCAATTGATTTCAAGTCAGTGTGTGAACACACCAATACAAATTCTACACTTAATTTACGCACAAAGTGATACACACAAACAAAATACCTAACACTCAGACATGCATGCAAGTATCCTCATGTGAACATAGTAATCGAAACAATTTATCATGAACATAATCCAATCCATGCAACACTTTGGTGCACATATTCACAAGTTATCAAATTTCAGCTTACATACTCATAATTCGGCTGTTTTCTAGGATTTTTATATAATAGTTCCAACGTTCCAAAAATTCTAATTATTTTACAGCAGGTGACAATCATACTGTAGAATTTATATAAATTATTCAAGTCCTAATACTTTACCAATCATCCATAAATATTAATATACTAGGCTGCAGTCAGATTCGTCGCTTTCTGACTGCAGTCCACGGAAGAATTTATTTAAAAATCACTGATCGTCCAATTAACAAAATTCCAGTGGGAGTTGCCCGGAAATTTCCATACCTAGTTGCTGTGCAAATTTCATGATTCGACTCCCAACTGATTATAAAATCCAACTCGATAAACAACTAACAAAATTTCAGGATTTTCACAGCTTTAGTTACTGAACTTATTTGGCCACTTAAAAATATCAAACGACTTCAGAAAAATATGAATCCAGTGCCATTAGATTCATTATTCAAATCTCTACGTTTTAGACTTCAGAAAATCCGTTTTTCGACAACTAATGACCGAGTTACAGTCAGATGAAGTCAGCTGTAACTATTACTCAGCAACCTGTTTCAGCATTTTATCACCACTAATTCGCATAAACCGTCAATACAATGAATCTAGGCGATCAAGAACTGATTTTTCTAATCATAGATCAATACATATACCACATCCATGCAAACCCTAATCAACATCTCTAGTTTTTATAAACAAACACAGCCTATAATTTTCAGATTTCAAACAAACATCACTTGCAAATATTATTACAAATCAGCTAACCTAACCTTGCATTCAAACATATAATCCGAAAACAACACAATCACTTCATTCAAACACATGTATCCGAATATGTTCTTGTAACAAATGATAAATTCTAATCTTTAATGATAAGGTAAACGAACCGTGAGTAAGATAAGGAACCGATAACCAAGAGTAATTGTGACCGAGAAGATCCGTGACTGAGAAAGGATGTTGTTCGCGACCGAGAAGAAGTAGTAGGCTGTTTTGTGATCGAGGAGATGAACAAGTGAAAGAGATGGGCTGCTCTCGATCGATATGAAGAAGGAAGAGGCTGCTCGCGATCAATGGAACAAGCGGAAGGCTTGTTTGCGGTTGAAGAGATGAACAAGGGCTGCCGTCGGCTTCTTTCTCACTAGGGTTTCTTGTGTTGTGAAGGGGCATGCATGTGTTAGTATATATAAGCGCAAGAGGTGAAGGGAATGGGTTGCGGTTTGGATTTGTTCTCGCGGCCGAGGGCTTGGGTTGGTTCGGTTTGAGTTGCACGCGGCCGAAGGGACTTAGGTTGGTTCGGTTTGGGTTGTTTGCTCGCGACCGAATAGTTTGAGTTTAAGGTTTGGGTTAGAACTCGGTTCACTCCTAGAGTCACAAGGAATCGAGGTTGGTTCGTGTCGCGGTTCGGTTCGGTTCGTGTACATATTTACCATAATTATTTTATAACTAAAACAATCACATAATCGCACATCATGTATTCACTAACTCGTACACGTTTAATACGTAGCATATAATTTATTCGACAAGTATTGCGTTTAAGTTATCCGAAAAACCGGGATGTCACAACTCCTCTGGGAATACATCGGAAAAATCACGGACGACGGGGATGTCTTCTATACGTTTCTCGTCCTTAGGCTGATCGGTAACCAGTGCGAGTAAAGCGAAAGAGTTCTTCCTCCGAAGATACTTCTGCGCTTGCATGTAAGAGATGATGTTTGTGACGGCGCCTGCCTTCTCGCCTTGCACCGTCAAGATTTCATCGTTAGTGAGCGGAATACGGGTAGATTTTTCGAAACAAAGAACTTCAGCTCGGACGTCGGATAGCCAGTCCATTCCGACTACCACGTCAAAACTACCCAGGGTAGTTGTAATCAGATCAATGGTAAAGGTGTGACCCGCGAGTTTGAGTTGACAGCCGGATACTATATGGGTCACATCTACAGATTTACCATCGGCTAGCTCTATGACATAAGGGGTCTCTAAGGGTTTAGGCGTGAGATTTAGGTTCTTCCTAAAAGACTCAGATATAAAACTCCTATCCGCACCCGTATCAAAAAGCACAGTAGCAAAATGTTCATTAAGGGGAAACTTACCGGTGACCACGTTCGAGTCGTTTCTGGCCTCTCCGCGGCCCAGCGTAAATGCGCAACCTTTGGCACCTCCTGTGCCACCATTTCCATTATTGTTGTTGTTATTGTTGTTGTTATTGTTGTTGTTGTGGTTATTGTGGTTGTGGTTGTTCCCACCATTGTTGTTGTTGTAACGAAGTTGTGGGCAGTCTCTTTTGAAGTGGGCAGTGCTACCACACTGATAGCATCCCCGGTTAACACCCTGCTGCTGGCCCTGGGGTTGATTTTGGTTTTGTCGGGACATGATTTCCCCGCGACAATCCTTTGTCGCATGTCCCACCTTGCCACACCGTTGGCAGCGATTCCCGGCACAAGGGCCGTAATGATGAAGATTACAGCGATTGCACTGCGGCTTTCTGTCACACCCCGACCCGCAGCGGAAAAGGTGACCGGGGCATGATTGGGTTATCATCAAAGCTCATGACATTTATTATACGTTTCATATTCATTAATACAATTTAATAGGAAATTTACAACCATAATTACATCATGACCTAACATCAATCTAAGCTTCTTTGTTTTCTTCTAAGGCACTTCCTATGTTTTCCTTGCATCATCGGGTTCACCTGTATCATGTGTAAAAGGGTTTTTGGATCAACAAAAAGTTGGCGAGTGAATCCTATGGAAAACATTTGAACAAGTTTATTTAATTGATTATGAAATAAAGTGCACAACTACACATGAGTAAAAATAGATGTAAACTTATTCATAAATCAATTTAATATTAAACAATACACACATGAACAATAATGGATTGTTTAGAGGCACGCGTTGCTCAACTCGTCTCTCACGAGGAACTGATGGGCCTAATGAATGAAATTGCTTAAACATGATAATGTGAAAGACATAACTACAAACAATAAAAACTCAATAATACACACATGAACAATAATGGATTTGTTTTGAGGCACGCGTTGCTCAACTCGTCTACCACGAGGAACTGATGGGCTTAATGAATGAATTTCATATAAGTTGACAAAATGAAATACATAATTACAACAATATAAACAATCTAAGTTTAGATCACGATATGGTATGGCACAAGTTTAAATAAACGAGTTAATTATTTTATGACACATGACACACCCCAAAACGTGTAATTAAAAAGGGGGAGTTGTAAGATTCACTCACAGTGGGTGCGTTCGGTTGATGATGTTGAATGCACGCGAAGTGGTTTTAACCACGAGTGAAATTAACCTAGATAAATAGCATTATGGTTCGGTAAGTAAACGGATTTTATTAATCCATTTTAGTAGGATTGTTGGGTGTATTTTTGTGAGTTTAAGACTATTTTCTAACCTTTAAAAATGTTATTTTTAAGTATTTTTAATTGATTTTTAATTAAAATAAATAAATAAAAATAATAAAAAAATTGACTTTTTTTGACCGGTTGATCATTGACCTTGACTGTTTGACCGGTTCGTATGCGTGTATGTGTGCGCTGAGTGAGGCTCGAACCCGAGACCTCCCGTACGCGTGCACGCAGCTCTACCAACTGAGCTACGTGTCTAACCCGAAATATTTCTGTTTTTAATTATATTTATATATTAATTAGATTAATCCGAAATTCAACTTATTTCTAAAAAGATTTTACTGAATCGGACCGGTGCTCTCCACAGGTCTCGAACCCGGGACCTGTGGTTTAGGTTAACACACAGTCCACCGCTGGACTGTGTGTTTAACTTGTTATATAAACCGATTTTTATTATACTTATATACAAACTGAACATTTCCATTTCTGTCTTAAATAAAAAGTTTAATAATTATCCGGGCCGGTGCGGTAGCCCAGACTCGAACTCGTGTCCTGTGATTTAAACATACACACAGTCCACCGCTGGACTATGTGTCTATCTTGGTTATTATTCCGGTTATTATTATACTTAACATATACAGCGGTGACTCCGGTTCGGTTAACAAAAAGACATTTTTATTAAGGCAAGCATGCGTGGGACAAGATTCGAACTCGAGACGTTTACGTGTTTATTGTGCACACAGTCCACCGCTGGACTGTGTGTCTAACCCGAGTTATATCTTGATTTATAATAAACTTAAACATTACAGAAACTTCGTCTTCTTCGTTGATTTTAACCAGAATCGGAAGTCCGACTGGTTCGATATTTTAATCGTGTTCTTTAGTGTTTTGAGGTTAATTACAGATGAGATATAAATAAAAAGAAAGAAAAATTAGGCGTAAAGTATACCGACTGGACTCCTCTGTTTCTCCGGCAGAACTCCGGCGACAGCAAAAGATTCCGGCGTCGTGTGTCTTGTAGCAGAGAGTCTTCAGCAAGCTTGAAAAGGATGTGGGTGACTTCGGTATAAGCTCAGGGGGTTCAGTAATGCTCAGAAGTGAAGGGTTCGGTTTTCCGGCGATGAGCAGAAATTTTCCGGCGAGTGAAATTACGCCGGGTAAAGGTGCGGTTTTGAGCGAAAAAAGCTTGCAGAGGTTTGAGGGGGTATTTATAAGGCAGGTTATCGATGAATTTGGTCCAATTTCCGACTTGATTCAAAGTCATTACGTTTTCCGGCGGTTATAGCTTGTGTCGCGGGTTCAGGCGTCGGTTATAACCGATATCCTAGTAAATGTTTACGTTAAGAACAAAAGAAACCGTTCAATCTCGCGAGATCGCTGGGATTTCCGACGACATGAAATTTGGGCGCCGGTTTTGAATTCGGAAAAACATGTTATGAATTAATTGATTCTAATAATTAACAAGAAACACTAGTGGCGAAGTGGTTGGAGAGTTGAGTGTTAAGTTGTGTTGACCGGCTGACTGACCCGGGTTCGAAACCCGGCAGTGCCAAATCATTTTTATTTTCTGATTTTTAACAGTTTTTCAAAAACAAATTATATATTCCAATATAATAATTGATTATGTATCGTTTAAAATTATTTTGGGCATTAAATTCGCAACGAAATTTTTAACTGATTGTTCGGTTAATAAACGGAGCGGGTTTGGTAAAATCCGTTTTTTATGGATGTTACAGTATCCCCTGCTTTTTAGAAATTTCTTCCCGAAATTTAAGTAGTGATATATTTGACTAAAAGAATGATGGTGTTTAGTTTGACAGTTACATGCTTAGAAAAAAATAAGGGTTTAAGTTTTTTTGTTTGAGGCGGTAACGTTCCTTGTAAGGGTTAAGTACCCTATTACAGGAATCGTTTTTTGTTGCCTACTGTAAAAGTATTGATAAGCAGAATTGATTCGCTAAATATGATATCATGCATAAGAGTTTGGATATGTTTGGAAGGATATGGTTATATCCTAAGGCAAAACTTCTAATACTACAACCTACATGGAACTTCTCATAACCATCCAACAATACCTCTAATCCTTTGACAAGAATACTTATATATAGGAAGTACCAGCGGCGTATCCACCATATTCTTGTCAAATTTTCATTGGTTTTATCAGTAAGTTATGATTGGTTCTATGACTATAGAACATAAATAAACACAACAGTTAATATTTGAATCCACATTCTGATAGCATATATGTTTGAATGGTGACAGTTCCTCTCTCGTTTCTTATGATGGAGAGGTTAGTTTATGTAGAAATGGGACACAATCCATTTCTTTAAATAGCGAGATGATATAAATGTAACACAAATTTTAACCCAGGCAATACTAAATCCTACATGGAACTTCTCATAACCGCCTGATGATGCCTCTGATCCTTTGGCAAGAATACTTATATATAGGAAGTACCAGCGGCGTATCCACCATATTCTTGCCCAATTTTCATTGGTTTTATCCACAAGTTATGATTAGTTACCAAGGAACTACTAAATCCTACATAGAACTTCTCATAACCGTCTGACAATGCCTCTGATCCTTTGACAAGAATACTTATATATAGGAAGTACCAGCGGCGTATCCACCATATTCTCGTCAAATTTTCATTGGTTTTATCAGTGAATTATTATTAGTCCTATGTGACTCTACAACCAATACAACAAACTCATAAATACTGAAAATGAAAAATGTCTGTGCTATCAAGGCTTAATCAAACGGAGCCGATCGTATTGCATGTACTGAAAATGAAAATGTCTGTGCGATCAAGGCTCAATCAAGCGGAGCCGATCGTATTGCATGTACTGAAAATAATAAATTTAATCTAAACAACAATCACACAAACAGCCTATACATGGAACCTCTCATAACCGCCTGATAATGCCTCCGATCCTTTGACAAGAATACTTATATATAGGAAGTACCAGCGGCGTATCCACCATATTCTCGTCAAATTCTCATTGACTTTATCCGCAAGTTATGAGTAGTTCTATGTGACTCTACAACAAACACAACAACCACAAGATACTGATAATGAAAATGTCTGTGCGATCAAGGCTCAATCAAACGGAGCCGATCGTATTGCATGTACTGAAAAATGAAAATGTCTGTGCGATCAAGGCTCAATCAAACGGAGCCGATCGTATTGCATGAACTGAAAATAATAAATTTAATCTAGACAATAATCACACAAACAGCCTATACATGGAACCTCTCATAACCGCCTGATAATGCCTCCGATCCTTTGACAAGAATACTTATATATAGGAAGTACCAGCGGCGTATCCACCATATTCTCGTCAAATTCTCATTGACTTTATCCGCAAGTTATGAGTAGTTCTATGTGACTCTACAACAAACACAACAACCACAAGATACTGATAATGAAAATGTCTGTGCGATCAAGGCTCAATCAAACGGTAGAGGGGAGTGAACATGTTGGGAACCATTTGATGTAACTCGAGGAATCTTTTGTTGTATGTGGTGTGGTCTCCTTCCTTTTGCTTCAACGAATAAAATTCATCTTCTAATTTCTTGATTTCGCTCCTTGGGCAAAATCGTCTGGTCATGATTTCCTTCAATTCATTCCAAGTTAAAGTCATAACATCTTCAACACCTCGTTTGGCCTTCTCTGTATTCCACCAAGTAAGTGCTATTCCATATAAACGACCAGTAGCATAACGTACTTTGCGATCATCGGGGCAATCGCAATTTAGAAAGGTGTTCTCCATTTCTTCAAACCAATGGAGGAGAGCGGTGACGCCTTCAGTCCCTTTGTATTTCGGAGGGTCGCATGATTTGAAATGCTTGTAGGTGCATTTTGTGGTATTTGGGGGAGAGTTGATAATGTTTTGGTTTTCTTGATTGACAGGATTAGCGGTAAGTGCTTGTTGTACTTGGATTACAATGTTGGGTATTACGGCAGCCATTTGTTGAGCGATTAGGGCAGCCATGCGTTCGCGGGCTTTTCCTGCTCTCATCTTCCTACGGGTGAGATTAGAAGACATCTACAAGGAATACATGTCAAGAGTATGAGTTGGATGCTTTTGGGATCATGGGTCGCAATCAAATGAACATTCATAAAATAATTATAGAAAAATAAATCTACTACATCCATAGGATGTCTTAGGCTTTGCTCGCCATTAGGCCCTACATGCCGCCATACTTCACCTTCGTAATCATGTGGGCCCCCATGAATACCGGGTTTTTCATATGGTTCGCATGGGTTTGCCTGGTTGCGTACACTAAAACCCGGAGAAAATCGAGAAATATGTATACAACGTGTGATATTCGGAATGTGTCCAGGTGTAGACACGGTGACACCTCAAAGTGGGTTAGTTCGAACGACGTTTGGTGTGGCATGCTTTGGCCTAATAGGTCATTCGTACTCTCATCGTTGGTCCCCAGGTAGGCAAACTGGTCCGTTATATTGGATTTATACAAATGCCAACCTAGACAGGACGTTCCGACTACCGGTACTTGTACCCTTCCAGTTACTACATGCCCGTCGCAGAACTTACTTTGATGAGATTTGAAAATTGCAACAAAATCTTTGAATAATGAGATTATGAAAATGAATTGAATATATGAACATTGATATATGTATAATGAATATGTATGTAAGTATGTATGTTTGACTGTAAGTATAAACAAATATGAAACAAATAAATATCACAAGTTTGTATGTAACCACCTAATCAATTAAAATTTAGGCAGACTATAGTATAGGCTCTAAGGGTCTAATAACCTATCCTATATCCCTATAGTCATGGCTCTGATACCAATCTGTCACACCCCGACCCGCAGCGGAAAAGGTAACCGGGGCATGATTGGGTTATCATCAAAGCTCATGACATTTATTATACGTTTCATATTCATTAATACAATTTAATAGGAAATTTACAACCATAATTACATCATGACCTAACATCAATCTAAGCTTCTTTGTTTTCTTCTAAGGCATTTCCTATGTTTTCCTTGCTTCATCCTGTTCACCTGTATCATGTGTAAAAGGGTTTTTGGATCAACAAAAAGTTGGCGAGTGAATCCTATGGAAAACATTTGAACAAGTTTATTTAATTGATTATGAAATAAAGTGCACAACTACACATGAGTAAAAATAGATGTAAACTTATTCATAAATCAATTTAATATTAAACAATACACACATGAACAATAATGGATCGTTTAGAGGCACGCGTTGCTCAACTCGTCTCTCACGAGGAACTGATGGGCCTAATGAATGAAATTGCTTAAACATGATAATGTGAAAGACATAACTACAAACAATAAAAACTCAATAATACACACATGAACAATAATGGATTTGTTTTGAGGCACGCGTTGCTCAACTCGTCTACCACGAGGAACTGATGGGCTTAATGAATGAATTTCATATAAGTTGACAAAATGAAATACATAATTACAACAATATAAACAATCTAAGTTTAGATCACGATATGGTATGGCACAAGTTTAAATAAACGAGTTAATTATTTTATGACACATGACACACCCCAAAACGTGTAATTAAAAAGGGGGAGTTGTAAGATTCACTCACAGTGGGTGCGTTCGGTTGATGATGTTGAATGCACGCGAAGTGGTTTTAACCACGAGTGAAATTAACCTAGATAAATAGCATTATGGTTCGGTAAGTAAACGGATTTTATTAATCCATTTTAGTAGGATTGTTGGGTGTATTTTTGTGAGTTTAAGACTATTTTCTAACCTTAAAAATGTTATTTTTAAGTATTTTTAATTGATTTTTAATTAAAATAAATAAATAAAAATAATAAAAAAAAATTGACTTTTTTTGACACGTTCGTTGACCATTGACCTTGACTGTTTGACCGGTTCGTATGCGTGTATGTGTGCGCTGAGTGAGGCTCGAACCCGAGACCTCCCGTACGCGTGCACGCAGCTCTACCAACTGAGCTACGTGTCTAACCCGAAATATTTCTGTTTTTAATTATATTTATATATTAATTAGATTAATCCGAAAATCAACTTATTTCTAAAAAGATTTTACTGAATCGGACCGGTGCTCTCCACAGGTCTCGAACCCGGGACCTGTGGTTTAGGTTAACACACAGTCCACCGCTGGACTGTGTGTTTAACTTGTTATATAAACCGATTTTTATTATACTTATATACAAACTGAACATTTCCATTTCTGTCTTAAATAAAAAGTTTAATAATTATCCGGGCCGGTGCGGTAGCCCAGACTCGAACTCGTGTCCTGTGATTTAAACATACACACAGTCCACCGCTGGACTATGTGTCTATCTTGGTTATTATTCCGGTTATTATTATACTTAACATATACAGCGGTGACTCCGGTTCGGTTAACAAAAAGACATTTTTATTAAGGCAAGCATGCGTGGGACAAGATTCGAACTCGAGACGTTTACGTGTTTATTGTGCACATAGTCCACCGCTGGACTGTGTGTCTAACCCGAGTTATATCTTGATTTATAATAAACTTAAACATTACAGAAACTTCGTCTTCTTCGTTGATTTTAACCAGAATCGAAAGTCCGACTGGTTCGATATTTTAATCGTGTTCTTTAGTGTTTTGAGGTTAATTACAGATGAGATATAAATAAAAAGAAAGAAAAATTAGGCGTAAAGTATACCGACTGGACTCCTCTGTTTCTCCGGCAGAACTCCGGCGACAGCAAAAGATTCCGGCGTCGTGTGTCTTGCAGCAGAGAGTCTTCAGCAAGCTTGAAAAGGATGTGGGTGACTTCGGTATAAGCTCAGGGGGTTCAGTAAGGCTCAGAAGTGAAGGGTTCAGTTTTCCGGAGATGAGCAGAAATTTTCCGGCGAGTGAAATTACGCCGGGTAAAGGTGCGGTTTTGAGCGAAAAAGCTTGCAGAGGTTTGAGGGGGTATTTATAAGGCAGGTTATCGATGAATTTGGTCCAATTTCCGACTTGATTCAAATTCATTACGTTTTCCGGCGGTTATAGCTTGTGTCGCGGGTTCAGGCGTCGGTTATAACCGATATCCTAGTAAATGTTTACGTTAAGAACAAAAGAAACCGTTCAATCTCGCGAGATCGCCGGGATTTCCGACGACTGAAATTTGGGCGCCGGTTTTGAATTCGGAAAAACATGTTATGAATTAATTGATTCTAATAATTAACAAGAAACACTAGTGGCGCAGTGGTTGGAGAGTTGGGTGTTAAGTTGTGTTGACCGGCTGACTGACCCGGGTTCGAAACCCGGCAGTGCCAAATCATTTTTATTTTCTGATTTTTAACAGTTTTTCAAAAACAAATTATATATTCCAATATAATAATTGATTATGTATCGTTTAAAATTATTTTGGGCGTTAAATTCGCAACGAAATTTTTAACTGATTGTTCGGTTAATAAACGGAGCGGGTTTGGTAAAATCCGTTTTTTACGGATGTTACACTTTCGACCTACATAGCCGCTTGCGTTCTGGTTGTTGTTGGCGGGCTGATTATTGTGACCCCGTTGGCTGTTGTAAGTATTGAACCGTTTCTGGTTCCCCTATTGTTGCTGGGACGACGAAGACTGTCGAACAGACGAGTTCTTCAAACTTTCTTTTATTATCAGGGGCAACTTCAGTTGTACCCCGAGTTGGAAACTTCTTTTGTTCCACCGCCTTATCGGTGAGTTTGTGCGCCAACCTGATTGCTTGATTTTCAGTTGCAGGGTTGCTAGCCATTACCATACCCTGAATCTCAGGGACCAGACCCCAAGGTAGAACTCGAGTCGTTTCTCAACAGTGTTGGCCAGATCGGGACATAGAAATACCAAGTCGTGATGTTTCGCTGTGTATGCTTCGATTTCAGATCCCACCATCTTGTGGTTCCATAATGTTTGCTCCAACTGTTGAACTCTGTCTCGCGGACAGTACTCTTCTTTGATTAGGGCCTTAAACTCGGCCCAGGCCATGGCATTTGCAGCAATAAGTCCACGCGTTTGGACTTGTGCATTCCACCAAGTTAGTGCCCCATCTTCCAAGGTTGAGGCTGCATACTTGACCTTGTTGGCCTCCAGACAGTTGCACATTTCAAACACTGATTCGGATTTTCGATCCAACGGACCAGTCCTATGGGTCCTTCTGCCCCCGTGAATTTGCTTGGCTTCGCGTCGAGGAACATCTTGTAGGGGTTAAGACCCCCTCCTGCCGGTTGGTTTTGAACACCCGCTAGAGCTGCATTCACGTGCTCTTGGATCATTGCAGCTAATTCTTCGGGCGTCATGTTAAGGTTTCCGCGACGTCCAGTTGCCATTTAGATCTTCGTAAGACAACATAAACACACACCGATAAGTCTATATATCCAATATAGTTATCCTATTCCATACTTAAATAATTCCTCAGATTATGTCAACCCAAATAAATTAAACAGTCAAAAAGAAATACTTGATTAAATAAAATTTCAACGTCTTACAAAGTGCCAACCAAACACATCAGTTTACTATAAAGTCTCAAGTTTAAACATAAGTAGGAAAATAAATAGACTGAAGGAAAGTAAATAAAATAAGCGAGACGTGTCAGTCTTCTACGTCTCCATCTCCCAAATCGCTATCGTTGCCGTCATCCTGCGCGGCATTTCCAGCTTCTACGGCTGGGTCTTCCTCCGGATCCTCCTCTGGATCCTCCTCTGGGTCTCTTCTGGATCCTCTTCTGGATCCTCTTATGGATCCTCCTCTGGATCCTCTTCTGGATCCTCCTTTGGATCCTCTTCCGGATCCTCCTCTACCGGCACTGGAGGGGCCGGTGCTGGTGCAGGTACTGGTACAGGTGCCTGATTCTGTTCTAGTTCTTGAATTCTCCAGCTAGACTCAAGAACTCTGTCTTCTAGCCAGTCAGCCCTTAGCTGCTCAGCATGAAGGTCTCTGGCTAAAGTGTTACGAGCTATCTTACTCGCATTTTGCTCTTCCTCGAGCGATCCAGTCTTACCTGTCAATTATCGTATCATCCATCCTTGTGCTAGGATTGTTTCATGCATTCTTTCTAATTGTTCTTGTTTTTTCCGTATCATATCTCTAAGTAGGTCGTTTCCTACTTCTACCGAGTTAACCGGTTCGACCGGCACAGCGATGGTCGGGCGTGAGGACGACTCCTCCCCTAGAGCGAGCCTTTTTCTCGTAGCTGAGCGTGTCTCCACGCCATAAGATGGTAAGGGTTGCCATAGGTGCCTTTCCTGGTGCCCTTGGTTGCGTAAGTTTGTCGGATGATGATGATGATGATGATGACATTGCCTGTTAGGTTGTGTAGTTAGTTACGAGTTGCATTCATTTCTTACTATGCATTCATATTCTACATAACACAGTTGTGGTACATCACATAACAAGATATAACAGTTCGGTGCCAAACTACGTCTAGTGTCGTGTAATCAGCTATAGTTTAGGTCTATTTTTAATGCAAACCTGGTTCTCTATAGCTAGTGGCTCTGATACCAATCTGTCACACCCTCAATTTCCACTTGCGGAGTTTTACCGCAAGGCGTGTGAACAAACCAGAATCTGAGACACTAGTAACGTCGAACGACTCTATATGATTTGTTAATACGTATTCCAAAATCATTTGTTTAACCATTAATAGTTAATTTTAGATTGCCTTAGTTTGGTTTCAATGTTTAGCGGAAGCGTTAGTTCTTAAAGTTGAGCGGAAGCATAAAGTAAAGGAACGGGCGCCAACATAAACGCCAAAACCAAAGAAAAACCCAAAACAATGTTGTAAATGAGACTCGATAAAAGATGTCTTGATCAATGCAAGTGAGTGCACCTAGAGCTCCTAGCGTCCTGAGAAACATGTAAAGAAACAAGTGTCAACATTAAAGAAGAGTGAGTTCACAGGTTTTCATAAATTCGTTTGTTCGGTTATAAGTTTGTTTCCCCCGTTATCCCTAACCCAGGATAACGATTTAGTTCCATTATTCCCAACCTGGAATAATACCGATAGTTCCATTATTCCTAACCCGGAATAATACTGATAGTTCCATTATTCCTCACCCGGAATAATAATGATGTCCCATTATTCCTATCCTGGAATAATAACGTTGTTGGTTCCATTATCCCTAACCCGGGATAATATTGTTGATTCGTAATTAAGTTCAATGTTAATATATATAGGTAGCTAGCATAAAGTTATGTCACGTAAGTGTTCGCGATCGAAGCTGACTGTTGTGCCTCCGTGTTGCCAGGCCTATCACTGACCATGGCGAAGTTAGGCCAAATTATTCACCCGTTGACCATACCCGGTCAGCTAGCGCGACTAGCTCGGATGGGGCTTGTCGGGCCCAGTAGTACTACTTATAATTTCCCCGCTATTTAAACCCAATACTAACGATCCGAGAGATTGTCGAGGACTTGTGTGATATAGCTGCTTAGTGACCATAACGTACATTAACATTAACTTAGTTACCGAATAGTTAAATGACGTTAATTTCGTATAACGTAAAGAGATAGAGTTGTAGAGTGTATACATGTTTCTCCCCCTGTTGTTTAAAACCGGATAAAATTAGGGGCCGTGAACTCACCTTTAGTTGCTCGGTGAGTGTAACACAGAAGTTGCAAATGATGGGACCGCTAATTGCGTCCTAACAAGTCAATTGATTTCAAGTTAGTGTGTGAACACACCAATACAAATTCTACACATAATTAACGCACAAAGCGGTACACACAATCACAAATCCTAACACTCAAACATGCATGCAAGTATCCTCATATTAACATAGTGATCAAAACAATTTATCATGAACACAATCCAATCCATGCAACACTTTGGTGCACACATTCGCAAGTTATCAAGTTTCAGCTTATATACTCATAATTCGGCTGTTTTCGAGGATTTTTATAAAATAGTTCCAACATTCCAAAAATTCCAATTATTTTACAGAAGGTGACAACTATACTGTAGAATTTTATAAATTTTTCAAGTCCTAACACGTTACCAATTATTCATAAATATTAATATACTAGACTGCAGTCAGATTCATCACTTTCTGACTGCAGTCCACGGAAGAATTTATTTAAAAATCACCGTTCGTCCAATTAACAAAATTCCAGTGGGAGTTTCCCGGAAATTTCCATATCTAGTTGCTGTACAAATTTCATGATTCGACTCCTTACAGATTATTAGATCCGACTCGATAAACAACTAACAAATTTTCAGAATTTTCACAGCTTCAGTTACTGAACTTAATTGGCCACTTAAAAATATCAAACGACTTCAGGAAAATATGAATCCAGCGCCATTAGAAGCGTTTTTCAAAAGTCTACGTTTTAGACTTCAGAAAATCCGTTTTTCGATAAATAATAACCAAGTTACAGCCAGTTGAAGTTGGTTGTAAACACCATTCAGCATCCTGATTTCAGCATTTTATCGAATTCTAATCCGTTTAAACAATTGATACGTTAAATGTAAGCGATCCAGAACAGAATTTCCAATCATATATCATCATATATCATACCCATGCAAACCCTAATCATGACATATAGTTTTTATCAAACAAAACGCAGCCTTACGTTTCTTAATTCCGCTAATCATCATACTTGCCAACTAGCCTAATCAATCGATTATCATCCTAATACTTTCTACCATTCCATACACACACGATCCATAATTCATAATCCTTGTATGATTAGCGAAATAACATAAAATTCTAACCTTAACAATAGGATCAATGAGCCGAGAACTAGATGGGACCGATTCGGATGTTGGCGAGACTTGAGACCGAGAGGAAGAAAGGGACAAGCTGCTGTCGCGACCGAAAGAAAAGAGAAGGAGTAGGCTGCCGTCGGCTGTTTAGCTATTAGGGTTTGTGTGTGAAGCAATGTACATGCATGTGTGTTTATATATAGCGCAAGATATAAGGGAAAGGGAAGGGTTTACGGTTTGGGGTGCTCGCGGCCGCAAGGGGGGTTCGGGTGGGGCGGTTTGGGTTTAAAACTTGATCCCCAAGTTTGGTTAACTCCTTGAGTCGCAAGGAAATGAGGCCGGCTCGTGTCGCGTTTCGGTTCGATTCGTCTATATATTTACTATATATATTTTATAACTAAAACAAATCACGAAATCGAAACATCACATAATAACTCACCAACTTATAAATGTTTAATACGTAGCACGTAATTCATTTGACAAGTTCACGAAATTATCGTAATTATTTCGAGCGTGCAATTTAAGTCTCCGAATCAATTTAACGTAGGAACGAATAACCGTGAAGTAGTGCGTTTAAGATATCTGAAAAACCGGGATGTCACATATACATTTGGTCCGAGTTTGTTTAAATAAATTTAGAGTTTTTGAGTTTATGTGTTTGGTGATGTTTGAACATATATGCTGATCCGAGCTTGGAGAGTCCGAGTTTATATATAGAACCTATGTTAATATACTTCCGATTTTCTATATAGACCAATGTTGATATACTTCCGAGTTTATATATAGACCAATGTTGATATACTTCCGAGTTTAATTGTGTATGATGCTTGTCCGAGTTTACTGATATAGATAAGGGATGTCCGAGTTTCAAATGTTGAGTCCGATTTTTATGTATAGACCTATGCTGGTGTATATGTCCGATTTTATTGTATAGACCTATGTTAGTGTATATGTCTGAGTTTATGGTATAGATCCATGTTGAGTGGATACATGTTTAGATCCGAATTTGTGAAGTAGTTCCGGGTTCTTAATATTTGTTCCGAGTATATGTGTATAAGTCTGTGTTTATTAATAAACCTTATATCCGAGTTATCAACATGAATATATCCGAGTTTCTCATAAACACATTACATGTCACCAACTAGAGAGATTCACTCAGTGTTATTGTATTTTAAACTTGTTAATTTGATCATAGTAAACACTTGGTTATTTGGACAATTAGGGTATCGCATAATCCTACATGCATACATACGTACACTTATTATACATTAGGTTGCGTGTAATGGACCTAGCACTTTATTAATGCGTAGAAGCACGTTAACACTTATCGAGAAAACTAAGGTGAGTTCACTACTCTTTCACAAGCATGCGTCCCGGGGGGATAAACTAATATTCCTGGGAGGAATACTCTTAAATGTTGTAGTCTAAATTTGATGTTAGTTAATAAACTGAAACTCTATCACGAAAGTCCCTACTTACTACCGAGCTAGTTGCCTGGGAGGCAACGAGGTATTAGTTGATAGCGCTATTAGGTTTGACGAACCTCACACCGTGCTGGGAGCCGGGCGTGAACTAAGGACCTTAAACACCCATGATCAATGCTGATAAACATTGATGAGGGCAAAACAAACATAACAAGCATATCGGTATCGAGTTTATTATTCTTGACATGTTTTTAAACTAAACACTTACATGATTTACATTGAACAAAACTGTGAACTCGCCAACTTTATGTTGATACACTTTTCTGCATGCTTGCAGGTCGTTAGGTGCATTTTTGCATGGGAACTTGTAGTATGAGGAGTTTGATGTGTCATGGGATTTGCTGTTCAATGGAAACATCGGATACTTAGGATTTTAAAGCATTTTGGTTTTGATTGTTTGAAATCTTTACATTTGCTTCTATTGAACCCCTACTTTGTTTGAAATGTTTAATTTGAAATACACTATTCATGTTGGACATGATTATTGTGTTTCATGTTATTTACTATTAGTTCGAGATGATTAGTGGTTGGATCCTGGTACGTCACACACCTCGCGGTAAAACCCTGCAGGTGGTAATTTGGGGGTGTGACATATTCGATCAGAAGGAGTTGAACATGAGACAACATAGATGGGTGGAGCTATTGAAGGATTATGATCACGAAATTAAGTATCACCCTAGTAAGGCTAATGTAGTAGCCAATGCCCTGAGTAGAAAGGATCGAGTGAAATCACTTAGAGTACGTGCTCTTAGAAGGATTGTTCAAGCTAGTCTGAAGGAGCAGATTCTAACTGCTTAGATGGAAGCCTAGAAGGAAAGTCAAGGAGGAAACGAGGATTTACATGGAAATGTGAAGAACTTTAACAAGAAACCTGATGAAGTAATGTACTTCCAAGATAGAATATGGATTCCTACCTTCATAACCTACAAATTCACCCTGGTATGGATAAGATGTACTACGATCTCAAGGAATTCTATTGGTGGCCACGAATGAAAAAGGACATAGCTGAAGAGGTGGGGAAATGTTTGACTTGTGCTCGAGTCAAGGCCGAATACCAACAACCTTCGGGAATGCTATAGTAGCCCGAAATACCTCAATGGAAGTGGGAGCAGATCACAATGGATTCCATGACCCACTTACCTAAAACTCCTCGAGGTCATGATGCGATTTGGATAGTGGTGAATAGGCTAACCATATCGGCACACTTTATCCTGATTCGTACTACCTACAAAACAGAGAAATTGGCCTAAATCTATCTAACAAAATTGTGGCTAGACACGGTGTACCCTTGCGGTCATTTCAGAACGCTATAGTCATTTCACTACACACTATTGGAAGAAATTACAAGAAGCTTTGGGAACCCGAATTGATTAGAGTACAACATATCATCCCCAAACGGATGGTCACTCAAAGAGGACTATCCAAACATTGGAAGATTTGCTCTCTGCCTGTGTGCTAGATTTTGGAGGAAGCTGGGATAAGCATCTTCCACTGATCAATTTCTCATACAACAATAGCTATCATAGCATTATTCAAGCAACACCATACGATGCACTATATGCAAGAAAATGCAGTTCGCCACTTTGTTGGGCCGAAGTAGGCGACACCCAAGTTACAGGGATGAAACTGATTAAAGAGACAAGATCCACAAATTAGGAACAAACTAAAAGCCGCACGAGATCGGCAGAAGAGTTATGCCAATGTCTGCAGTAAACCGATGACATTTGAAGTGTGCGACAGGGTGTTTCTAAAAGTGTCGTCATGGAAGGGAGTAATAAGATTTGGAAAGAAAGGAAAGCTAGCTCAAAGGTATATTAGACCGTATGAGATTGTTGATAAAGTTGGCCCTGTAATTTATCAGTCGAAATTACATGTTGAACTAAGCACCATTCATGATGTCTTCCACATATCAAATTTGAAAAAGTGCCTTACTGAGGAGGCAGCTATAATATCATCGAAAGATGTGCATGTTGATGATAAACTCCACTGCATGGAGGAACCGGTAAATCGTAGACAGAAAGGTGAAACAGTTACGCCACAACAAGATCTCACTGGTAAAAGTCCGGTGGAACTCCCAGCGAGGGCCTGGGTACACCCGGGAGCGGAAGGATGAATTCCACAGGAAATACCTTCATCTCTTCCCCCAACAAGACAACTAGTGATACAAGGAATCGCGAGGACGAAATTTGTTAACCGGGGGAGAATGTGACAACCACGGAAAAACCAGGTAAACCCTAACTATTTCTAAAACCCTAACTGTGTGTAAACCCTAATTATACATACAATTCACACGATTAAGGGAACGATACCGATCTGCGTCTGGACCACACATTTTCTTTAAGCAAAAAAATTTTTTTTAACCTTCTAATCGCATGTTTTTAATAGTTTTTTTTGGATATATACTTATGTGTATGTTGTCAATTTTGAATTATATACATACGTATATTGTCTATTATTAAACTATACGTATGTGTATATTATGAAACATATACGTACGATACATATTTTTAACTTTAAACATGAAGTACACTAAAAACATTTTTATAACCATAATATATCTTTACATACATATATTATGTATACACATTTAGCCTAGTGACATCCTAGTAGTGGGATAATGCTTAGGGACCATTAGGTCCTGGATTTGATTCCCACAAGGGGTTTTCCCATATTTATTGGGTTTTTTTTTATGATTTGGTGTATAAACATTATTTCCTGGTGGGGATGGATATAATCGGGTGATTCCGCTGATGGCACAATGATACTCAAGTGGTCGCTTAGTCATCCAAATTTTCCATTCAAAAAAATTATATAGATATGAACATTATCAAACATAGATATACAATACTTATATTTCAATATTAAACACGTATATACATATATGTATGGTTAAAAATTGACAACATACATAGTGAAAAATATTGACGTTTTTTTTTTTCATTTTTCCTTAGAAAAACATATGTGGTCAATAATGCTTCTTGCGTTTCTCAATTACCATAGAGCTTATATATATATACATATATATATATAGAGAGAGAGAGAGAGAGTTAAGGTAAAATGAAAACTTTTACGAGTTGTGAGAACTAGAGAACTTAGCCTTACAAAAGGTCTTTATTTTAATTTTTTTTATCAAAAATCCTAAAAATCAATTTTTCCAAAAACAAATTGTTGATTTACACAACTGTAAAAAACCCTTACATACTGTGCAAATGTTAAGCTTTTTACAGCGGCGTTAAAAAGGCTGAACACGCTAATTTGATATTTTTACAGCTGTGTTTGTAAACTTTAATCTACGTTTGTGCAAAAAAAATGAAGGCAAAACTCGTATGGGAAGTCGAAATTCTCTAAATTCTTATACTCAATGGGGTTTTCTCTTGATCTTATATGAGAAAACCAAAAAACTAACTAAAAAAGCCTAAAAACATACAAACTTTTTTTTGAATTTTTTTAATAAAAATCGCTATATTTAATATATAAAATATTGTTCTGCATATGTGCATTAATATGAAAAAGCCTAACCCACCTAATCCACCCCCACCGACACCCCCCCAAACCTAAACCCCCCCACTCCCACTCAAAACCTAAATCCACCCCCCACCAAAAGTCTAAACCCTCCCCGCCCCCACCCCAAAAAACCTAGCCCCCCCCCCCCAAAAGAGAAAACTAAACCCTAAACGTAAACCTTACCAAAACCTAAACCCCTCACCCGCCCCCTCCCAAAAACCTAATCATGATCCTAAACCCCTAAAAACATAATCCTAAAATATAAACTAAACTCAAAAGCTAACTTTAAGCATATAATGTACATGTGCAATACATATATAATACACATGTGTAGTATAACTTTTTCCTTTTTTCTTTTTGTGAAAAATAGTTTTTTTAACATAAAAAGTAGCAGTTTTTTTTATAAAAAATAGTATGTTTTTTAAGTGTTTTTAGTTTTCTCATAATCTTCTCCCTATATATAGGGATGCGAATGGGGGTTTAGATTTTTTGAGGGATGCGGGTGGGGGGTTTAGATTTTTTTTTGGTTTATGTTTACGGTTTAGTTTTAGGTTTTTTTTTTTTTTTTTTTTTTTTGGGGGGGGGGGGGGTTTGGGCTTTTGGTGTGAGGGGTGGGTTAGGTGGTTTAGGCTTTCCCGTATCATTGCACATGTGTAGTATAACCTTTTTTTTTTGAAAAAAAAAATTCTGAAAAAAAAAAGTATTTTTATATATTATTTATAGTGATTTCTAATAAAAAATTCAAAAAATAAAAAATTTAGTATTTTTTTAGGCTTTTTTTATTGGTTTTCTCATTTAAAGTAGTTTTCTCATGATCTATCCCATATTAATATATATATATATATATGGTGAAGATTATTTATGAACCAACATTTATTGCGAGAACCATGAGAATACAACCAAAATTACTTTAAAAAACTTAAAACACACTTTTTTTAATTGTTTGTTAAAAATCGTAACATTTTATTTATAAGAAAATTATTTTTTTTGGTAAAAAGACGCTATTTAACTTTACAAAAAATTAAAAATAAAACATTTTTAACATTTAGTATTGGTTTTAGTTTTAGGATTTAGTTTTTAGCATTTAGATTGAATGGGGTGGGAGGGCGGTTTAGGATTTTTTGTGTGTGGGGCTTTAGGTTTTTTTTAGTTTGTTTAAGGTTTTTTTGGGGGATGGAGGGGTTGTTTGGGAGTGGGTGTTTAGGTTTTTGGATGATGGTGGGATAAGTTTATCTTGGTTGTGTTCATATTAATTCTCGTGGTTATCGCATGAAAACTGTACGATATATATATTCCTTAAAGTTAAATGGTATAACCTTTTGAAGTACAAAAGAGACAACTTTAAATATATTTTTATTATGAACTACTAAAGAATATAGAAACATGAATTTAAACGATGAATCTATGTGTATGTACCTCTTGTTTTATTATTGAACTTTAAAGTTGCTTCTGGAACAACATATTCTAAAAATCAGAGTTTTAAAAGTGATATCGAATAACTGAATTTATTCCCTTATCCGTGGAGTTGCGCTCGTCAAAATTTTCCGGCTTATTCTTATGCTATATGAGGAATACAAATTTTCGTGTTGGTTGATTATAATTAATTTACTTTATACTTGTAATTTTAGTGTTATATTGTTAATATAGTTATAACTACATTTTAGTGTCCTAAATTATATTATATTGTTAATGAAATTACAAGTACTAGTATAGGAACAGATTTCTATAAAAAGGGTGAAATTTGTAAAAGGTTTGAGAAATAATATGGTGATGATACACAGCGTTATTAAATTTTATGGATTAATGGTAATAAGGTAATTAATTTTAAAAATCAATTTAATTCGAAAAAAGATTGTAACCTATTTAGAAGTTATTTTAGAAAATAATTCTCTATTATATATCAATAACTGATCATTGTGTTTTAATATCTGGAATATTTTTTGTTATTTTACATGAATAAAACATCATAAAGATTCCAAAAACACCGTGATTTGAATCGTAATACAGTCACGTCGTTTCAACATCTGGAATGATTATATTACTATTTAAGTCATGGTGTTTTAACACCATTTAAGGATGATTGTATTGCTATTCCAGATGTTAAATTGAATAGCAATATAATCATTCTAGATATTAAAACACCGTGACTTGAATAGCAATACAATCATTCTAGATGTTAAAACACCATAACTTGAATCACAATACAATGTTTCTAGATTTCAGATGCTAAAACACCCTAACTTGAATCACAATACCGCTTTTCCTGATGTTTAAAACAACACGCATTGAATCACAATACAATTAAAACACCATTGTATGAACATAGACAAAACACCATGGACTAAAACATCCTATTGAAATTTAATTTTTTCTCTATATAAGTATACCAATATGATACTTATATTAAAGATAAAAAATGCTCGTTATTATGATGTAATTTTTTTAAGAAGTTATTGACATTTAAAAAAGACGAGGGAATTTGCATGTGCATTGGGGTTGATGCCAGTTTCTTTATTTATATAAAAAGACACTATTACCCCTAATCTAGCCAAATTAGTAAAAAATTAAAAGATAAATTACATTTTAAGCCCTTTTTCATCTCAACCATTAACTAAAAGATTTAAGAATTTAAAACACTTCTTAAACTTCTCACAAAACAACCCCTTTTTACAATAACCCTACCCACTTATACATATTATTTATTTGATACTTTATTAGAAATTTTTGTTTATAGGTGAATAATACATTTCATATTACTAAGCTGGTATGCTCGGGTATACCTTTTTGCTGTGTTTCTTTTATGGATATCTTAATAAGGTGTATAAAGAAAAGTTTATTCTTTAATATTATTTTGTACTATCATCCACGTTAATGTCATAATCTAAATAAATTTGGATAAATTATTGTTTAATATTATTATCTAATAGGAGATAGAATTATATATATATATATATATATATATATATATATAATTAGGATCATTTATGAACAACTTCTTGAGAATGAACTAAGTGAACTGATCTTGGCTATTGATCATGTTTTAGATTAAAAGTGTAACATTGACATGAGCTCCCTCTCTCTCACGCATTTTTAATTACTTCTCCATTATTTTAAACTCGTATAGAATTAGTTACTAATAACGTATATGAAACTCCTAATGGAACTAGGTACTGGACACCAACTATCCCTCTGGATTCAAACCGTATATGAAAATCCTAACGGAACTAGGTCGTTGGACTACAAATACACAAATGTATCAAAAGTCTATACACATCTGTATGAACTAACAACTGTATCTTGTGTAAACTGATAATTAGCAAGACTGTACACATATGTATAAACTAACAGCGGCGTATCTTGTATAAATTGATAGTTAGCGAGACTGTACACATGTGTGTAAACTAACATCTGTGTATCTTGTATAAACTGATACTATCGAGACTGTACACATGTGTATTCACTAACAACATTGTATCTTGTATATACGAAAACTAGCAAGATTTTAGGAATTTTGATTATATTGTTAATAAATGCAATTTACAAAAGACGCAAATACTCTTTTTTCAATTAATTTAAAGAGAAGTTACAACATTATAATTACAATCTTGCCATTGTTTAAAAATCTCTAGATGATATAATACAATGGCTCAGATTAGTTCACACAGTTCACTCTCAACCTAGTATTCACTCTAGAACCCTACCATATTATATATTATATATATATATATATATATATATATATATAGTGGAGAGTTCAAATGAGAAGAAAAATTTTGTAAGAATAAAAAGAATAACTTTTAAACCAATAGAAATTCTTCATTTACTTCATTTAATGTTGTATTTAATATTATGAAAAAGGACATATAGGTAAATATATAATTTTCATTAATTTATGATGTAGGACAATTTTCGACATGTGTAGGATAAATTTTAGTATGTGTAGGATAAATTTTGAAATGTGTAGGGTAAATTTATATATGTGTAGGGTAAATTCCGGTAAAGGTAAGACATATGTAGGATAAATTTCGAAATGTTTAGGTAAAATGTTTTTGCTTTATTAATGAGAGATAACATAATTAATGAGAGAAGTTATAAACTATTTAATGTTTTACCATTATGTCATTTCTTCTTTTTCTTATCACATTAAATTTCTTCTCAAATGAAACTTCCCCTATATATATATATATATATATGTATATATATACTATTTAATGTTTTTCCATTATACCATTTCTTCTTTTTCTTCTCACATTAAATTTCTTCTCAAACATATATCTCTCATTAATTTAATGTGAAAAGAAAGGGCATAATGGTAAAACATTAAAATAGTTTATAACTTCTCTTATTAATTATGTTATCTCTCATTAATAAAGCAAAAACATTTTATTCTACACATTTCGAAATTTATCCTACATATATCTTATACTTATCGGAATTTACCTTACACACATGTAAAAATACCCTACACATTTCAAAATTTATCCTACCATACTAAAATTTATCCTACACATGTCGAAAATTGTCATTCACCATAAATTATTTTATCTTGAAAAAGTATATTAAAAAATGAGTTACAAGTTTAATTAATTAGCTAATTAATGACGATTATAAATTTACCTATATGCCTTTTTTCATAATATTAAATACACACATTAAATAAAGTAAATGGAGAATTTCTATTGGTTTAAAAGTTATTCTTTTATTCTTACAAAATTTTTCTTTTTGTTTGAACTCTCCACTATATATATATATGGATGGGTTCAAATGAGAACCAACTTAAGTTGTGAGAACTATGAGAACTAGATCATCCAAAAGGTTTTTCCGAATTTCTTTCTTTCAAAAGTCATAAAAAAATTAGTTGTTTCAGCAAAAAAAAAACTAAAAACTATGTTGTATACCCACATTTACATTAATCGGAAAAAAATATTTTCGTACAAATTTACACTAGCGTGTAAAAAAAGTTGCATCAGTCAAAACTACCGACTCGACAAATTTGTTTACATTTTTGTAGATGTATTTATAATATTTTTATCTACGTTTGTGCAAAAAAAATGGCCAAACTCGCGCGGAAAGAAAAAGTTCTCACGATTCTCACAACTCGTGCTGGTTGTCATTTGAACCGAGCTCAATATATATAACACACACTATATATATAATACATATATATAGGGTGAAGTTCTAGAGTGAACACTAGTGTATTTGTGAACTGAGTGAACAAATCTTGGCCATTGACTTACACTTGTGTACTGATAATCAGGGGCTAGGATTAGTTCACTAATGCTCAAAATCAAGAAGGTTATTCACAAATGAACCTAATTGTATATATATATATATATATATATAGGGGATGGATAGAAAGAAAACCCAGTTGAGTTAAGAAAACTCAAGAAAACCTTATATAACAAACTTTTTTTCTAAAATAATTAGAGAATGTAAGTTACTTGTAATTGAACGTTTTGAGCCAAAACATAAAACAAAAAGTGTCGAGTGGGTTTTTTTTGTATCAAATCTTGAAATTCCGTTTTTAGCATATATACACACACACACTGAATTTAAAAAAAATAAATTAATAAACCACTCAGTGGTTTTTGGTATTTTTTGGCTCAAAACGTTTGATAACATATAACATACATTCCCTAGTTTTTTTAGAAAATAAAAATTTATTATATAAGGTTTTCTTCTGTTTTCGTAACTCAAGTGGGTACTCTCTATAGTTCCCCTACCTACATACACGTACAAAAGAGGGGGGGGGGGGAGGGATTAGGGTTTGTTTACACGGATTTTTTTTCCTAAAAAGTGTAATAAGTCTATATAAACATTGTGTTTTAAAATTTTGGCATGATTATTTAGATTCTTCTTGCACGGTATTATATAGAAAAACAACAAATGTAACAATTTTAAACACAATCAACTCTATGCGAAAAGTTAATCAGCGTGTTTTAAATTTTATGCTTATAACACATTTGATTGCGTTCTAAATTGTTACGTTTGGTGTTTTTCTATATAATACCATGCAAGAAGAATCTAAAGCATCATGCCTAAATTTTAAAACACAATGTTTGCAAAGTCTTCTCACACTTTTTAGTCTTCTCACAATGTTTGCATAGTCTTCTCACACAATCTTCAACCCTTCTAATGAAAGACTTGTTGACGATCAATTAAATGGCTACTCTATGACACCCGAAGAATCCGACATCAAGCACTGTCGATCTTTCCACTCAAACTAATCTCGAATCAAGTTAACGCGAACCGACCTACAACCAAATGTAAGAATATCACTCGATCCTCGATCTTCAAACTTAACCGACAGAACAACGAAACGTCAGATTTCCAATGTCTAACATTGAACATCTCAAATTTCGCAAAGACATGACGTTTAGTTCAATAACTTAGTAACAAACTAAACTCTGAAAATGTACATCCACCATCAAGAACAAAGTCTTCAACCGGGTGTCTAAAATTAATTCATCTCGAATATTCAAGATCCAATCTCGTATCTTCACGAATCCACTAATTACCCGATGACTTTCATCTCTAATCTCCCCCTCAATGTAAGAATCTCCAAATAATTTCAAAAATTTGACTAGTCACCAACTTGGAAGAGGGACCAAGAAGACTAATCTTCTCTACTCTAACTGGCATGTGATAAAGCTCAATCTGCAACTAGTTGCCAAACGAACAATTAGCTTCAACACGAACAAACTTAATCAAGCCTCGAACAAATTCGACAAAAATCAATCATATACTAGCTCTAGACTTTATCATGCTTTAAAATTTTCTGCAACGGCAAAATTAAACCTCATTTAATCTCAAGATTGTAAACACGAACTTATTTCATTGTTGCACCACGAGTTTTTAGAAATTTACAAAGAAAATAGATATATGAAACTATTTTACTCCCCCTTATATTTGTGTGTGTATCACATATACTAGTCAGCTACCCGCGCGATGCGGCGGTGGTGGCGATTTGCAATTGGATAATCGTTTACCGTTAGTTTATCAGTCATCTTGTGATATATTGTATAATGCTTAAGTTAGTTTTCTTCTTCCTGATATGTTGGTACTCGTTTTTCTGTTAGATTTTGAGTTCGGTTCGAATTTGAGTCTAAATTTTCGGGTCGGACCAACTGGTTTTAGCGGTTTAACAGCTTGAGTGATAGTCTTTTACGTTTTAAATTTCTTTTTTTTCTCAAAGTCATTAGGTTGTATTAAAACATTTAAAACAATAAAAAGCTTCATCAATATAATACATATGCACAACTGCATACTCCAAAAATAGTAAAAAAAACATAATAAAAGAGGTTAAATGGTTGGTTTGGTTTATAGGCTCGTCCAAGTTACAAAGCTCCAATGAAAAGTTAAACCATCAAAATCAAACCGTATAACAGTCAAGCTCCTACTTCTAATTGCTTGGTGGCAAAGAAGGTAATTATATTTATAAAGAATGGATGACATTTTTATAATTAAAGATGAAACTTGGCTTACATATTTATTCATGATTATCACATCACTTTAAACCTTTACGTTCTTGTCTACATTGTGGTTTCTACAACAAAAATGATGACATTAAGAACACAAAACGTTTAAGGTGCTTCAGGTTATCTAACTTGACATCTTTTTACCTGATTTTTGTAGTCTACATGGTAAAAGTTTGACCTAAATCATATATTTTTGAACTCCTACTGATCAAAGCTCTTCAAAAACATGTTGGTGATTACTTTTCTCGTTTTATTTCAAAAACATTTTTATATTAAAATTTTAAAATAATCATTTTAACATGCATTTCAAGGTTAGTATGGTGATTATCCCATGACGTTAACTTAGACAATTTTCACATAAACACCAAACAAGAATACTTATCCATTTAACAACACGTAATAAAATAAGATAATAGACATGAGTAGCATGCATTAGTCTCAAGCCTCGAAGAGTGAGTCTAATACCGTTGGCGATACTAGGCTACAACCCTGGCCGTGGAAAACCTAGTCAGTCGTGGATCCAGAAGACACAATAGCATGCAATAGACTTGACATTACATAGCATAAAGAATGATAATAAGACGTCACATAATAACACTTGATCATAGCATGTTAAGTAAACCAAAAAGTATAGCATGCATGACACACCCCAAAATTTGAGAAGTTAAAAGGGGGAAATGGAAGAGATTACTCACGGGTTGTGTACTGTTTATTTTCCTTGGATCAATCGAACAGATTTGAGGAAACGCCACAAAATGATACTATCCTAGAATATAGTTTATATATAGGGTGGGGTTAGTGTAAAAAGGGGTGGTTTTGTGAGAAGTGTAAGAAATGTTTTAAACACTTAGATCTTGTAGTTAATGGCTGAGATCAAGAAGCGCTTAAAATGTAAATTATGTTTTATTTTTTTGACTAATTTGGCTAGATTAGGGGTGATAGTGTCTTTTTATATTGTATTTTTAAATAAAGAAATTGCCATCAACTTTAAAGCACATGCAAGTTCCACCCATTTTTTTGAACGTCAATAACTTTTTATACGTAACATTTTTTTTAAATAAATTAAACCATAATAACGAGCTTTTTTATTTTTAATATGAGTACCATAGTGTTATATTTATATACATAAAAAATCATGTATAGCATGATATGAAGCCTACTAGAATGCAGGTTTAAAACACCATATGAGAAGATATACTGGAATGCAAGTGTAGAGTACCATGAATGCAGGTTTAAAACACCATGCGAAGAACACATACTGGAGTGCAGGTTTAAAACACCATGAATATAGGTTTAAAACACCATACGAAGAACAGACGAAGAACACATACTGGACTGCAGATTTAAAACACCATGAATACAGGTTTAAAACAGCATATGAAGAACACATTCTGGACTGTAGGTTTAAAACACCATACGAAGAACATATACTGGACTGCAGGTTTAAAACACCATTAGTGCAGGTTTAAAACACCACACAAATAGATTTTCGCACAAAACAGAAAAGAAACCATATTACAATAATGATGATAACTTCTTGCGACCTTGTAGATTTATACGAGATGACAAATAAATCACATATTCTTAAAGGGTCTTAAAAAAACAAATCAGAATCTAAAAATAACTCCCAGACGGTTATGAGAATATTTATCATTTAATTAAATTATTGAGTAAATTACTTTTTTACCCTTTGGAATTAATATAACTTAAGGACATATGTCAGCCCTATAATATTTCTCACACTTTTCACACTCAAACCCCTTTTTGCAGAATCCTAAATTTATATATATATATATATATATATATATATATATATATATCACACACTAATCAATAAATAGTAAAAATTAATATACAACAATAAAACTAGGGTTTAAGGTGTCTAGAAATTAAATATATCCAGTTTAATATTAAATTATTATTTGACAATAATAAAGTAACACTCATAAATTTTCACTAGTTAATATTCTACAAGATAAGCCTAAATTTCATAAAATATATATTTTACCTAAAACTGTTGCTTTATAAGCAATTACATTAGTTTCACTAACTTAACAAAAATTACATCATGATGATTTACCAAATCTCAAAAATTAATTTTACTTTTTATTCATCCTATCAATTTAATTGCTTAACTTTTATATATATATATATATATATATTTTCAGAATGGATTAAAATAAGAACCATCTTTAGTTGTGAGAACCGTGAGAACTAGACCATTCAAAAGGTTTTTATTTTAAACTTTTTCTCAAATATCATAAAAAATCATTTGTTTTAGGAAAAATAAAAATACCCACATTTACATGAGGCATAAAAAAATATTTATTTTCGTACAAAATTAACACCAGTGCATAAAAAACTTGCATTAGTCAAAACTCTACCGAGACAAAATTTTTTTTACTTTTTTTATAGATGTGTTTATAATATTTTCATCTATGTTAGTGCAAAAAAAAAATTGGCCCAACTCAAACGGGAAGAAAAAGTTTTCACGGTTCTTACAATTCATGGTGGTTCTCATTTGAATACAGCCCTATATATATATATATTATATATGTGTGTGTTATATATTGTAAGACCCTATCTTACTTTACTGAATTTCTATTAAAATTTATAAATTTAAAAATGTAATTTCGAATACACATCACTTTTTTTACAATTTAATATGTTATCAATGATTTGTTTTGTTATAATCAAAACCAAGTGCGGAAGCTTCGTCTTTGATCGTGTTCGGTTCTTCATATAGCTTGATCTCTCTCCAGTACTCCAAACATCACCTAAATTTCATATTTATGAAATACGTTAGTTATAACAAATTATAACATAACCGAATAAACCCGAAGGCTTAAAACAATTAAAACAAATTTTAGCTTTAGGCTCCACCGTAAGCTACGACTGACCACGAGCTTACGGTCCAGCCTTACGGTCCGGACCTTCTTCCTTACGGTCCAGACTTCCAGTCCATTACAGCAGCTGCCCACCGTAAGCTACGGTAGGCCACCGTAGCCTACGGTGGTGCGCTGCCAATCTTCTCGTGTTTTATTTTAGTTACGATATTTTCCATAACTCGCTCAATTCTTCTCCATTTTACCCGAAACTTGTTTCTAAATATCGGTAGAATATTTCTTTACATATTTAATCCGAAATCCTTGACCCGGATTCTCATTTCCTATGACTTATGCATTTATTTCCGATTTATACTCATACTTTCCGATTTTGCCCTTTAATCCCTTTTTGGACCAAACTATACATTTATACGCCTCATTTGGTATGCTTTAACATTCCTTATTACCCGCAGAGTTGCCTTAGCAAATACATTGCCCTATTCAACTAGACCTTTATTAATTATTTGACCCGTTTGGTTATCTTAGTGTAACCCAACGCTTATTTCAACCAAACCTTATCTATCTTATTATTCCCAAAATAAGATATCTATCTACTTCCAATTGTCCGAAATTTGCTTATCTATGTATTTAGTCTGAAATCCTTATCTCGGATTCTTAATTCTTATGAATTACGTATTCATTCATAGTTTATGCGTATATTCATTTTGACCCGCTAAGAGATTTAAGCGTATAAACTTAAATCTCACTTCCTCTTACTTTGTTTCTTGTTTTCATACAAAAATATCTATTTACATCCCATGACAACTATACATTGTGGTGGATTGGTTATAGAATGCTATATTTTCAATTCTACCCTTCGGTTGACATTTTATGAAAAAGACCAATATGAGACATTAAGCCAAAACGGCTTATGCCATTTGCTATTATACTACCGCAAGGGTAAACCTTTTTATAAAACTCATTTATAACTACCCTCAAGGTCGTTTACTTGTTATATTACTTGAGGGCATTTTGGTCAATCTAGACCTTTCTTTACGACGGTCTTACAATATCATATTTTAACCAAAATGTACATTTAACCATAGTATATATAGAATCATTATGTTTTGAGAACATAATGTCTACGAACTAGAATACTAGATTTACCTTACCTTAGGTAATTTATTGTTCATTCATGACTCTTTTATCTCTTAACGAACCGTAAGTCCTTTTGAGAGTTTGACCATTACACGTACCTGGCTCGAGTCATTGCATTAACCTATTTAAATACCTTACACTGCTAATCATTAATTAATAGCGACGCAAACCAAATGTCATTTCCCTGTGAACACAAAACTCGACAAGCGTTCATTAGATATTATTGTCAAATGGTGATGACCATACCATTTGACCCATTTGGTCTAAATGACCATTTTATCATTACGAGATGGTATTTATTTATCATCTCATCATTTATCGTTTCAGTTTACTCATCATGATCATATTACTTAATTCTTTTAACCTTATTTTAGAGTTTAATATTTATTTCATCAAACTCGTGACCGAATTACCATTTTACCCCTTCTTACCCATTATGGTTTACACCATAAGGTAACCTTTCAAAATTCCTTGTTTATTTGTCAACATATGACGATATTACTATTTCCCCCTTTTTATCATCAAATATGGTTTAATACCATATTTTGCTTATTCCGACCCGTATCAATACACGTCGGAACCTTGTATTTCCAAATTTTGTTCCGAATACCAAATCACTTATTCATTTTTAAGTACATAAGTACATTTACTATTTTAAGGATGTAAGCTTTACTTACCTTGAGATCCAATTATGCCCTTTGTCCGCGTACTTGTTCCGTTTGACCCGCTTCTTCCCAATCCTCCACCTAGCTTGTCAAGTGTCAAACTATCATTCATCATTCATAAGATGGTTAGGTTAGTCATCACTAACACGACTATTCCACCTTACGGATTTTATATCAGATTTATCATTCGATTTAGTATAGGTCAGTTTGACTTTTAAAAGTCAACTACTATTTACTCATACTAACCTACGAACAAGTTTCACAACTCATTTACACATTTTGTTAATTATCGGGTAAGCACTATTCTTAGGCCACCAATTGAGTTAGGTTTTCCAAACCAAGTTCACATGATTGCTAATATCAATTAACATAGTTTCTATATGCTAATTTATTAGTCTTATGCAAGAACATGGGATTGTTTTATCACTATGAAACAATCCATTACATCTTATATATGGAATTTACCCAAACATTAAACTTAGCCAAATACTTTAAACATTCACATTCACATGATGATTTTAAGCATCTATTAACATGTGTTTAACATAAATCTCATCTTATCATCAAAACCCATTTCAAGTCATGTATGAACATCTATTCGAACCTCTAATTTGTTCAAATATCTCATATATACATACAAGTATGATGATCATAAACACTTATATATCATCAATTTCATCATGTAATCAAAACCTACTTTATAATCTACTTGTTAATCACTAACAAGTAATCTTACATCAAATTGTGCATAATTTCTTTAAGTTTAACGAAATCAATCATACACATACACTTAATTTCATCTTTGGATCATAATCCAACTATCTAATTGCAAGTACTCTACTTGATTATAACTTTCACCAATCTAAGTTTTTAGACATACCCCTGATCCCCTAATCGAGGTGATCAATAATTTATGTTCATGCACTGATTTGGGTCTCGAATTGATCTTCAATTTGATGGATTAAGCTTGAATTAGGGTTTCCCCTTGTTCTCCAGCCGTAGAACACACACACATACACATTCACTATGTGTTTTGTGTTTTTAATTTTTGATATTTATAATACAAGTTCCCTTTTTGGCATCTTTGGTCCCTCAAATTTAGTTTTGATTATGAATGAGATTACAACTCATTGTTTGGTTACTTGTATACATGTTTTTAACTAGGTTTATTTGTTCCTAGTCAATTTGTTTATAATTTAACTTTCACCGCTAACGGTCTTTTACCCACTCTTCAATATTTACATGGTTTGATTACCAAACCCGTTTTTGGGGTGTTATATATATATATATATATATATATAAACTCCAGTTTCAGATTTATTCCTCTTGATGTTTTAGTCGTTAAACTATAAATCTAGACGCTTTAGGTAAATTATAGGAATTTCTTTTGTAACGACACTAACCAATGTTAGTCTAAAATTTTACCAATATAGCTATACTAATTTACATAGACAAATATTTAAAACTAATTTACATAGCTAAATATTTAAAACTAAATTTCATTTCATTTTATATTTATTTTCTGTTTTTTTCAACCATGTAACTTGTTATACTAATTTACATAGCCAAATATTTAAAGCTAACAAGAATTGTAAAATAAATTTCGCATTTATTCGCACATCTCGAATTTGGTTTACAATAAAAGTCAAGTTTCGAGGATTCATTTTCGACCGATGTCACACAGACCCGCCGGGGCTGATATCAGCAGGCCTGATTGCACCTGCTCCCAAGGAGGACCTCCTTCGCCCGAAGGAGGTTTGCCTTGGGCCCCTTTTTTTCTGCCACTGTTTTACTTTCCCATGAGGACCTCCTAACGCTGCAAGAGGTCCTCCTTGGAGCCCTCAAGACACCTGTTAGTTTCTAGCTTTGCCTATATATGTTTTGGGTGTTTTCACTTCGGAAGGCAAAACATTTTTGGATTGTCAGTTGATCACTCGAGGGTGTATTTTGGAGATTTAGTGAAGACAGGAGTCTCTTTTCGGTTTGTTTTTACCCATTTGAGCTAGTTTTCGGTTTTTACACGTTGTATTGAGTATGATATCTATGAGATCAGTTTTTATTGTTTATTTATTTCTCATGGTTGGCTAGATTTTTATGTAATTGCTTAGATTATGGATGAATACTGAATAAAGTTGATGTCCTTTTAGGATTTGTTACTCTTTTTGATCCATTAAATATTGAAACTTTATTGGTTGTGTTGTAATTTAAATATCAAATGATGGTTATATTGCACTTTTAGATCCACATGTGATGATTTGTTGATTGACTTGGTGATTTTGAACATAAATCACATGTTTTTTTATTATTTTACTACGTGTGACGATGTATGAGTTGACTTTTTAACTTAGGATCTAGAAATTGCTTATCTTGCCTCATTTTGGGTTTGTCACCTTCCTTAAGACGAGAGGTGAGAGGTTGTGGTTAGGTTAGGTTTTCTAGGGTTTTCGTGTAAATTTGCCTGAGAATGAGATTCCCACCTTGTTACCCATTTAGACCGCTTTTCCAAACGCTTATCCATTTATTTTCTATTCGCCCCTCGACATCTTTGACGTCCCGTGATTCGTGAAACCGAGATGATATCGTATCTTCGAGGGCATAGACGGTTTATATATGGATAGACCGACATGAGATCCATTCATCACCGGCGAACTTCACACGACCTTTCGGGTTAGCTATGGCTTTCACTTGAGATCGAGAGGGGATTTGGACATCTTCGTGATCCAAGACTTGGTCGTATCTATTTCCCGAGAGCCATCAACTTTTTCAGTAGGATTCCTAGCCTAAGCACTCACCTTTTTCCCGTTGATTGATTTCCCGAGCATCTGCTTTCTATCTTCCAGTGTCTTCCTCTCTCGGCTTTTTCTTTCTTCTCCCACTTTCTGTTTACTGCTTTGATCAGTTGTTTGGTTGACACACTTCATAGAGGTGTAGTATCGACGGTTGTATATCAGCATCAATAGATTGACACTCGGTCTTACTGACTTTATTACACCATGACCGATACACTTGATGTGTTGTGTAGTTTAGTTTGGTAATTCCATACTAAAACCTAGATTGTGTGAGATACAGATTTTTATACATTACACCACACATGAATGTTGTTTTCCCTTTTCGAACCCTTGAGGAATATACATGTAAACTTCCTCATTCAAATCATCATGCAGGAAGGCATTAGTGACACTAAGTTGATGCATTATCCAGTTTTTTTTACCGCCGCAATCGCAAGCAATTTACGAACAGTTATAATTTTGCCACGGGGGAAAAGGTGTCATGAAAATCAATACCCTCTAATTGAGCAAAGATTTTTGCCACAAGCCTCGCCTTGTACCTCTCCACTTCTCCATTTTGTTTGTACTTTATTTTTATAGACCCACTTAGAGTCGATAGCTTTCTTTCCTTCGGGAAGCTCTTCAAAAGACCGAGTGCCATTTAACTCTAGAGCCTTTATGTCCCTCTTCTTGGCTTATATCCAATTTTGATCCTTCACAACTTTTATAAAAGTCTTTGGCTCATAAGTTTTAGTGATAGCCATTTGATAAGCTTGGGATTCAGAGAATTTATTATAAGAGACATAATTTGCCATAGAATATACCGTCGAGGAGGTATCTTGATTAGGGTTTCCTAATGCATGATCTATGGACGGTGGAAGGTTAGACCTCATAACCATCAAGTCATTTAGATCGTACTCTCTCCCTTCTTTCTCTGATGGGTATAGGAATTTCAGTCTCAGCATTGGATTGTAGCCCACCATCATTTGTTTCACTTATTGGATGCTCACTGTTATTTGCCTCAAAGTTTGGAGGCCCATTGCTACTAGGCGCACTGTCACTTGTATCCATGTTGGGTCGTGGCCCATCATGTGTTTGCATAGGGTGGTCACATTTGGGGTTGCTATGTCATTTAGATAGGCTTCTATTTGGGGTTCTATGGGTTTGTCATTTGATCCATGTCTAATGTGAGGGCCATAGGATTGATTCTCATCATAATAAAAGGGAGGAAATTCAAAGATATCTAGTTCCCCAACACATTCGAGCACTCTGTTTGATTCGCTTGGAAAAGAGTTTTCAAGGAATCGAACATGTCTAGAAATAATTACATCGAATATTTAAAACCCTTGGTTCCTTAAGGGTAACCCAAAAATATTCTCGTGTCCCTATTTCCTCGAACTTATCCTCATCTGTTTCGGTGCTATGATAATATGCAAGACAACCAAAAACCTTTATATGTTCATAATACGGGTTTGATTAAAAATAATTCATAGGGTGTCTTATTTCCAAAGGCTTTCGATGGTAATCGGTTAATTACGTGTGCGGCTTTTAACATGCATTCTCCCCAAAATCATGAAGACGGTTTAGCCTCGAATTTTAATGCCCTTGTAGTCTCAAGCAAGTGACGATGCTTTCGTTTCAACACACCATTTTGTTGTGGTGTGTGTGATACGTGAACTAATTCCTTGTTTAGTATAGAAATCTATCATCCGACTGGAGGTGAACTCACCATTGTTGTCACACCGATTCGTTTGACAGGTTTGTCAAATTGTGTTTTAACCATTTCATGAAAGTTGATCAAATAGACTCGCTTCATGTTTGTGTCTTATAAGGAAAACCCAACCTGAGTGACTAAAATCATCAACAAGGGTTAAAAATAATTTGCTTGCATGAGCACAGGGTGTGATATTTTCCCCATGTTTCACAATGTAAAAGTTCAAAACAATCTTGAGTTTTGTTGGAACTAGTCGGGAAGGATAACCTGGTATGTTTTGCTTTTGCACATGAAGCACAAACGACATCATTGGTCTTTAAAAAAATTTCCTTGACAAAATCAAAACCATAAAGTTTCTCCCTTGAAGCATGACCCAACCGTTTATGCCAAAGATCAATACTGTCAGAAATGGCGTTTCTATTATGTCTCACGATGCTCATCCAGTATAGTCCTTCCTTGCATTTACCCACCCCAATCAACCTCCTCGAGTTCAAAGGTATGCATAACACAAATTAAGGAAAATATGTTACAGCACATTGCAAATCTTTCATCAAACGATTGATCGATAGAAGATCGCAAGTAAAACTAGGGACGTATAAAACAACCTTGACGCATATTCCGTTAGGTAGGACGCATGACCCTCTAACCTGAACCGGAATGGATGAGCCATTGGGCATAGTAACAAGTAGCTCAGAGGTGTGTTTAAAAGCATTGTTAAACCAATCCAGGTTGTGGGTTATGTGATCGGTAGGACCCGAGTCGATAACCCATTTATCGTTTGGATTAAACATACTTGTTATGTTGGTAATAGGAGCACCTTCAAGAGCGAATATGCCAATAAATCGTTGATATTGTTTGTTGTTTAGCCCTGGAATGGGGTTGTTCTCAGTCTCGACATAGGCTGCCTTCGCCTTAGGTATGTTGTCGGTGGTATCCTTATGTGATCCAGAACTCTACGTTTGCTTTTCATTTGTTCCAACCATGGTGATTAAGGAACTATAATTAAAATAAATCTTCTCCTTCTTTATAACATACATTAAAGATATATGACCGATATATTTAAGGATAAAAAATCATGTATATATATGCACAGGAATGTGCAGAAACCCCCTTCACATATAACAGATCGCAATGGTGGTATACAAATCCAAACTCATCTCTTATCTTCAAAATTAAACAAAACAATCAACTTTAAACAACTAACCTGATAATTAAACAAAACAATCTACAATCTACAATCTAAACAACTGTAAAAATAATTGAGCAAAACAAACAACAATTACACCAGATATAACAAACAACTAATCTGGAACTAACAAAAAATAGAGACGACTGGAACGTCAACTGTAACGTTGCCAGCTGGGAGAAACACCGGCCACCAAGAATAATGTTGCCGGCTGTAACAACTGACATGTCATTTGTAATATCACCATGGAAGTGAAACATCGTCGGCCACTGATGTGTAAAATGTTTACCTACTTTTAAAAACACCAAATTAAATTGTCAAACTAGCTTAATTACACACAATCAACAAGTGTACTGGTCATTATGTACTTAAGTCGGTAAAACCGAGTATCAATCCATGGATACAATGGCGCGACTCTCGATACTAAACTTTTGTCGAGTCCTAGTCTAACAATTTTTGGGATGGATTTTCATATTTTAACAACCAAAAAGTAAGCAACAAACAAACATAAACACAGAGCACAAATAGCAGATTTGGATGCACTCAGATAATAGAAAAGTAGCTACCTAGGCAAGATGCATGTCAACTCACACATGGCTTTCAGAATGGGATAACTAATTTTTGGCAACCGGGATCTTAAGGTTCACTAAACAAGGCCTAAACTAGCTGGCAGATCATTCTCCAAACAGGACGCAATATAGGGTCAAGAAAAGTGTATAAACTCACTGGTTAATGTCAGATCACCTCTTGGTCTCTCTAACTAGGTTATGGTACATCTGGAAGTATTAGGGATGTATGGGGTGGTGACTCTAATCAGGTTTTAACACGGTTTGCTAAGGATCACAAGAAAAGCTAGTGGAATTAACTCTTGTGCAATTAACACCTAACCCGTCTAATGATTAAGAAAACCCGACATCTAATCTCCTCTCGTCTCAAAGATGGTAGAATATTTAATTACCGAATAGTTTATTAGTTTGTTCCTAGAGTTTACTACGTCTAGCAACCACGAGATATAATCGAAAATATCAAGTTAATGAAATCACCTAAACCTAGAATCAATCAATTTGCAACTAATATCAACTAAGATAAGGTGGAACAAGCATAAACATTCAGATCAAATACGCATGCACATTAGAACCATGATAAGAACACTTTTTACCATAATATAAAGACAAAACAATAGTTAAACCAAACCGGGAAACCAAAAACGAATTAACAATTATCCATTGGCCTAAGTAGCAACAAGAAAATTTAGCTAAGCATAGTAAGAACGAAATACAAATATATTCAAAGTCGAGCAAAACAGAAAACATATCTAAGTATTTGAGTTTTATTAAACCGAAAAATAATAAACAAGTCTAACCGTAAATGACAAACTTTAATCTCTCTAATCCCAAACTTCCTTCAATTTAAAACTCTAAAAATCGTCATGACTGCTCTTTGATCGTTGATGTATCAGCCTTTTTTTGTCTTTTTGTATGCATTCTTCAAGGTAGTCTTTTTTTTGCCGTGGGTATTTTTTTGATTATATATCTTCTTAATACATGGACGGGATATTAATATATATAATATATATATATATATATAATTATATATATTATTAGGAGGGTTTAAATGAGAACACTAAATATCGCGAGAACCGTGAGAACGAATGAAAAAACCACTAGAACTTAGTTAAAACATGTGGAATTCAAATTTTTTTTACACTTGTCATTATTATTCAAAAACAATTCTAGAAATTTAATTTACACATTTAAATTTAAGTGAAATCGGAAATAAGTAAATTTACACATGTGTAAGTTTGCCATTTACACATGTGTAAATTTGTTATATTTACACATGTGTAAAAATCTAATAAGAGTAATTTTAAGAGGTGAAATAAATTATTTGATGTTGTAATTTCTTTTTTTATGTTGTATTTTATTTAATATGATGATTGTATTAAAAAAATTGTTTTTATCAGTTTCTCTTTCGTTCTCATGGTTCTTACAATATTTAGTGTTTTTAAGATAACCCTCTCCATATATATATATATATAGGAGGGTTTAAATGAGAACGCTAAATATCACGAGAACCGTGAGAACGAATGAAAAAACCACGAGAACTTGGTCAAAAACAGTTCAAATCTAAAATTTCTTTTTACACTTATCATTATTATTCAAATACAATGTTAGAAATTAAATTTACACGTTTAAATTTACGTGAATTCATAAATAAAGAGAATTTACACATGTGTAAGTTTGTCATTTACACATGTGTAAATTTGTTATATTTACACATGCGTAAAAAATCTAGTAAGAGTGATTTTGCAAGGAGAAATGAATTATTTGATGTCATAACTTCTTTTTTGATGTTGTATTTTAATTACAATGAGCTTTGTATTAAAAAAATTCGGTTTTGATTGGTTTTTGCATTCGTTCTCACGGTTCTCGCAATATTTAGCGTTCTCAAGATAACCCTCCCCTATCTTGAGAACGCTAAATATTGCGAGAACCGTGAGAATAAATGAGAAAACCAATCAAAATCATTTTTTAATACAATCATCATTTTAATTAAAATACAACATCAAAAAAAGAAATTACAATATCAAATAATTCATTTCTCCTCTTAAAATCACTCTTATTAGATTTTTTATACATGTGTAAATATAACAAATTTACACATGTGTTAATGGCAAACCTACACATGTGTAAATTTTCTTTATTTCCGAATTCACGTAAATTTAAATGTGTAAATTAAATTTCTAGAATTGTATTCGAATAATAATGACAAGTGTAAAAAGAAATTTGAATTTCACTTGTTTTTGATCAAGTTCTGGTAGTTTTTTATTTGTTTTCACGGTTCTCGCAATATTTAGTATTCTCATTTAAACTCTCTCCTATATATATATATATATTTAGCAGCTAAGCTTTCTTCCTCAAATGCTATATTAAATTACACTTCTCAAGAATTAAAATATTGAATCTTGGTCAAGAGATAATTCTACTTGTCTAATAAACCAAAGCCTATGTATGGGATATTATATATATCTTGATAGATCCTGTAACAGTAGGTTACTTTTTAAATCATGATTCCTCCTAATTCGTAATCAGTTGGTATGTTGCCTAGTAATCTGCGCCACGTATTATAGGATAATATGGCAGCGTGTTATTCCCCTCTAGTGCACCATCTTTGTTCTCTAAGTGCTGTCATACAGAAAAACAATGGATCAAATAAATTATCGAGCCCATATATTATGAATAGTATTTAACAATAATCTAAAAGCCGATTAACCTAATTAACATCTTAATTTGTTTCTACGATGCAACCCAACAAAATTCAATTATTTCACCAACTTATTTGCAATTTCTTTAACTTTTATTATCCTACTTATTTAGAGTTAACTCAAATCAAAACCAATATTGGTAAATCTACAAATGACATGAGATTTGAACAAGTGTTAATCATTTTAGTTCGTTTTCATTTGGACCTACAAAGTTCCATATTTATTAAGTACAAGCTATAAACGGCCATAAACAATTTGAAAACTAATAAACACTATACAAAATGACACAGGAAAATAGAATGTGTTTGCAACACATCAGCCGCCATGACAAAAACGCCGATGAGAGAGACATGGCTATGGGATCTTTTGAGAGGGAAGAAACTGATGTGCCTGGGTTTGAGTATTTTGAAGCTTGATTTCCCCTCTGAAATGAAAAATTGTTTTTAATTTTGAAAGGGTAAATTAGTCAATTTAATCAAGAAGAGGAAAGATGCAATTTTTTATTGAAGTTTGGATAAATATGTAATATTCATCTACATCTCATGTTCCGTGAATAGTCAGGACACTGATTAGACCCTTAGAGCGATTCAGTCGATACAGAGGTGCACTTAAAGTGGGGGGGGGGGGGGGGGGGTTGGGCTGGGCCCTTCCCCATAACTGCGGAGGTAGCTAAATTACCTATCCTGTATAGACGGAAAAGGCATATTGTGCCAGACTTAAATAAACCTTAGTTTCAAAGCCTTTTTACATGGAAATATGTAATTATCCTAAATTCAAAACACCTTATGAGGGGCGATCAACTTCCACCAAAGTTAATTGATATGGTGTAAAGCATACTATTTATCTTATATATTTTGTATAATATTTTAATTTAATGTACTTTATTAGTATTCGAGTCAGTTTTGTTTGGTTTTACTAAATTTCTATTTTTATAGGTGTCCGTGAAGTGCGGACCTAAAATAGAGAAATGTTGAAGATACTTGATCAAGTACTGAATCGAGCTAACAAGGTTAATAAACGAAGAACCAAGAGTTTAGAATAATAAAGAAAAAGAAGTCAAAGTTAGAGGGCCGAACTGCAACTAAAGAAAAGTTGTTAAAAAAATAACCCACGAAAGCCAAGGGAGTAGAAGTGGCATTATGTTGAAAGTTTAATAATTCATGTACATGTCACGACAAATAAAAAGAGGTGATCTGCTTTATTATTTTTGAATCATGACAAGGCTCACATTGTTTTTATTTGGGCCAACTCTAAGGATCAACCTGGCTAGCCCAACTCGATTTTAGCATGCCACAAGAAGCCCAAATCGTAGAATGGAATTTGAATTCGAGTTCAATAGCCATTTATTTATCATATCATATATACGAATACCTACATATTAGAAAAAAAGGACGAACGGCAGAAAAAGGAGGCTGCTACGATACGAAGACGCATACGCAGAACAAGTTATAAATGGGTGATTTTTGGAGCAGAAAAATTATACGGTTTAAGATACGAGTTCGGATTTGCAACGAGTTAGTGTTCAGTTTCAATTTACTTTGTGTTTATTGCTTCATGACTATGGTTTGTTATTTATTTAATACTTGTATCGGCATTCTCGACTATGATTTTTGGCTAGCTCATTTTTCTACGTAGGTTATGATGAACACCATGTTTTGACATTTATTTTATTCGGTTTTGGACTAATTATGTGGGTTTAATAGTAAAGTAAAAGACTTTGGTTTTAATATTTAGATGTTATTGCGTATTTAATCTTGATTGAACCTTATTACATGTTTCACTTACGTTTTTGTGAATGTCTTCCATGTATGAATGCTAGTTAGGTCGTGGACAGTGTGTTAGCGATTAGTTTACGGTTAATAGACCAATTTACCGTAGAAACTGTTATTATGTTTTGAATAGGGTTAAGTATTCTACTAATCTTAATAGCTGAGAGTCGAAAGGTTGTCGGTTTGTCTTTAGTGTTATATTTCTAGATTTAGATACTTTGAGAGATGTAAGACTCATTCTTGAAAATCATAAATTTTTTAAAGAAAATTTGCATAATATTAGTTATAATGCAATACTAGATAGTTCAAAATATTAAATTTTACAAACTTTCATAACTATTCAGAAGCTTTTCAACCTAATAAAAGATAATTGCAATTAAGCGACATTCATTAATAGTAAATGATTATAACAAAATGCGGAAGCTTGATCTTTGGTTATGTTCGGTTCTTCGCTAGCTTAATCTTCATCCGGAACCACATAGCAAACACCTAATCATCAAAATTTATCATGAGCAATAGTTATAAAGAGTAATGAATGTAATTGGGAAGGCTCGAATATCCAAAACACCAAACAATTTTTTTATTAGAAACTCGTCGTAAACTATGGTTTGATGTCGTAGTTTACGGTGTCTTCATCCTGTCCGAGCCAATAAAGCGCCAAACGTAAGTTACGGTGTTATACCGTAGCTTACGGTACCTACACCCTTTTTAATCCAGAATCTACTAGCCGTAAGTTACGGCATGATGCCGTAGCTTACGACATGTACCTTCAGCTTATTTATGTTTGTTTCTTTACTATTTCACTTACGATAAATTTTATAAGTTTTCCATTTCTCATTCGTTTCAACTCAAATTCATTTCTAAACGTTCATAAAACATTTTCCTACAAAATCAAACCAAAATCCTTAACTCGGATCTTTAATTGTTAAGGCACAAGCCGCCGATAACAAGTTCACACATAGTCATTCAACCCGTTTCGCGTTTAAGGCATTTGAGCCATTTTACCAATATTTATGGTATGAGTTAATTTCCTACGATTATACCCGTTCTCCGGGATATTCTAACTTGCGTTTTTGCGCTCCTGCTTACCCGGCTAGCATCCTCATCTTTTTGACCAAATGCAAGCCATACTTTCATTTCCTTTAAGAAAATTCTCATCCCCAAAGTTTTTACCCCGTTTCTTGTGTTCATCAATTTTATTCCGTGTTCCCATTACTCGGTTTACGCTTTTGACCCAGTTGGTTTGTTCGTGTGATTTTATCACTTATGAATTAACCAACTTATCTTTATTGTTTGTTTTTATCAAGCAAACAATTACCAATAATAAAATCATTTAACGAATTACTACAAAGCAGTAAAACCACGTACCTCACAGTTTTCCTTTTAAGCGTGTGTCCGTTCCGACTTGAGTTTCCGGAGTTACACTTGAGTTGCCTAAATAGAACAACCCAATTATCATTAGGAAATCCGTAACTTGTTTCATGACATTTTAACTTGCCATTAATCAATCACAAGATTCTCATTATGATTTTTTTTGTATACATTATAAACACTTAACTTTCACTTAAGCATTTTCTCAAACACCTTGTAGGCATTTATCTCATACAACTTCTAACAAGTCTTTTTAGCAACATTAAAACATGTTTTGAAATTTATACAAACCATTATGGTCAAAATACTCGATTTAGTACTTAGGCTTCAATTTATCATCATGCATTCACATAATTTATTCATCAAGAATTCACAATTTCATAATGTTACTAAAACCCACTTACATAAACATGGTTATTAGTTAAATTCTAATTCATAGCATTTGATTTACTATTTTCAACAAGAGCTTGTCTCTAATCAAGGAAATACTATTAATTACATCATAGATTCCACAATTTCTTCATGAATTTTAAATCTTAGTGTTCATCAAGCATCTCTAGTTCACTAAACACTAAATTTGACATATCTTATGTTAGGATGATGTAGTAGACTCTAAATCATCCAACATACATCAAGATCATTCCAATTTTCAATTGTAATAGAAGGATTTGAGGAAAGATTATCAAGAATTAGGGCTCCTTCTATCTCTCTCCCTCTGTACATTCATACGCATACATACATATGTGTATATTTGATTTCTAGTTTTGTTTTTAACTAATTAGTTTTCAAGTGTCCAAATTTGGTCCCTTTACTTTCCTTTTATTCACAAAAATTTAATTTCTTTTTTTATTATCCTATCATGTAGCATATAACTAACTTAGTTAACCTTGTTCAATCATGTTTCTAAACACATACACACACGTGTGTTGTATATATATATATATATATATTATATATTATTTTTTATATTTTTTAATATTTTTGGTGTCACACCCCGAATTTCCAACCAAACACCGGTGGGCCAAGGTTATGACGTAAGTTGATATCATCATAGTCAATTAAGACAGCATAGCAGAATTTAAATTAATATTACAAACTAAATGTTCAAAGTACGAAAATAATATACAGACGGCTTGTAATGAAAGATCCACAGGCGGATCGTAAAATATACAAAAATGTGCAACAGAATTTATGGCAGATCTAAGGATTTGCAAGATTCTCTTATATCACTACCAAACAGCTTCTAGCCTATTTTGTATTGTACCTACAACTTAGTGTTTTGAAAATACATCAGTTTTCGCTGGTAAATACAATTAACTGACTCGTTTTGAAAACATTTCAAAAATTGATTTAAGTGCATAGAGCACGAAAAATCTTTTATAACTTGGGAAAGTCAACCTTGTAACCTTGTTAATAGATTCACATGTTTGTCAATACATATGGGGCCCAGTGCAGAGACCGAGACGTGATTAACGCACACACCACTTACGAACCCACGAATGAGTTATCCCCAACTTGTGGGTAAAAATAATTTAGCATTCGCATCTGTCAGGTGTATGCCTACACCCTGTGCTTTGGTCGTCGCCATTAACTAATGTAATGAGCCAAGGATATCCAGGACACAGTCGTTAACCCCCAATGTTTAAGTTATCAAACACAACTGATCAAAACGGAATATGCGGACTTACTAGACACAATCCGGCATTTGATTGATCCCATTTCTGACCAAGCGGTAATAATTTACCGTAACCCAAGCCCGTATAGGGAAATAAGTCAAGAGTATTTACCTGAGCTAGCACTTGATTTAAATGCAAGTTTATTTTAACTCAGCCGTTTATCCAATTAGATAAGTGTAGATAGCATTTACTGGAATCTTTTAGTCTGGATTATGGCATAAGCTAACCAATTAAAATGCTAACGGTCTTATTTAAGTCATAGACTTAGACCGACTAGCTTAAAGGATCAAAACGGTACAGTGCGCTAGATTAAGCGATTGCTAAATAGAATGTAGTTTAAACTCAACAAGTACTATGACTTGTATAATATGGGTAAACCATAAGCATTCTGGATTTTGAGATTTAAAATGATAAGATTAAACCCGTTTTGGTTAATTTTCGTAAACTTGTTATATATACTTAACCGTATGCATATAAGCGATATCGGGTAACCATATGAGTCATGAGCAAGTTCTATATGTCATTATACTTTAAATAAGTTGTAATATCAGTAAGATATCAACTTATATGCCCTTTAAGTTTTAGAATGAATTTATGCCTCATAAGGGCGTTTTGGTAATTATATATCGTATAAAAGGAATGTGAGTATATTTTGATGTTATGATCATTAGTATTTTGGAAAAATATTTAATTATGGTATAATATCAGTAAGATATTGATCATATGTGTAATTTATCATTTAACGCCAAACTATGCACCGAACAGGCATTTTGGTCATTTTACACATAGTTTGATAGATTATTTGGGATTCTGAGTTTACATTATGTACCTACTGTAAAATACTTTAAATGAGTTTTAAAAATCAGTAGGTAACAAGTCTTGGTTGATAAATATGGTCTAAAACCATACTATGCGCCGAAACGGCGTTTATGTCGCAAAATGACGATTTGTGCGAAGTTTAATGAAAACTGATGCTAAGATCAGGTGTATATGTTTTAGATGTGTTATTTAATATAACACATCAGTAGATAAAAAGTTTGGTATAAAAAGTATGATTAAAACAGTTTTATGCGCAATAAGGGCTTTATCGTTATTTGTCAACATAATGCAAGAACTTGTATGTAAGCTCAGTATATAAACTGACTTGACATCCCAAATAATCTTACTTATGATATTATATCAGTAGGAAATTTATTTTCAAGTTTTTTATCGATTAAAACCTTGTTTTATGTAAAAAGGGCATTTTAGTAAAAAAAGGCATAATAACGGAACTTGTGCATAAACTCAGATTCTGATTATGATCATGTAATATAACCGTAGAGGGTTATGCTACATTATATTATGATCATAATGCAACCTTAGATCAGTAGCTAACTAATCTAAATCGGGTCAAAATCGAAAGTTAAACCAGAAGTCAAACTTTGCGACTTTCGGTTGCGAACCGACCCTAGGACTGAAACTGACGAGTCGAACATGTTCTCATATGTTCTAATAATTATTACCAACTTGTTTAAGTGTCAAAATATGTTTCATAACATATATAAACTCATATTATAATATTTTCAAAATCTGACCTGTTTGACTTTTTAATAATAAAACTTTGACCCGTCAATTGGTCTAGTAAACGTGATCTTTATGAGGTGCCCTTTATAGGGATTAACACCTACCCTATTACGATCACTTAGCCATGTTCGTTATGAACAATGGCTAGACCATAATGGTCTTAACCGAAAGTCAAAGCGCTTTTTGTAAACGCTTGACTTTTGGCTATAAAAATCCTATAAACGAAAATGCAAGAGAAAGGAACACTTACAAGTGATCCTTCGATGAAATAGAACCAAGTTGGATGCTCCTTTCAGTTAGGAACTTCCAGAGGAGGGAGATAGAGTGATTATGAGAAAGGTGCAAGTTCAAGTGATGAACCAATGCCCCTATTTATAGTTGGAGAGTTTGAAGGAGGTGATGCCAGGTGTTAGCAGGTGTTAGAGGGTGTATACAACCGTGTCCTAAAACGTGGCATAGCAGTTTGGAAACCCATGGTTTCGAATTGAATTGGTTTTGGCAGTTTGTGTGGTTACCAAGCAAAACTTTCTGCAGCAGTAGCCCTCTGGCGGCTCGCGAGAGACCAGGCCATGTCTCTCGCGGCCCGCGAGTGGTCCATGGAAACTTTCAGAGTTTGCCACATTTAGCCCCTCAACTTATTAAACTTATAAAACACCTTTATAAGCATAATTAGCCATCTGTAGCTAATATTTGGCGTACCTGGGAGTATGCCCGGACATTGTCAAGCTCTTTGTTGGTTAAAAGGTCACTCATAGGTATAAATTAACATGGTGACACTTTTAACCCCTCCATCGTCCAACTTTTACATATTTACACAAATAATCCCTCTCGTCCAACAAGTGGCTCATATGAGAGTTAGGACTTTGTAGAGGGTCACTTAGAGGCTTAGTTTAAGCATGTTGACACTTTTAGTACTTATTAGTCCTTATAAGACTTAATAAAAGTAAGGACACGTGTCGCTATATTATTGGACAAGATTTTTATGAGGTGTTACATTCTCACCCCCTTAAAAGAAATCTCCGCCTCAAGATTTTATTCAAAAAAGATAGGGGTTCTTTTGTCGCATAATGGACTCAACCTCCCACGTATACTCGGGGCCTCGAAGGGCATCCCACTTAACCTTTACTATAAGTATCTTTTTTCTTTCAGAGCTTCTTAACCTATCGATCCTCGATCGAAATTGGTTTCTCAATGAACCTCAGATTTTCATCAATTTGCACATCATGATGTGACATTGCTAGCGACTCATCGGCTAGACATTTCTTAAGCTTATAAGCTCCTCTGGCAGCTTAAGCTTATAAGCTACAGCGCCGACACATTCGATATTCTAGAATGGTCCAATATATCTTGGGCTTAACTTGCCCTTCTTTCCAAATCGCATGACACCTTTCCAAGGTGATACTTTTAGCATAACTTTGTCCCCTATTTGGAACTTAAGAGGTTTACGCCTCTTTCAGCATAGCTCTTCTGCCTATCACTAGCAACTTTGAGTCTATCACGGATTTGTATTATCTTATCCGTGGTCTCTAGGACAATCTCAGGTCCAAACAGTTGGGCTTCCCCAACTTCAGCCCAACAAATAGGCGTTCTACATTTTCTCCCATACATGGCTTCAAAAGGAGCAGCCTTGATGCTTGTATGATAACTATTATTATCGGAGAATTCTATTAGGGGTAAGTGGTCATCCCAACTTCCGCCTAAATCAATCACACATGCTCTAAGCATGTCTTCCAAAGTCTGAATAGTACGCTCACTCTGTCCATCCATCCATCTGTGGGTGGTAAGCCATACTAAAGTTTAATCTTGTGCCTAAAGATTGTTTGAAACTTTTCCAAAAGTGAGATGTATATCTAGTATCTCTATCTGATACAATAGATACCAACACACCATGTAGGGACACAATCTTGTCCACATATAGCTTAGCCAATTTATCGGAACTATAAGTTTCCTTTATTGGCAAGAAATGTGCTGACTTAGTCAGCCTGTCCACAATGACCCAAATCATGTCATTACCACGTTTGGTCTTAGGTAACTTGGTAATTAGATCCGTAGTTACCATTTCCCATTTCCAAGTGGGAATCTCAAGTTGTTGTAGAAGTCCTGATGGTTACTGATGTTCAGCTTTAACTTGTGAACACGTCAGACACTTAGCTACATAAGTGGCTATGGATTTCTTCAAACCCATCCACCAACAATAATTCTTTTTCAAATTTTGATACATCTTGTCACCACCCGGCTGAATTGAGTATCTTGAATTATGCGCTTCTTGGAAGATTAGATCTCTAAGTCCTCCAAAGATTGGAACCCAGATTCTGCCATTAAATCTAAGGATTCCATCTTTTCTAGGCACTAACTGATCAAGAGTTCCCCTAATCCTTCATTAGGAATATTAGCCTCTAATAGGGCTTGTTTTTGTACATCTAATAGCTTCTCATTTAAGCTATTATGAGCTCAATGTTTTTGGCGTTAATCCTAATAGGCTTACCCCTTTCCTTGCGACTCAAGGCGTCAGCAACGACATTTGCCTTGCCGGGATGATAGCAAATTTCGCAATCATAATCATTAAGTGTCTCCATCCAACAGCGTTGTCGCATGTTCAAATCCTTTTTGATTGAATATATGTTGGTGACTCTTATCGTCAGTGTATATAATAATCTTTATGCCATATAAGTAATGTATCCACAACTTAAGTGCAAATACAACAGCACCCAATTCCAAGTGATGGGTGGTGTAATTCCTTTCGTGCACCTTTAATTGTCGTGATGCATAAGCAATCACTTTGCCTTTTTGCATTAGCACACAACCCATGCCCAGTGTGTGAGGCATCACAATAAATGACAAAATCCTCAATACCCTCAGGTAGAGATAACACAGGATCATTGCTCAACTTATGTTTTAGAATTTCAAAAGATTCATGTTGTTTTGGACCCAGTCTAAGTTGACATTCTTACGGGTCAAGGTAGTTAAAGGAGTGGCTATCCTTGAAAAGTTCTCAATGAACCTCCTATAATAACCAGCCAATCCTAAGAAACTACTAAAATCCGATGGAGTTTTGGGTACTTCCCAATTCATCATGACTTCAATCTTAGCAGGATCCACTTGGATGCCATGCTCACTTACAACATGTCCAAGAAACTTGACTTTTCCAAGCCAAAACTCGCATTTAGAGAACTTAGCATAAAGCTTCTATTGTCTTAGCAATTCTAGGATGCACCAAAGATGTTTCTCGTGATCAACTTGATTATGAGAGTAGATAAGTGTCTCATCTATGAAGACAATGACAAACTTATATAGATATGGTTTGAAGACTCTATTCATGAGAGCCATGAATGCTGCAGGTGTATTTGTGAGCCCAAAAGGCATCACCAGGAATTCATAATGACCATAAGGGGTCCTGAAGGCAGTCTTGGGAACATCCTCACTTTTAACCCTTAGTTGATGGTATCCTGATCTCAAATCGACCTTGGAGAAGTAACTAGCCCCTTGAAGTTGATCGAACAAGTCATCGATCCTGGGCAGAGGATAATGATTCTTGATCGTTATCTTGTTTAGTTCATGATCATCAATGCACATACCGATTGAACTGCCCTTTTTCTTAACGAAAAGGATAGGAGCTCCCTAAGGTGAGGATGTCACACCCCAACCGATGGCGGAAACATCAGAGTGAGACGATAACGAGATTGCTCATTGCTCACAACGCTAATAATGAAAATATTTGATTTAAAGTCGAATTTCATTTCAAGAATAATTGTCAAAATACAACATTGGAACAAATACAACAATTAAACTTAACAAGTTTAAATAACACAAGACAACAAAATTGATACAACAACATTAACCTAAACGTCTAAATGTGTGTATCTAAGTCCTTGTTATTGATTTCATAGCATCCTCTTCATCAACCTGTAACATGTTTTAAAATAACAATTCAATGCAAAAGCAAAGGCTAGCTCACAAGTTTAAGCATAGCATATGTATACGAATAAAGTTCAAACAAATCCTCATGGCAACTATGATTCTACAAGAGCATATACAAGGCATGCAATACTACTAGTCAAACCCTTAACGCAATCACGATGTTTTAACATGGCCTCAAGATTACACGATGGAGGGGGATGCGTTACTTCCTAAAGCGCTTATACATGTCAAACGAAGGCTTAAACAAGTTAATGACTAAAGTATCACATAAAGAATGTCCAAGATATAAGCATCACATAAGCATATCAAGTATTCATGTGTATAGGATTGTTTGTGCATTTCATAAAGTTTAAGTGTTGTGGTTTTGGTATAAGTAAACATGTTACACCCAAAAGTGTTGTAAACGAAAAGTGGGTCGAGTGTACTCACGGTTTGCAAAGCTTTCCTTGTTACTTCCGTGAAGGGCTTGGAGAGTTGGAGGACCACCAAGTTATCCTACATGAGGAAAACATAGGTTGGTAAGTATTCAGAGGATAATGGAGGATTTAGGAATTTAAATATACTAACGTATGTTATACGAGAAAATAATCATCTAGACTTAATACTCATTCTTGACACTATAAGGCCCATTCGGGTTGATGTGTTTTCATGGGTTAGGTTACCCATTAGAATCGTAACGAGAGATTAAGTACGTAGGTGATGTAACCTAGTACCATGACGGACAATCATTTGATTACCATCAAGAGTTCGGTTAGCGAATATATACATATATTATATAGCATACGTAATAAGTAAATCGTAAACATCATGGAAGTTCATAGAAGTCATGCATGGAGGTAGGAGGATAACCTTCCTTTTAAAACCTCTTTCGTATAGTTTACCAATGCACAAGTCGTCACAAGGACGACAAGGATGGTCATGAGTAAGTTATAACATAAAAGTAAAAGACAAAAGTAATCAAAATCATCAAGTGAGGTGGTGGATAGAAGGTAGGATAGCCAAGGCTTGCAAGTGATCACACTCTACCAACTCAAGTCTCGTTTCGAGAACAAGCTTGGAAGGATACAATACTTGTGGGTAAAACCCTATTAAAACAAAGGCTCTTACACTTGGGACCTTAGACATGGTGATGTTCCAAGTTGGTTTTCCATGGAAGACTTATTGAGACATTCCAAGGTGTTTCAAGTGGTAAGAAAGAAGAAAGATCAAAAGGAGAGACGTGAGTTAGAACTCACTTTTGAAGCCTGGATCTTTTAGAGAAAGAGAGCTCTTAGAGCTTTTAGAGAGAATATAAGAGATGATTTGAGGTGTATTCAGAGGAGGAGGAGTGGGGTATTTATAGGTGAGTTTTGGGAGGTTGTCAGGTGAAGTAATAAATGCAGAAAACACAAAATTGACCAATCCATGAGCTTGAAACCAACTTCTCCAGATTATGCCCCTCTCCGCGGGTCGCGAGAGGGTGGAGATGGCTCGGTCGCGGGCCTCTAGAGGTCTGGCGGGCCGCGAGAGGTTACCAAGGTGTCGGTCGCGGGCAGCGAGGAGGGTTATTCCAGAAGTTTCTTTGATGTTTATCACTTTTAGTCCTTGAACTTCGTTTAAGTTGTCATTTTTGCATGTTTTAAGCATATAACGTGTTTAAGTTGTATAGTGTGAATGCATGAACCTTTGCATGTATAAGTATCAGTTTGTATGTATTAAACGATTGAATGCACGTAAGAAAAGTATGTATCAAGTATAAATTTTATTATGATTCAAGTCTCGGGTTACAAGATTGGGAAAAGAAATACGAAAACGATACGAATACAAGTTCCAAAATAGAAATATGACTATACTTTCTAATTAAGGAAAGTATGAAAAAGCGAGGCGTTATAGAGGAACTAGGCTGAATGAAGCCTTTCTCTAGAAGTTCATCTAGTTGTATTCTCAATTCCTTCATTTCTGTCGGTGCCAGCTGATATGGAGCTCTTGCAACAAGTGCCGCTCCTAGTAGGATGTCAATCCTAAACCCCACTTTCCTATCTGGAGGGAGACCCGGTAATTCTTCAGGGAAAACATCGGGATATTCTGAGATGACTCAAAGGTTTTCAATCTTTGGCTTTGGCTCGTTAATAGTTACTTGTGCCATGTAAATGACACAACCTTTCCCAAACACTTAGATGCCTTAAATAATGGCACTTCGTCTGGCAATCCATACAGTGAATCTCCAAGGATGGTGAGCATTTCACCAGACGGGGTTTTAACTTCGATGAGTTTCTTATCACATGCAATGCGGGCTTGGTCATGAGATAACCAATCCATGCCTAAGAGTACATCGAACCCCGCCAATTTCATTGGCAGAAGAGAAATTGGAATTGAATGATTCTCAATGGATATAAAACATCCATCAAGAATAGAAGATGCTGTTTCTAAGGTTCCGTCAGCAAGTTCTACCTCATAAGTTATGTCTAGTGTTCTTATGGGTAAGTTTAATAGTTTGCCAAACTTATGGTCCACAAAGGACTTATCTGCACCCGAATATAAAAGAACTCTAGCATATACGTCATTAATGAGGAATGTACCTGTTATAATGTTGTTGTCATTAACAGCCTCCCTAGCATTCATCCGAAAGGCACGTGCATTTCCTTTCTTGGCCTCTCCAGGCTTTGCATTGTTACTCTTAGGATTCTTAGGGCAGTTAGTTCTAATATGCCCTTTTTCATTGAAACCATAGCAGACGACATCCTTTAGATCTCTGCATTATAGGGTCTTATGCCCATTTTTCTTGTAGATACCACAAGGTTTAACCTGTGGGTCAGAATTGCATTGTCCCCAATGCCTGCGGTTACAGGTCTTGCACAGAGGTCTATCATCAGACCTATGCTGGTTCTTCTTGAACCCAAAATTTCCTCTCTTTTTGAACCTTTGGGAGTTATCATCCTCCCGTTTCCTTTTTCCATCAGTCTCAGTCTTGACTGACTTTTGTCTCACCAAATCTAAGGTGAGAGAGAGATAGGTCCACAACAGACCTATAGGTACTAGGTTGTGCAACCTTTACCATGCCCTGAATCTCGGGCATTAACCCATTAATGAAACGCTCAATGCGTTTGGGTTCAGGAGTGATTAGATAGGAGACTAATCTGGATAGAGAGTTGAAGTCAGTAACATACTTCCGACAGTCCAGATTTTTCATTGTAAGAGTCAGGAAGTCTGACTCTATCTTCTCCACCTTATGAGGTAGGCAATATGTCTCTTTGACAAGCTCAATAAATTGGACCACCCCAAGTTATACATGTGTACTTTACCTGTTGATTGGACCATTGCCTTCCACCAAATTAGGGCATCACCCTTGAAGGATTGGGATGCATACTTTACCACATCCTTATTAGCGCAACCGCTGATCTCCACAATTGTCTCCATTTCATCAAGCCATCTCAAGGCTTCTACAGCTCCCTTTTCCCCATTAAAATCCCGGGGCTTGCAGGAGACGAAGTATTTATAGGTACATCCGTCCTTGGAAGAACATGTCCTATTAATGTGCGTGAATGAATACATTTTTATAGCTATAATTTTGTTTCACACAAATTGGGTTTTAGAAATGGTTTTTACTTAAAACTAACTACACACACAAAGGGCACGTGTACCCGTCAGGTGGCAGTATAGTCAGTCGGTAAGAACCGGATATCAATCTGTGGACTCGGTGTCTCAATACTAAATCCTTGTTACTTTTAAACCTTTTTCAATGGATGAGTTGATTTCTTGATTTTAAACTATCATGTAAAAAAATAACAATTAACTAACTAAATTAATAAAGAACGATAATTAAGAGAGGTTGCTTAAACTAAGTATCCACTAATAAACATATGACAACATTTGAGGAAAACTAATGGTGATGCAAGTTCTAGATTCAACTAAGTTTCCATTCAAGGTCCCCTAGTTTTATAAATCTTGGGAAAATTATAATGAAACAACATTCTAATCACCTAAGATTCATTATTTTAAGTTCACTTGCTAATTTGATGTTAATCTTTAATAATGAGTTATTTGTTTGTCAAAACTCCTAACTCTACAAGTAAACAAAAACTAATATGAACAACACACTAATTACCCTAACTTGGTTTCAAGTAAGTGACATCTTCAAAATGTTCTTGATATGAATCACAAGCATGGTCATGCTAGATAACAATCTTGGCCTAAATCATCAACCCAACATAAACACAAACTATAGAATCCATATAAACATTCATACGATCTTTCCAAATCTAAAGGCAAGTATTCATACACATAATCAAATCACCATTCTCATCATGTTAGCAATTACCATTCCTAGTTTCATGCTTGAATCATATCAACAAGCTAACAAGATTCAACAATCATAATCTCTACATGGGCTTTCCAACACACCATGTAAATACTTATGACCAAACATTCAAGAACAAAGACTTTAATGATGAACATGAACTCCAAGAACAAGATCAAATATCACCATGTAGATTAACAAACAACAATCACCACATCTATTTCCATGTTATCACATGTTCATTAGCTTCAACAATGTTTAAGCAACACAAATGTTTAGCCTATAAGGCTCATGACAACTAAATCAAATGCAAAATATGTGAATTGTTCATGAATAACAAGTGGATAACTAAACTTTAAGACAAGATAAATGGTAAAATGAGTTGATAATCAAGTGACACAACCTTCCTTAAGGATCCTTCTTCACTCTACAAGCTTCCAAGACCAGAATCTTGAGAGAAAAGTTCACCAAAATGCTCCCACTCCCCTCCAAATGAGCTGAAACCACGTATTTATGCTATTGGAGAGTTGGCACGACCGTGCCACCTTTTGGCACGGTCGTGCATGGTAAATGTCAGATACCTTTCTAAGCTGTTGACCACGTTTGCTACCAAATCCAAACAGTTGTTGGACTGGTCTTGTTTACGCGGATTGATGATAGTGCTGATGATAGTGCCGGTGTCCAGAGGCTTGGCGCAGTCGTGCCTTTGGTTGGCACGGTCATGCCATATCTAGTAGTTTGGCTGAAATGTTCCATTTTTGCTCCAAATTGCTCCATAAGCCTTCGTTTCATCACCGGGCCGAAGCCCAGACCTGTAGTTTCACAAACAACTCAAATGAGTATCAAGATCACTGAAAACACGAGTTTTCGCATAAATGGGGAATATTTGACGTTTAAATGATGTATAAATTCTTATACATCACCTATCATGAAACTCTATTTTCTTTGGTTCATTCTTCGCATTCGATGAGTGAACAGAGCTCTCTTTTCAAGCTGATGATGGTGGAATAGATAAAGGTTTGGAGTGAGTAGCGCTTGATTCCTTAAATTTTCCCATGGCCTTTCCAACAGCTGCATCAATGCGAGCTTGGAAATCATCATTATTGATGGCTATATTTTCAACTTTGTCAAAAGTATTATCACAGCGACTACTTTGTGCCTCATATGAGTTAGCCATTTCTGTTGTTTGGGTACTAAATACCAAATTTAAACTTATATTAGCCATGGTATTAATAACCATATAGGCTATAAATTTGGATATATAAATTCGTTGCCTATTTGAACTATTATGCATAGAATCACAACTGTAGGCTTAACATTTCTATGAATGTATCTATCTTTGGCCTAGGTCTCAAAAAAGGACCACCAAAGGCAAATTACAATTTGGACGTAGTCCATATACTATTAGATAGTGGATCATAAAGTCACGACTGTCATGGTCATATCTGACAATATAATATGGCCCGTAGGCAAAATAATATAATGGATTATTGACATTTCTCAAGTTGTTAAGATGGGTAATCATCGTATTGATGATATTAGTCATGATCTCATTGATCAAGACTATGAGGCTTGAGCATAGCTCACCACCTTAGACAGGGAACCATAAGGTTACAACTGTCATCGTCTTAATTGACAACATAGTATTGCTCGTAGGCAATTCATCACTAATGGATGTTTAATTATGGCCCGTAGGCAATACATCACTAATGGATGTTCAATTATGGCCTGTAGGCACTACATCACTAATGTATGTTCAATTATGGCCCGTAGGCACTACATCACTAATGGATTTCTAATTTTATCATCGCATTGATGATATAAGCTGGGATCAAATTTGATCACATAGGCTATATAAAGTTAGGACGTAGTCCATTACCTAGACGGCTACTGTGGTTCCTCAAGTCACACTACCAGGAGTATTAACATTACTTGAATGTTAACACATAATTATCTTAATGGTTGATTAATAGTCACGGTCGCATTAACCCTAATGACTTGGAGGCTTGAACATAGTCTGCCACCTCTGGATAGAAGGATTAATCTTCCTTAACTATCATGATAGAAGGCTATTCATCCTTAACTATCATTTATAATTTGGCCAATTAATATGGATTTTTCCATTTGGCTAATCAAAACCATTAAGATTTTTTGGAATTATATAGCTGATCATAAATTTCAAGTTAAAATCGAGACGATCACTTGAAGAGGATGTAACGATTATGTACATATAATTCCAAAATATTTCATTAAATGACAATAGGAAATTACAATACTTGAAATAAATAAATAAAACTAATTGTCCATGCAAGGACTAAAAGAAACAACATGTCCATGCAGGGACTAAGGAAATAACAATGTCCACACAAGGACTAAAGAAATAACTTAGTAATAGAAAAGACTTCACTCGTCCTCCTTCCTTTTAACTAAGTTGGAGAGTTTCTTGAAGAACTTATTTGTCTTCTTCTCCGTCTTCTCTGCCTGTTGTTGCATTTCCTTCATCCTCTCCAAGGCTTCATTAATGGCCTCAAAAGGGGGCGGAGGTTGTGGTTGTGGTTGAGGTACAACAGGATACTGGTACTCATAATTTGGGTATCTAAGCAGGTGGGAAAGGAGACGGGTAAAGTGCAGTATGCATGACCGCTTGCATATAAGGGTCATGTGATAGCGCCTGGTAATCTAAGTTCATTGGCGTAGTTGGGTTAAAAGGATTATACTCAGACGTATCTGGGTATGTAGGGATAGGGTTATTAAAACCCGATGGTGGTGGTTGAACCATAGTTGGTGGTGTCGGTTCCACCACAGGTGAAATATTGGAGCGTCCACTCATTTGTGGGTCCTCGTGAATGGTAGGATAGGTTTTGGGCAATGGTGGTAGCGAACCCGACCGTTGTCCCGCACGCACCGACATACGTGCTCCACGTTTCCTCCTCGGTGGCTTAGGTGGTGGCTGAGGTTGCTCCACCGGTCCATTTGAACGTCTTCCTATGTAGGTGGTGGTGTTGGAGAGTGGTACGAAGGAGTGTTAACAAAAGTGAATTGACTCAAATATTGGTTCCATTCATTAGGACTTTGGTAATGCGATCCGGTGTAAGAGTTAGAACCGCTAGAGATCTCAATGGGGTGCCCATGCGATCCTGACGGTGGCATATCCGGGTCGGAGTCCTCATCCATAGGGTTTGGTTGATCCAACTGATTCTTATTAGCTGGGGGTGTGTTGAAGTAGTGGTTAGGGTTAAACTCATCATCGTATGAATGAGAATGATGAGAGTGATGAGAATGGTGTGAGTGGTGAGAATGGTATGAGTTTTGTGTATGTGTGGGTGAATGTTCTTATGAGTTAGAATGTCTCGCTAGTGGCCAAGAATCTCCCGAATCCTCATAAGGATTTGAGTGATGGGGTTGTGAAGGGATACATCCAGATGGTCCTCCCCTTATAGGTCCTTTACCTCTTCCACTCTATCCTCGAACTCTTGGCGGCATTTTCTGTTAAAAGATCAAATTCAAAACAATATAATAACTTAACAATGAAATAAGTAATCCTAGGTCAATGCCTAGACTTGGAAGTCTAAGGAATGTGCTTTTGTGTAAGTTTGAGATTAAACACAAGAAGGCTAGTGTTTAATTCTCTCAAACCTTGGCTCTGGTATCAACCTGTCACATCCCGAATTTCTAACCAAACACCGGTGGGCCCGGGTGGAGAATATCGTGACGTAAGTTGATATCATCATAGTCAATTAACACAGTGCATCGGAAATCTTGGAGTTTAAATTACTATTACAAACCAAATGTTCAAAGTACGAAAATAATATACAGACGACTTGTAATGAAAGATCCACAAGCGGATCGTAAAATATACAAAAATGTGTAACAGACTTTGGGGCAGATCTAAGGATTTGCAAGATTCTCATATATCACTACCAAGCAGCTTCCATCCTATTTCTTATTGTACCTGCAACTTAGTCTTTTGAAAATACGTCAGCTTTCGCTGGTAAATACAATTAATTTTTAAAACATTTCAAAAATTGATTTAAGTACATAGGGTTTGAAAAATCTTTTATAACTTGGGAAAGTCAACCTTGTAACCTTGTTAACAGATTCACATGTTTGTCAATACATATGGGGCCCAGTACAGAGACCAAGACATGATTAACGTACACACCACTTACGAACACACGAAGGAGTTATCCCTAACTTATGGGTAAAAATAATTTAGCATCCGCATCTGTCAGGTGTATGCCTACACCTCGTGCTTTGGTCGTGGCCATTAACTACTGTAATGAGCCAAGGATATCCAGGACACGTTCGTTAACCCCCAATGTTTAAGTTATCAAACAAAACTGATCAAAACGGAATATGCGGATTTACTAGCCACAATGCGGCATTCGATTGATCCCATTTCCGACCAATCGGTAATAATTTACCGTAACCCAAGCCCATATAGGGAAAATAAGTCAAGAGTATTTACCTAAGCTAGCACTTGATTTAAGTGCAAGTTTATATTAACCCAGCCGTTTATCCAATTAGATAAGTGCCGATAGCATTTACTGAACGGTCTTATTTAAGTCACAGACTTAGATCGACTAGCTTAAAGGATCAAAATGGTACAATACGCTAAATTAAGCGATGACCGGATAGAATGTAGTTTAAACTCAACAAGTACCATGACTTGTATAATATGGGTAAACCATAAGCATTCTGGATTTTGAGATTTAAAATGATAACATTAAACCTGTTTTGGTTACTTTTTGTAAACTTGTTATATATACTTAACCGTAAGCATATAAGCGATATCGGGTAACCGGATGAGTCATGAGCAAGCTCTATATGTCATTATACTTTAAATAAGTTGTAATATCAGTAGGATATCAACTTATATGCCTATTAAGGTTTTAGAATAAAATTATGCCTCATAAGGGCATTTTGGTAATTATATATCGTATAAAAGGAACTTGAATATATTTTGATGTTATGATCATAAGCATTCTGGAAAATATTTAATTTATGGTATAATATCAGTAAGACATTGATCATATGTGTAATTTATCATTTAACGCCAAACTATGCACCGAATGAGCATTTTGGTCATTTTACACATAGTTTGATAACTCATTTGAGATTCTGAGTTTACATTATGTACCTATTGTAAAATACTTTAAATGAGTTTTAAAAAATAGTAGGTAACAAGTCTTGGTTGATAAATATGGTTTAAAACCATACTATGCGCCGAAACGGCGTTTATGTCGCGAAATGACGATTTGTGCGAAGTTTAATGAAAACCGATGCTAAGATCAGGTTTATATGTTTTAGATGTGTTAATATAACACATTAGTAGATAAGAAGTTTAGTAAAAAAAGTATGATTAAAACTGTTTTATGCGCCATAAGTGCTTTATCGTTATTTGTCGACGTAATGCAAGAACTTGTACGTAAGCTCAGTATATAAACTGACTTGACATCCCAAATAATCTTACTTATGATATTATATCAGTAGGAAATTCATTTTCAAGTTTGTTATCGATTAAAACCTTGTTTTATGTAAAAAGGGCATTTTAGTCAAAAATGGAATAATAACGGAAGTTCTGCATAAACTCGGATTCTGATTATGATCATGTAATATAACCTTAGAGGGTTATGCTACATTATATTACAATCATAATGCAACCTTAGATCAGTAGCTAACTAATCTAAATCGGGTCAAAATCAAAAGTCAAAGTAGAAGTCAAACTTTGAGACTTTCGGTTGCGAACCGACCCTAGAACTGAAACTGACGAGCCGAACATGTTCTCACATGTTCTAATAGTTATTACCAACTTGTTGAAGTGTCAAAACATGTTTCATAACATATATAAACTCAGCTTATAATATTTTAAAAATCTTGCCTTTTTGATTTTTTAATAATAAAACTTTGACCCGTCAATTGGTCTAGTAAACGTGATCTTTATGAGGTGCTCTTTTATAGGGATTAACACCTACCTTATTTGATCACTTAGCCATGTTCGTTATGAACAATGGCTGGACCATAATGGTCTTAACCGAAAGTCAAAGCGTTTTCCGTAAACGCTTGACTTTGGTTATAAAAAGCTTATAAATGAAAATGCAAGAGAAAGGAACACTTACAAGTGATCCTTGGATGAAATAGAACTAAGTTGGATGCTCCTTTCAGTTAGGAACTTCTAGAGGACGGAGATAGAGTGATTATGAGAAAGGTGCAAGTTCAAGTGATGAACCAATGCCCCTATTTATAGTTGGAGAGCTTGAAGGAGGTGATGCCAGGTGTTAGTAGGTGTTAGAGGGTGTCTACAAGTGTCCTAAAACGTGGCATAGCAGTTTGGAAACCCATGGTTTCGAATTGTAACACCTCGTAAAGTTCGTGTCGGTAATATACCGACACGTGTACATGCCTCAGATGATACCTCAATGAGTTAGCTACTCAAACATGTCGAAAATTCTATTTTTTTACTAACCGTAACCTACGGTCTAGGACTGTAGGCTACGGTCTAAAGCTGCTGAATCAATTTATCACAGACCGTAAGCTATGGTCTGGCGACCGTAGCCTACGGCGGGCCTCTGAAGTCTTTATTTTTCTTCATTTAAACTTTCATCAAATAACCCAAAGGCCCCTAGACTTGATTATTTTCGTGTTACTTATTTAAACATGTTGTTTCTCGACCCGAACAACTTCCGGTTGACGGGATATCTCTTGATTTACCATCCTTGTGTATTCCGCTCCTTCACCGAACCTTTAACCTTACTAGTTTGAGTAATTTAACCCATGAAACCATAAGTATTCGTATCTTTCACGTTTAAGCTAGTAAACACTTAAGTCGTAAAAAAACTAGTGTGACACTTGTGAGCGTTCGGTTATTCGTACTCTTCTTCAATACATCTCGTGTTGAAAGAAAAGAACTAGTTTTGTCATTATGTCATGGATAAAAGTCAAGGGACAATTCATGACATTTAATAAAATTATTTTTGAGGGGCTAAATATGTTAAAATCCTAAATTTTTGTCAAGATGCCACCTAGCCTGCAAATTGCCACACTCTTGCAGCTCTTGACACCTTGCTAGACACTTGTGAAGATCCTACAACACCCCTAACACTTGGCTTCATCTTCTTACACCTTCTTGCACTATAAATAGCCCACTAGTTAACCTCATGCTTTGCTCATTCACTCTTTCTCCTCTCTGTTACACTCTTGGAAGTTCCTGACCATTTAGGAGCTTCCCTTTGATATCTAAGTTTCCCTTGGATCACTTGTAAGTGTTCCATCTCTACTCTTTTCTTTTTGTAGCATTAGTAAACTACAACACCTCTCGGATACAAGCCTCATTTACGAAAATCTCCTTTCCCTAAATCAATGAACTGATATACGGCTTCCCATCAACGCCTCTCAAATGAAATCTAGCTCGCTTCCAAAATGTATGCACCAGATCTCGATATATAAATGGGTTGTCTCGAAGGGCATATGCAATCTTGCAATCACTCAGACCAGCCATCATAGATCTAAACTCCTGGAAAAATTCTGCTGGAGGATCTGATAAATAACCTGCTTGGTTGTGAAACTGTTCTTCCACCAGTATCACCGCATCGAACGCCTTTCCGCCATTTATGTCAGAATGAATAAACAAATTAACTCAAACTCATCAAAGCCAACTAACAGAGGTCAAAAGAGTTCATCTTAAAATTCAGGGTTAAGGATCAACAAAATTCAGAAGGTTCAAACATATTTCAAAGGTTCAATTAATAAAAAAAGTTCAAAACAGTTTAGAGGTTCAATCATTGGAAAGGTTCAGACACTGGAATCTGGATTCGAAACAGTTCAACAGGAACCCGGATGAACCTTTCATCATTCCAGATGAACATCATCTGAGATAGAATCCGAGTTCAACCATTTCGGTTGAATGTTCATCCAGAATGAAATCTGGAATGCTAGTCTATTTGAAGATCTATCTGAAATGCTATCCGAAATGACTAGGAACATGAAGATTTGAAGACTATCATTTAATTTTATAATTAAGAAGCATATATACCTAATTCGGATGAAATTCTGGATAAAACTTAGATGAATGTGAACAGTAACAATCCCGATGATGATCAAAGGATTTCGGAAAGTAATTTTGTGAATGATCTGAAATGACAACTCTGATTCATTAATATACTATTCCGGAATGGGCTTAGGCCTGGAACCTTTGGGCCCAAGTCAATCCGGATCCTAACATCCGAGATTCTTACACAATCTGGATTGGGCTTGGTCAACCGTATTTTGGCCCAATCCGGAACAGTGATCTGTCCACACTTAGAGGAGAATGACTTGGTCAGTGGGCCTATCCGGAATGGGTTTGAAGGCCCAATCCGGTTCAGTACCACCATAAACCCAAACTTGTTCTATTTCAAGACTTTCAAAAATTCTATTTGATTGGCCCAATTCCAAAACTTAGCAGACCAGTCCAATATCCCTTGACAAAAATCATCTAACCCAAAAATCAACAACTTAACTAACCAAGCAACCAACCACTCTTTACCAATTACAAAAGTAAGTAAAACATTTAAACAAAAAACACGTACACAGTCTTGCTATGGGATCAAATCATTTTAAGCAGACTAAGGAACATTTTAATTGTGAACTAGGTCAGACTGGTCTAAGCAATTGCCAATATATTTGTCCATTTTAAACCTACAGCTCAACCTTCTAGTTCTTGCTTTATGATATGCTTAAGGTAATATTATACTATGACACCCATGTATCCCACTCCATGACATACCCCCGGATCAAGGTAAGCACAACGATTCATCGTAGCAGGTGCGTATACTGAAATCATCCTTTATCTTTTACCACGTCAGACTATTGGTGAACAGGTTAGTACTTTCGTACAACAGAGTGACCAATAGTATCTGACAAGGGTTAGGTAGATACCTTATGTGGTATGTTTGAATTCCTGGAATTTTCTCAGAATGAGATTTCCTTTCTTTTAAGGTTTTGGCCCTTCTATTTTGGCTCTTTTAAGGATATCCTGACTGTGCCTAGGTCTGCATATAATTTGGATGCAACAGAAGGGCAGCCAAATCCCCGGATGACTCAACGGCATAAAGACCCGAAACCTCAGACGTTGGCTATCTATCAATGCAGGATTTAATACCGTGAAATCATAAGCCGATGGTATGTTACCCACTGGATATATAGTTCTTTATGTTTATATCATTTAGCTTACACTATCCGGTTGAGCTCTAGACCTATCAACATATTACGTTCGATCCAAGTCATTCCCGCTACAGCACCTTACGTGTGTTAGTCAAAGCCTTTAGCACGAAAAATTACTTCATTCCCAGTCATTGCAAAACTTGTTTGAAAATTTATTTAATAATTTTTTATGTGATTTTTCTCCCCCTAAATTTGTGCATACTAATGAACAAATTTATGAGGCAAACAAATAGAGGATGCTCAGTTAGAAAAACGAATCATTTTGAGAAGATCCACAAACACTTGAAAACGCGTGTTGCTAAAGGATTTCATGAACAAATCCGCCACGTTTGCATCGGTGTGGATTTGCTCAAGTTTAACGAGACCCTTTTCATAGCAATCACGAATAAAATGAACTTCGATATTTATATGCTTGGTTTTGGAGTGAACAACAGGGTTTTTGACAATTTGGATAGCGGCATCATTATCACAATAAATTGTTGTGTTTAGATAAGTCAAACCGTAATCCACAAGCTGGAGTTGCATCCATAAAACCTGGGAGCAGCAAGCGGATGCTGCGACATATTCTGCTTCCGCTGTAGAAAGCGAGACCGTCTGCTGCTTCTTGCATTACCAAGAGATTAATCTATCTCCCAAGAATTGGCATCCAACTGAAGTTGAGCGCATATCCCTGTCTGTACCTCCAAGATTACTGTCAGAGAAAGCATAGAGTTCAAATACAAAATTTTTTGGATACCAGAGGCCCAGTGATGGTGCCCCTTTGAGACACCTAAAGATTCTTTTAACAGCATGTAAATGAGAGAGTTTAGGAGTAGCCTGATATCGAGCACACTGGCAAACGGCAAACATGATATCTGGCCGACTTGCAGTGAGATACATTAGTGAACCAATCATCGATCGGTACATGGTTGGATTGACAGGCGTTCCTTCAGCGTCTTCATTTAACAACGACCGTTCAGCGATGGTGAAGCCATATACTTTGAATCTGTAAGCTTGAATTTGGCAAGAACGTCATTGACATATTTTCCTTGATGGATCAGGATTCCTTGTGGGCCTTGACGAAATTGAAGTCCCAAAAACATAGTTATCTCCCCCAGTGAGCTCATCTCAAATTTCTTTTTCATGACCTCTTCAAACTCCCGACACAATCCATCATCCCTAGAACCAAAAATAATATCATCAATGTAAATTTGAACAAGAATGATGTCCTTGCCTACACGTTTGATGAACAAAGTTTGATCAATGGTTCCCCAAGTGTATCCATGAACAAGCAGATGCCTAGTTAGGGTGGCGTACCACGCACGTGGCACTTGATGCAATCCATACAAAGTTTTGTCCAATTTATATGCATAATCTGGCTTGTCAGGATCAGTGAAGCCCGGTGGTTGTGCCACGTATATCTCCTTTTTCACCTTGCCGTAGAGGACAGCAGTCCTGACATCCATTTGATAGATAGTGAAGTCTATGTATGATGCATATGCCAAGAAAATGCGAATGGCCTCCAATCTAGCCACCGGTGCATAAACCTCATCGTAGTCCAACCCTTCGATCTGGCGAAAACCCTGAACAACCAGTTGAGCTTTGTTCCTCACAATGACACTAGTGTCATCCTGTTTATTGTGAAATACCCAACGAGTTCCAAGAGCACGTTTTCCTTGAGGAAGCCTCACCAATTGTTATCCCCAAGTTTCTCAAACTGATTTAGTTCTTCATGCATAGCGTCAACCCAGCCTGGTTCCTGCAAGGCGACATCAATGTTTTTAGGTTCAATATGTGAGATAAAACAAGAGTAAAGACACGTATTGTATCTCCAGATTAACTGGGAGTCCGAACTGCAGCAGTAACAGGACTAATAACATTTTCAATTGGATGATCGCGCTGTAGACGTTGTGGTATAGGCATAGTAGGGACAAGGAGATCTGATTGCAAGTTTGTAATGCTCTGTGAGACAACTCCAGATGGCTCCCCCTCATTAGTTGCACCAGTGAAAGTATTGACTGATGAATCAACAGAACAGTCTGGTGGTGTAGGCTCAGGAAACAGAGATGAGCCTAAGACATCAGGAGTTGTAGCTCCTTCATTTGCCACAGGAGTTTCTGTGTTTGGAACCTCAACTTTAGGGGAACCATCCTGAGGAATCTGTTCAGAAACAGTTTCCTCATTTTGCGATGCTGGTGGAGGTATAGATATAGCTTCATTGAATCCAGGTGGATCCACACCCAGCTGCTTGGAAGACTCTTACAGTTGTTCTGCATCTTCATCACCTTCAGTTAAGATAGGCATCGCTGAGAGGTCAGAAGTTATGCCTGTACCTACAGTCACATTAGAAGGGACATCAACATATTTAAACAAAGAGGAATAATCATAGAGCCAATCAGGTTCAATGCGTGCGTCCTTGGGATTTTCCTCCAGCCAACCCACATTGTAGGTTTCAACTACCATTTTCTTGAACTTGTTATAGACACGATAGGAAGTATTCTTAGAGTAACCGACGAAGATGCATGGATCCCCGCGTGATTCAAATTTTCCCTTATCATCCATGAGTAGAAGAACACAAGGGCAACTGAACTTGCGGAAATGCTTAACCGAAGGTTTGTGACCTTCAACCACTTCATACGGTGTTTTCATGTGCCTTTTGTTGATCAGCGCATGATTCTGAATATAACAGGCGGTATTGACTGCTTCTGCCCAGAAAATGAGAGGTAGTTTAGATTCGACCAGCATAGTACGCGCAGCTTCAATTAGTGTACGGTTTTGGCATTTTGCAACCCCATTTTGTTGAGGAGTTCTGGCTGCACTGAACTGTCGATCAATACCCTTGGAGGAGCAGAAAGAATTTAAGGTAGCGTTCTTAAACTCTGTTCCATTATCACAACGAATAGCCTTCACAGTTGTGTCTGCCTGGTTTTCCATAAATGTGATGAACTGTTTGACTAGCTCAACGGTTTCACTCTTTTGTGCCAAATAGAAGACCCAAGTGAATCGAGAGTAGTCATCAATGATAACCAAACAATATGCCTTCCCGCCAATGCTCAGAATATCTGTTGGGCCAAACGAGGTCCATATGAAGCAATTCTAAGACTTTTTTCATGGAGGGGGCGGGTTTCGACTTGTGCGGCTGTCGATGTTGTTTCCCACGAGCACATGATTCACACTTTTCAATCTGCATAAAATCCCGAACCGGTAGATTACTGACTAAACCACCTTTTGCAAGTCTGTTTAAGTTCTTCATGTTGATATGTCCGAGTCAACTGTTCCATAACATTGCATCGTGCTCAGCAGTCGACGAGAACAGGCTGGTAAGCTTTTCAGTTGGGGCTTTATTCATATCGATGACATATGCATTTCCTTTCTGTGCAGCTTTGAGAAGAATCCGTTCATCCGTAATGATGAGGCCTGGTTTCAGCACATAACACCCTTTCTTGGTAGAGAGAACATCCAAATGATTATCACAGAGCTGAGACACACTCAAGAGACTATGCTTCAACTTTGGAACATAATTCACATTTTTGAAACTGAGAGCTCCATTGCACACCATTTCTCTCATAGTTATCTTTCTCATTTCACCACCTGCGAAGGAGACAAACCCGCCATCAAAAAACTGAATGTCATTCAACTGCGAGATGTCCCCTGTCATGTGCCTGGAACAACCACTGTCGATATACTAGAGTCTGACGAGAGTCCACCAAAGCTGTTCCTGCACATTTCAACAGGGTTTAGTTAGAAGCTGCAACCCAGGCCATTGACGATCTGGGCGTGCCATTTGCATCAAGATAAGTAACCTCACAGAAAATTAATAGTTGAGGATGAGGTCGATGATGCTTTTGATTTGTCCGATTTTGGTACTGAAGACTGGATCTTGGTCAAGATCTTAGGCCTCCAGGCTAGCGAGTCAGACTTTTGCACAGCTTTCGGAGTGCTAGATGGATTCAGAGAACCTGAAGGTCTTAGAGGTTTGTGAGTTTGTCTCTTGGCCATGTTCCAATCTTGAACAGAGGGCTTAGCCGTAGCAAATTGAGCCTGATGTAGGCGATTTGGCATAGCTTTCTGATATTTTGAGAATAGCGCGTTAAAAGGCATAAATGCTTTTTGACAATTTCGTGCAATATGCCCAGGAAATCCACAGTTGAAACAGGTTTGTCTCTTCTGGAAGAAGACAGTCCGTTCAGCTTGGGAAATTCTAGGCAACTTGTCTGTCGGTTTCTTACTTGCTGGTACTGACGGCTGGTGCAAGGTCTTAGTCTTGGCTGTAGCCTGTTCACAACCATCAGCACACTTGTAAGTTTTATGATTTAAATTAGATAATTTGGAGTTGGTAGACTTAGGCACAAATTTAACTGATTTCTGTTCAGTTGGTTGCTTAACAGATTCAGTTTGGGGCTGCTGAGTCAATTTCTCAAAATGAGGAACTGAATCAGCAGTAGCCTTTTCAGTAGGCTGAGGTGCTTGTTTGGTTTTCTTCTTTTTGGATCTACATGTTCTCCTTTACTTTTTATTAGATTTCAAATCATTTTGCTTGGCAAATTCTTCAGAGGAAAGGGGTGATTGAGCTGGGACATCCTTTTCTGAACTGTCAGAAGATGAGCTTTGATCGTTAGTAGCAAAAGAAATCTCTATATTTTGAAAAGTTTGAGATTCCGATTCAGGTTCGGTTTCAAATTTTTTAGCTGTATCAGTAGTGGGAGGTTGCTCATTTTCTGTCATTTCAAAATCTGTCAACCGATCTTCGTTCGAAGAATCTGATTCACCCGATTCTTCTGGTACTATGCAAGCATCACTTATCACAGATTCAGTTGGTTGGTTGATTTCCTCACTGTCAACCCTAGGATTAGCATCAACAGACGGTACTTCCTGATAAGAACAACCAGTCTCTTCAGTAGAACTGAGGAAACCGAATCATCTGTCGACGTTGTACCTGTAGCAAAATTTATGTTATCATCACAAGAGTTATCACATTCATTATCAGGATTAATAACATCAGCATTAGATGAAAAACCAAAATTAAAAACGTCTACTTATCAACACAACCAACATTGTCTGAGAATGTAAATTATTCAACAAGAAAATGATTCAAAATGTCAAAAGCAGGTTTATAAAAGTCTTATTCAACATCTGAATTGTCTGAATGTGAATTCAGACATTCTTCTTTATCACCATCTGTAATATCCTCAACTAATATTTTTTCTTCACATGAAGTAGAAATGTTAGTAGCGTTCACTGAGTCAGTTTCAGGAGGATTTTCACTTTTTGATTATGTGGGTGATGTTGTTGCCTCGTCTTTAGGTGTCATTTTCTCTAAATCATTTGAACTACAAGAGGGATTGTCACCAGATTCGTGTGAAAATGGTGTGGAAGTGAAGAAAACATCATCCTTCTTGAGTTTAGTTGGCTTAGAGAACTTTGGGTAATAGGGCTTCCACGGTTTTGAAAGATAATCTGATGGTTTACCATACATCATGTTTTCTTCATTTTCTAATTCAGCCTCAGATTCAGGTATTCTTGTGTAGTTATGATTATATGGTGGAGGAGCCCTATTATACCCAAGGCCTTTTGTATAATTTTTCTGATAGTTAAGCTGTAGATCACACAAGTCCTTGACCAGCTTGCTGGAAGTTTCAATTTTTTTAATATTTATTTCATTTCTTGAAACTTTCCCGTGAAGGAATTTAGCTTAGCTAAAGCTACTTGAAGTTCAACGTCCTTTTCAGCTAATTTTAGCTTATAGTCGTATACCCAACATTGTTGTTGGTTCAAGTTAAGCTTTAGCTGAGCTATATCTTGTTTTTGAGCTTAGACCTTTTCCATGAGAAGCTTGTTCTTACTGTTTAAGGGCAATGATCTGTGACACAGCTTGTTGATATTCAGCTACAAGAGTTGAATTACAGGGCACATTTGTGATAACTTAAACCGACAACTATCTGAACAGATAATGCGATTTACCGTTTCTGAAAGATCAGGTGTCTCAGTTGTCTGCGCCATCATGCAGTGATTACTATTCTAGGAAAGATTCAGAGTTTCCATCTGAGCTGCAGCATCCTTCATGTTGTTGTGCCACCAAAGCTATTGATTTCCCGCCAGAGCTACTCGAGGGACTTGAAGCAGACTTTGAAGGAGAGACTGGCATGATTTGTCTGTCACTACTCTATATGTCTACTACTCTAGATGAAACATATCCAGATGGCGGCTTCTTGCATTCCCGAACAAAATGTCCTTGCTCATGACATCTATAGCATATGAGTTTATCTTTTGTCAATCTAGTCTTCAGATTTGACAGTGGTTGCCTCCCATACTTCTTTTGAAATTTGTTGACGCGGAAAGCAGCCATAGCAAGATTCCAGGACACATAATCTCGTCCAAATCCTCCTCCATTATTTGATCTATTTCAGTTGGGAGAAGAGATGGAGGAGTCAGGTCACCTGCTAAGAAGGCATTTAAATTGTTAATCATTAAGGCAGCTATGGCCAATTTCTCCTCATTCTCTTTTGTGAGAAAAGTAGAATTGGACACAGCTTGAGCAGGAGCGGTGTGGGAGCAACAGATTGAGGAATGCCGCCTTGATGAGTTAGAGCAGGAATAGCGGGACTACACACCATGTTAGGATACTGAGCATGATATTGTGTCTAAACCTGTGCCACAGAAATCATAGTAGGAGTCTGAGACCGAAGATCATAGACATACTGGGTCTTCTATGGTGAGGCGAGAGGACTGCACACCAAGTTTGGGCTACCTGGTGTGTGAGAATTTCCTTGCAAAGGGCTGTAAACAAGATTTTGAGACATTAACGCTGCTTTTGCCCTGTAATACCAGCCGCCATCAGACTGCTTTGATGAATGATGTATCTCTACTTATTATCTATCTCACATGATTTAATAGTTGCAATCATTTCTGTGAGAGTGACATCGTTCAGGTTTTTTGTCTTCTTGATCATGCCAACATCAGCATCCCAGCTCTTAGGTAACGAGTTTAATAGCTATCTGTTCATGGCACTGTTTGTAAGAGTGATTTCGGCTGAAATCATCTGAGAGACAAGCTTCACATATCTTCTAATTTGGTTCTCAATGGTTTCCCCATAAATATGGTTAAACAAGCTGAACTGTTGATTCAGCTCATTAACTCTGCTTGCCTTCATATCAGCATTTCCCTCATAGAAATTCTGTAACTCGCTCCACACTTCTTTAGCTGTCTTGCAATTTTTGATAGCCATGGAAATGTCGGGACTGAGTGCCATTGTTAGAACAGCTGAAGCTTTCTCATCTTCTTCGATTATTTTCACATCTTTGGGAGTCCACAAATGACTTGGTTTAGGAATCTTTGTATCTAGATCTTCAGCGGGACTGTAAACTATTGTCCGAGGACCATTCGTAGTACATCTCCAAACCCAGGCTCTTTGGCCTTGCAGTACTGCTCAAATCTGAATTTCCACTCATAGTATTCATCCCCATATAGCATACGAGGTACCTTAGTTGTAGTCCCAATGACTTGATCTAGCTCTTGATGAAGAGAAAATGTCTGTGATTGCAGTGCTGCCAAGGTAGCATTGGTCAAATCTTGAGCGGTCATATAACTCTTCATTATTATTAACTTTATTAAAATGCCAAGTAAATTAAAGTTAATTTTAAATTCTTATAATGAACAGTGATTCGAAACTAGTCTTTAATGTAAGTCCGAGATGAGTCCGAGATAGACAGGTTCGAGATGAGTCCGAGATAGACAGGTTCGAGATAAGAATCCGAAATAATTCCGAGATGAATATCCGGAGAGCAATCCAAGATGATATGATCTGAAATTGAAATCCAGAAAGCAATTCGAGATAATATGGCCCGAAATTGAAATCCGAAAAACAACCCGAGATGATATGATCCGAAATAAGAACCAGGTCCGGAATGAGAACTTGATCAGGAATAAGAGTCTTATCCGGAATGAAATCCTTATCCGAGATAAGAGTCCTTATCCAAAAACAACATTATCCCAAAATTCCTGCAATAGATAAACACAAATTATTTTAAACAGTAATCCTTATCCAGAATATGAGTAATCCGGATAAGGTTGTTGAGAATGTTGATGAATAGTAGTTCGGGATCAATCCGAGATGAATGATCTCCTTCGTGTTCTTCAGGATCTTCAACGGTACCCAATCCGAAATACTTGAATCTTCTTCGTGTTCTTCAGAATCCGCAACAGTACCTAATCCGAGATGCTCAAAACTTCTTCCTGCTCTTCGGAACAGTAGCAATGCGAGATGAGAACAGCAACAATCTTCAACAGTAACAACCCAGGTTGAATAGTAACGATTCTTCAACTCTGAACAGTTCTTTGATCTGCGATACCTAGAGCCTGTATTGAACAACTGGCTGTGATACCAATTGTAAGTCTAGAAATCGGTTCTAACAGGTATCGCAAGACTAATCGATTGCGGAAATAAAGATTATAATGAAGAACAAGAACAATCTTTAATCAAAGCAACTTGCATACACCAAAATAGTGTCTGATACAAGTTTTTCAATAGTAACTGACCAGCCCCAAAACATTAACCTAATTCATGTATTTATACTAATCACATAGCCCACTAGTTACAAGCCTAGGCCCATGAGGCTCTAGGAAGCCCAAATTCCTTAAACTTAGCCCAAATGTAGCACTAATGTGTAAACCTTTAGTTATGAGCCCAACATCAACCATTAAGATAATTCTGTGTTAACATTCAAGTAATGTTAAAACTCCATGTAGTGTGACTTGAGGAACCACACTAGCCGTCTAGGTAATGGACTACGTCCTAACCTTATAGCCTATGTGATCAAATGTGATCCCGGCTAATATCATCAATGCGATGATAATAACTGAACATCCATTAGTGATGTTATTAGTGATGCAGTGCCTATGGGCCATAATTAAACATCCATTAGTGATGTAACGCCTACGGGCTATGATTTAGCATTCATTAGTGATGAAGTGCCTATGGGCTATGATTAAACATCCATTAGTGATGATTTGCCTACGAGCAACATTATATTGTCAACTATGACAACGATAGTTGTAACCTTATGGTTCCCTGTCCAAGGTGATGAGTTATGCTCAAACCTCATAGTCTATATGATCAATGAGATCATGACTAATATCATCAATGCGATGATTATCTATCTTGACATCTTAGGAGATGTTAATTGATCTATTATATTATTTGCCTACGGGCCATATTATATTGTCAAACATGACCATGACATTATGACTTTATGATCCACTGTCTAATATTATATGGACTACGACCAAATTTAGAAAGCCTTTTATGGTCTCTTTGAGGCCTAGGCCAAATATAACTAAATATCTAAAAGAAAATTCATTTAAAATGTTAAGCCTGACAGTTGTGATCTATGCAAACTGATTTAAATAGGCAATGGATTTATATATCCAAACTTTACAGCCTATATGGTTATTAATACCATGGCTAATGTAAGTTTAATTTGGTACTTAGTACCAAAACAACAGAGATGGCTAATTCAGACGAGGCGCAAAGTATTCGCCGTGATAATAGTACTGACAAAGCTGAAAATATAGCCATCAATAATGATGATTTCCAAGCTCGCATTGATGTAGCTGTTGGAAAGACCATGGAAAAGGCCATAGAAAAATTTAAGGAATCGAGCGCTACTTACTCCAAACCTTTATCTATTCCACCATCATCAGCTTGAAAGGAGAGCTCTGTTCACTCTTCAAATGCGAAGAGTGAACCAAGGAAACTAGAATTTCATGATAAGTCTCGTTCTTCTAAAGATGGATATACCTATAAATACTTTGTCTCCTGCAAGCTCCGAGACTTTAACGGAGAAAAAGGGGCTATAGAAGCCTTGAGATGGCTTGATGAAATGGAAACTATTGTAGATATCAGTGGTTATGCTGATAAGGATGTAGTGAAGTTTGTATCCCAATCCTTTAAGGGCGATGCCCTAATATGGTGGAAGGCTATGGTCCAGTCAACGGGAAAGGTACACCTGTATAACTTGGGATGGACCAAGTTTATGGACCTTGTTAAGGAACATACTGCTCACCTCTGGAGAAGATAGAGTCAGATTTTTTGACTCTTACAATGAAAAATCTGGACTGTCGGAAGTATGTTACCGACTTTAATTCCTTATCCAGATTAGTATCTTATCTGATTTCACCTGAACCCAAACGCATTGCGCGTTTTATAAATGGGTTAGCGCCTGAGATTAAAGGCATGGTGAAGGCTGCTCAGCCTACTACTTATAGGTCTGCTGTTGACCTATCTCTCTCTCTCACCTTAGATTTGGTAAGATAGAAGTCAGTCAAGACTAAGACTGATGGGAAAAGGAAGAGAGAGGATGATAACTCCCATAGGTCAAATAAGATAAATAAGGGGAGATTTAGGTTCAGAAGGAACCAAGATATGTCGGGTGAAAAACCGACATGTAAGACCTGCAACCGCAAGCACTGGGGACAGTGCAATTCTGACCCACAGGCTAAGCCTTGTGGTATCAGTACAAAAAGGGGCATAAGACCCTTGAATGTAAGGATCTTAAGGATGCCGTCTGCTACGACTGTAATGAAAAAGGGCATATTAAGACTAACTGCCCCAAGAATCCTAAGAGTAACAATGCAAAGCCTAGAGAGGCCAAGAAAGGAAATGCTCGGGCCTTTCAGATGAATGCTAGGGAACCTCGTTAATGACAACAATGTCATAGCAGTACATTCCTCATTAATGACGTATATGCTAGAGTTCTTTTTTATTCGGTGGCAAATATATCATTTGTGGACCATAAGTTTAGCAAACTATTAAATTTACCCATAAGAACCCTAGACATAACTTATGAGGTAGAACTTGCTGATGGAACCTTAGAAACAGCCTTCTATTCTTGATGGATGTTTTATATCCATTAAGAATAATTTAATTCCTACTTCTCTTCTGCCAATGAAATTGGCAGGGTTCGATGTAGTCTTAGGCATGGATTGGTTATCTCATAACAAAGCCCACATTGCATGTGAAAAGAAACTTATCAAAGTTAAAACCCCATTAGGTGAAATGCTCACCATTTTTGAAAATTCACACTATGGATTGCCAGACAAAGTGTCATTATTTAAGGCAACCAAGTGTCTGGGGAAAGGTTGTGTCTTTTACATGGCACAAGTAACTATTAACGAGCCAAAGCCAAATATTGAAGACCTTTCAGTCATCTCAGAATATCCCGATGTTTTCCCTAAAAAATTACCGGGTCTACCTCCAGATAGGCAAGTGGAGTTTAGGATTGACATCCTACCAGGAGCGGCACCTGTTGCAAGAGCTCCATATCGGCTAGCACCGACATAAATGAAGGAATTGAGAATACAACTAGATGAACTTTTAGAGAAAGGCTTCATTCAGCCTAGTTCCTCACCTTGGGGAGCTCCTATTCTTTTTGTTAAGAAAAAGGAAGGTTCAACGCGGATGTGCCTTGATTATCGTGAAATAAACAAAATAACGATCAAGAATCGTTATCCTCTGCCCAGGATCGATGACTTGTTTGATCAACTCCAAGGGGCTGGTTACTTCTTTAAGATTGACTTAAGATCAGGATATCATCAACTGAAGGTTAGAAGTGAGGATGTTCCCAAGACTTCCTTTAGGACTCGTTATGGCCATTATGAATTCCTGGTGATGCCATTTGGGCTCACAAATGCACCTACAGCATTCATGGATCTTATGAATAGAGTCTGCAAGCCGTATCTAGATAAGTTTGTCATTATCTTTTATAGACGACATACTTATCTACTCTCGTAATCAAATTGATCACGAGAAACATCTTCGGTGCATCCTAGAGTTGCTATGACAAGAGAAACTTTATGCTAAGTTCTCTAAGTGCGAGTTTTGGCTAGGGTCCAAAACAACAAGAATCTTTTGAGTTTCTAAAACACAAGTTGAGCAATGCTCCTGTGTTATCTCTACCTGAGGGTATTGAGGATTTTGTCGTTTATTCATGATGCCTTGCACACTAGCATGGGATGTGTGCTAATGCAAAAAGGCAAAGTAATTGCTTATGCATCATGACAATTAAAGGTGCACGAAAGGAATTACACCACCCATGACTTGGAATTGGGTGTTGTTTTATTTGCATTTAAGTTGTGGAGACATTACTTATATGGCATAAAGTGTATTATATACACTCACCATAAGAGTCTCCAACATTTGTTCAATCAAAAGGATTTGAATATGCGATAGGGCCACTGGATGGAAACACTTAATGATTATGATTACGAAATTCGCTATCATCCCGGCAAGGCAAATGTCGTTGCTAACACCTTAAGTCACAAGAAAAGAGTTAAGCCTATTAGGATTAACGCCAAGAGCATTGAGCTCAGAAATAGCTTGAATAAAAAGCTATTAGATCCACAAAAGCAAGCCCTATTAGAAGCTAATATTCCTAATGAAGGATTAGGCAGAATTGTTGATCAGTTAGTGCCTGGAAAAGATGGAATCCTTAGATTTAATGTCAGAAGCTAGGTTCCAAACTTTGGAGGACTTAGAGATATAATCCTCCAAGAAGCACATAATTCGAGATACTCGTTCACCCAGGTGGTGACAAGATGCATCAAGATTTAAAGAAGATTATTGGTGGATGGGTTTGAAGAAATCCATAGCCACTTATGTAGCCAAGTGTCTGACGTGTTCGCAAGTTAAAGCCGAACATCAGAAACCGTCAGGACTTCTACAACAGCTTGAGATTCCCACTTGGAAATGGGAAATGGTAACTATGGATTTGATTACCAAGTTACCTAAGACCAAACATGGTAATAACACGATTTAGGTCATTGTGGATAGGCTGACTAATTCAGCACATTTCTTGCCAATTAAAGAAATTTATTATTCTGACAAGTTGGCAAAGCTATATGTGGACAAAATTGTGTCCCTACATGACATGCCAGTATCTATTGTATCCGATAGAGATACTAGATATACATATCACTTTTGGAAAAGTTTCCAACAATCATTAGGCACAAGATTAAACTTTAGTACGGCTTATCATCCGCAGATTGATGGACATAGTGAGCGTACTATCCAAACTTTGGAAGAGATGGATAGAGCATGTGTGATTGATTTAGGTGGAAGTTGGGACGACCACTTACCCCTAATAGAATTCTCCTACAATAATCGTTATCATACAAGCATCAAGGCTACTCCTTTTGAGTTGGGGAAGCCCAACTGTCTGGACCTGAAATTGTCCTAGAGACCACGGATAAGATAATACAAATTCGTGATCGTCTCAAAGCTGCCCATGATAGGCAGAAAAGTTATGTGGACAAGAGGCGAAAACCTCTTAAGTTCCAAATAGGGGACAAAGTATTGTTGAAGGTATCACCCTGGATAGGTGTGATGCGCTTCGAAAAGAAGGGCAAGTTGAGCCCGAGATATATTGGACAATTCGAGGTAATCGAATGTGTCGGTTCTATAGCTTATAAGCTTAAGCTGCCTGAGGAGCTCAGTGAAATCCATGATGTGTTCCACATATCTAATCTAAAGAAATGTCTAGCCGATGAGTCCCTATCAATGTCACATTAAGATGTGCAAATTGATAAAAACCTGAGGTTCATTGAGAAACCAATTTCGATCAAGGATCGACAGGTTAAAAAGCTCCAAAGGAAATTCTTACCTATTGTAAAGGTTAAGTTGGATGCCCTTTGAGGCACCGAGTATACATGGGAGGTTGAGTCCACTATGCGACAAAAGTACCCCCATCTTTTTGAATAAAATATCGAGGTCGAGATCTCTTTTAAGGGGGTGAGGATGTAACACCTCATAAAGTTTGTGTTCGGTAATATACCGACACGTGTACATGCCTCAGATCATACCTCAATGAGTTAGCCACACAAACATGTCCAAAATTCAATTTTTTTACTAACCATAACCTACGGTCTAGGACCGTAGGCTACGGTCGAAAGCTGCTGAATCAATTTATCACAGACCGTAACCTACGGTCTGGCGCTCGTAGCCTACGACGGGCCTTTGAAGTCATTGTTTTTCTTCATTAAAGTTTCATCAAATGACCCAAAGGCCCCTAGACTTTATTATTTTCATGTTACTTATTTAAACAAGTTGTTTCTCGACCTGAACAACTTCCAGTTGACAGGATATCTCTTGATTTACCATCCTTGAGTATTCCGCTCCTTCACCGAACCTTTAACCTTACTAGTTTGAGTAATTTAACCCGTGAAACCATAAGTATTCGTATCTTTCACTTTTAAGCTAATAAACACTTATAAGTCGTAAAAACACCTAGTGTGACACTCGTCAACGTTTGGTTATTCGTACTCTTTTCAATACATCTTGTGTTGAAAGAAAAGAACTAGTTGTGTCATTATGTTATAGAATAAAAGTCAAGGGAGAATTCATGACATTTAACAAAACTATTTTTAAGGGGCTAAATGTGTCAAAATCCTAAATTTTTGTCAAGATGCCACCTAGCTTACAAATTGCCATACACTTACAGCTCTTGACACCTTGCTAGACACTTGTGAAGATCATACAACACCCCTAACACTTGGCTCCATCTTCTTACACCTTCTTACACTATAAATAGCCCACTAGTTCAGCTCATTCTTTGCTCATTCACCCTTTCTCCTCTCTATTACACTCTTGGAAGTTGCCTTTGAGTTCTAAGTTTCCCGTGGATCACTTGTAAGTGTTCCATCTCTGCTCTTTTCTTTTTATAGGCTTTTAATAGCCAATAGTCAAGCATTTTCGACAAATGTCTTGACTTTCGGTTAAAACCATTATCGTCCAGCCATTATTCAAAATGAACATGGCTAAGTGATCGTAATTAGGAAGGTATTAATCCCTTAAAAGGGCACCTCCTAAGGATCATGTTTACTAGGTCAATTGACGAGTCAAAGGTTATGTTTTAAAAAGTCAAACGGGTCAGATTTTATAAAACTTATAATCTGAGTTTATATATGTTGCAAATATGTTTTTGACACTTAAACAAGTTGGTAATAATTATTAAAACATGTGGGAGCACGTTCGATCCGTCAATTTCAGTTCTAGAGTCGGTGCGCAACTGAAAGTCGCGAAGTTTAACTTCTGCTTTGACTTTCGATTCTTACCCGACTTAGATTAGTTAACTTCTAACTTATAGTCGCATTATGATCGTAATACAATGTAGCATAACCCTTTGAAAGTTTTGTTACATGATCATAATCATAATCTTAGTTTATACACAAGTTCCACTAAATGCCAATCTTTGACTAAAATGCCTTTTTTACATAAAACAAGATTTTAATCAACAATGAACTTGCAAATGAATTACCTACTGATATGTTAAACCATAATCACACTTATTTGTACTATCTTACTAATCCTATATAACAAATTAAGTATTTTTACAGAATGTTTATGATCATAAAATCAGAATACATGCAATTTCCTTTTATACGACATATTAGTGATCAAAACGCCTTATAAGGCGTAGTTTCGTTTTAAAACCTCAACAGGCATATACGTTGATATCTTACTGATATTACAACTTATTTAAAGTATAATGGCAAATAGAACTTGTTCATGACTCATCCGATTACCCGATATCGCTTATATGCGTACGGTTAAGTATATGTAACAAGTTTACGATAATTAACCAAAATGGGTTTAACCTTATCATTTTAATCTCAAATTCCAGAATGTTAATTGTTTACCCATGACATACAAGTCTTAAGTACTTGTTAGGTTTAAGCTACATTCTATCCGGCCATCGCTTAATCTACCGTATTATACCGTTTTGATCCTTTAAGCTAGTCGGTCTAAGTCTATGACTTAAATAGGACCGTTAACATTCTAATTGGTTAGCTTATGCCATTATTCCAGACTAAGCTTCCAATAAATGCTATCTACACTTATCCGTTTTGATCAGTTTTGTTTGATAAATTAAACATTGGGGGTTAACGACGGTGTCCTGGATATCCTCGGCTCATTTAAGTTACTAATGGCCACGACCAAAGCACGGGGTGTACGCATACACCCGACAGATGCGAATGCTAATATATTTTTTTTACCCACAAGTTGGGTATAACTCCTTTGTGGGTTCATAAGTGGTGTGCCAGTTAATCATGTCTCGGTCTCTGTTCTGGGCCCCATATGTATTAACAAACTTGTGAATCTGTTAACAAGGTTATAAACATAACTTTCCCAAGTTATAATAGATTTTTCGTGCCCTGTGCACTTAAATCAATTTTTGAAATGTTTTCAAAACGAGTCAGTTAATTGTATTTACCAGCGAAAGCTGACGTATTTTCAAAAGACTAAGTTGCAGGTACAATACGAAATAGGCTGCAAGCTGCTTGGTAGTGATAAGAGTATCTTGCAAATCCTTAGATCTGCCCTAGAGTTTGTTACACATTTTTGTATATTTTACGATCCACCTATGGATCTTTCATTACAAGCCGTCTGTATATTATTTCCGTACTTTGAACATTTGGTTTGTAATAGTATTTTAATCTCTAAGACTTCCGCTGTGCTGTGTTAAATTGACTATGATGATATCAACTTATGTCACGATATTCCCCACTCTGGTCCACTGAGGTTTGGTTGGAAATTCGGGGTGTGACACAAATTGAATGGATCTTGGCAGTTTATGTGGTTGCCAAGCAAAACTGTCTGCAGCAGTAGCCCTCTTGCGGCCCGCGAGAGACCAGACCATGTCTCTCGCGGCCTACGAACGGTCCATGGAAACTTTCAGAGTATGCCACATTTAGCCTCTCAACTTATTAAACTTCCAAAACACATTTATAAGCATAATTAGCCCTCCGTAGCTAATATTTGTCGTACCCGAGAGTATGCCCGGACATTTTCAAGGTCTCAGTTCGTTAAAAGGTCACTCAGAGGTATAAATTAACATGTTAACACTTTTAACCCCTCCATCATCCAACTTTTACATATTTACACAAATAATCCCTCTCGTCCAACAAGTGGCTCATATGAGAGTTAGGACTTCGTAGAGGGTCACTCATAGGCTTAGTTTAAGCATGTTGACACTTTTAGTCCTTATTAATCCTTATAAGACTTAATATAAAAAGTAATGAGACGTGTCGCTATATTATTGGACATGATTTTTACGAGGTGTTACATTTGGGGTGTTACAAGTTCACCCCCCCTTAAAGAGGTTTCTTCTCGAAACTTAAATACGTACCGAATAAAGAAGGGTACGTATTTCAATTTGACCTTTACAATGTCAATTTCTTTGTTCCTTAATCCTTTGACCTTTCGGTCAAGAATTTCAATTGGTTTAGCTATGTAGGTAAGTTTGTCATTGACTTCAATATCATCTAGTGGTACATAAGCCGTTTCGTCCACCAAGCATTTGCGAAGGTGTGATACTTCAAAAGTATTATGTATCCCCTTTAACTCTTCCGGAAGTTCTAGTCGATAAGCCACCTTGCCTACCCGACTAATAATCTTGAATGGCCCGATAAATTGCGGGCTCAATTTTCCTCTCTTTCTAAATCAAATGATTCCTTTCCACGGGGATACCTTGAGCATTACCCTATCACCTACTTGAAATTTGATAGGTTTTCGTCTTCTATCTGCATAAGACCTTTGTCGGTCTCGCGCCACTTTTAAATGGGCTCGGACCAGATCGATCTTCTCGTTTGTGACCCTAATCATGTCTTTGTGGGCGAGTTCTCTAGGACCCAAGTCGCCCTAACATACCGGGGTTCGGCATCTTCTACCATAAAGCATTTCATATGGAGCCATACCAATGCTCGAATGGTAACTGTTGTTGTAAGAAAATTCGACTAACGGTAGATAAGCATCCCAACTACCACCAAAATCTATTATACATGCTTGAAGCATATCTTCAAATGTCTGAATCGTTGTCACTTTGCTCGTCTATTTGCGGGTGATAGGCTGTACCGATCAATAAATTTGTACCTATCTGTTCTTGAAATTCTCGTCAAAATTTTGAAGTGAATCTAGTATCTTTGTCAGACACGATTGACACCGCCACTCCATGGCACGCGATAATCTCGTTCGTATACACTTCCAACATCTTTTTGGAAATATAAGTTTCACGGATGGGAATAAAATGAGCACTCTTAGTCAATCTAGCTACAACCACCCAAATGGCGTCAAAACCCCGAGCCATTCTCGGCAATTTGGTCAACAAGTCAATATTGATATGTTCCCATTTCCAAACTGGTATGTCTAACGATTGTAGTTTACCATAAGGCTTTTGATATTCTGTTGTTACTTGTAGACAAGTTAGGCATTTTTCGACATACTTCACCACATCTCTTTTCATCCTGGGCCACCAATAATTTTGTTTCAAGTCCTGGTACATCTTGGTCGCTTCGTGTGAATTGAATAACACGATTTATGGGCTTCATCAAGTAAGTCGTCCTTAACACCACGTGTTTGGAACCCATATTCTACCGAATCGGGATTTCAATCCGTTATCGCCATCCACTATATTTTTCACTTGGCCCTTTACTCGTTATTCTCTCCAATTTTCTTCCTTCACTACTTCGATTTGTGCTTCTCGAATCCGTTTTAGTAAACATGAAGTTACCACTAATTGCATTGAGCGTACTCGGATAGGAGTGTATTCTTCCTTTTAGCTAAAGGCATCCGCCACTCATTGGCTTTTCCTGTATGATAATGTATTTCACAATCATATTCTTTCATCGTTTCTATCCATTGTCTCATGTTTAACTCCTTTTGATCGAAGAAATATTTCAAGCTCTTATGGTCGGTGAAAATAGTGCACTTCACTCCATACAAGTAGTGTCTCCAAATCTTCAAGGCAAAACCTACTTCTACCAATTCAAGTTCGTGAGTCAGATATTTCTTTTCATGGACTTTGATTGTCTTGAGGCATAGGCAATCACCTTTCCCCGTTGCATAAGTACACATCCAAGACCTATATGCGATGCATTAGGGTACACTACCATGTCATCAATGCCCTCCGGAATCGTTAGCACTGGGGCACGTGTCAGTTTTTCTTTAAGTGATTGGAATTCTCTCTCTTGTTCGTCGCTCCAGATAAACTTTTCATCCTTATGGGTTAACTTAGTTAACTAAGACATGATTTTGGAGAAGTCTTAGATGAATCTCCTATAGTAACCCGCAAGTCCTAAAAAGCTTGTAATCTCTGAGGAATTTCTTCGAGGACTCTATTTTGAGACTACCTCAATTTTGGATGGATCTAGTAGTATTCCACAGACACTTATGATGTGCCTGAGGAATTGCACTTCTCGAAGCAAAAAGGCGCACTTCGAGAATTTGGCGTAAAGTTTCTCTAGTCTAAGGGTTTCCAACACTTCTTGTAAATGGCGAGTGTGATCCGCCTCGTTTTTCGAGTAGACTAAAATGTCGTCGCTGAACACTATCACCGACTTGTCAAACATAGGCTTGTAGACCCGATTCATAAGATCCATGAATGTCGTGGGTGTGTTCGTTACCCTAAAGGACATCACAAGGAACTCGTAATGCCCGTATTGTGTACAGAAAGCTATTTTCGATACATCTTCTTCCTTCACTCTTAGTTGATGGTAACCCGACCTCAAATCGATTTTTGAAAACCAACTCGCACCTTGTAATTGGTCAATTAAGTCGTTGATTCTTGGAAGCATGTATCGATTCTTTACCGTATGTTTGTTTAATTCCCCGTAATCGATACACATGCGCATACTTCCGTCTTTCTTCTTCACGAATAATATTGGTGCTCCCCATGGGGAAACACTTGGCCGAATAAATCCCTTATATAGTAAATCTTGTAAGACATTAATTCTTTAAGGTCCGATGGTGCTAATCTATACGGTGCCTTAGCCACCGGTTTGACACCCGGAACTAATTCAATCCTGAACTCTACCTCACGCTCAGGTGGTATCCCTGGTAAATCTTCCTAGAATACGTCTTCAAAATATCGTATGACGGGTACGTCTTCAACCTTGGGCGGCTCTTTTTCCGCATCACGCACATAGGTTAAATAGGCCTTGCACCCATGTTGAATGAATTTTTGGGCTTTCATTATCCAGCATACCATAGGGTTACAGCTCTTTTCTGCATAAATAATAGCATGCCTTCCGCTCAGAGATGCTAATTGTATCTCCTTACGAAAACATATCACTTTGGCATGGTGACTAGATAACCAATCCATCCCAAACACTACCTGGAATTCCCCATTGACAAGGGTATCAAGTCTACTAAGTAATCCTCTCCATCAACGTTCAGTTTGCAATCCCGACATATATCACAAACAATAATTTTTTTTATTATTACCTACTTCTACTTCCATAGGTATAGGTAATTTCGTTAATGTAAATGAAGGATGTTGAATAAGTCTATGTGAAACAAAAGATTTATTCGCACCCATATCAAACAAAATGCATGCAGGAATATCATTTACGGTAAATGTACCTGAAACCACATCGGGTTCAGTCTTGACTTCAGCCGCAGTTATGTGGAAGGATCTTGCCTTTGATCTTGGAACTTTCGTCTTTGTGTCGGGTATCTCTTTCTTTTCTAACAACTTCGGGCATTCAGATTTCTTATCACCCGGTTGGTAACATTTGTAGCATACGGACACCTTACCCAGAAAAATTGAAGCCGCATGTCCCATCTTCCCACATATAACACACGGCTTGTTCTTGAAATACCATTCGCCTCGATGGGCACGACCACATGTCTTGCCGTTAGGAGATCCCCCTTTTGCATTGGTTTTCTTTGAGGACTCAGTCGTCTTTGGCTTCTTTGTGAGGCTTGGGTTTGTGTCTAACCCCCTCCTTTCACCCCTTTCAACTTGTTTCCTCAATTCAATTACACGCTCTAGTGCAGCATTGATAATCTCCGTGAGATTCTTGTAATTTGAGGCAATCAACATATTGTGGTAGTGATATACCTTTTGTTCTTTAGTTTTCACCAAGTCATCACTAAACTTCAATGTCAAGGAATGTCCTCGTGATCTTGTCGATGGTTTCGCCCTTATGCCTTAGATGCATAACTTCTTCCTTTATTTTTTTGATCACAACCCTAAGGTTGTGGCGTTTGAGGAAAGGTTCCTTGAGTTCTTCCCATGTCATGGCTCACGTAGCCTCAACCCCTTGTTCATTCTTGAGATTATTCCACCAATCTTTAGCTTGGCCTCTTAGTTAGCCAGTTCTGTAAACCACAAAATCATTTGTGTCGCAATGAGTTCGTTCAAAGATACCCTCCATATCACTTATCCATCTTTGACAAGCGATTGGGTCAACTTCTCCATTATAAATTGGGGGTTTACATGCCATAAACCTGTCATAAAGACAAGCTTTTTTCTCTTTATGTTTGTCTCTTTCTTGATTGAGATTCTCCTCAGTTCATTCATTCTGTCTTCCACTGCGGATAGAATTGTTGTTTGTATCCTATCCATAAATTCCGGTACGTTAGCTTCTAAAGCTTTTCCGAATTCCTCATAAATCTTTTCTTTTATCTGTTTAGTAATTACAGGTACTGTTTAATCGCTATTTCCACCCGACATCATTTATCTGAAATGTTCACGATAAATTGGTAAACATTTCATTCATTATTCTCACATTACTATATGAGAATTTATCCTCTGCGTTTATTTCTACACTCTATATACGTCTTTCTTCTTCGATTTGGCCAAGTATATAACTTGCCTTAACCGTTTATGCTTAGTGCATTTTCCAGTTCGAGTGTATTAATACACCCCTCCCATGCACTTTCAATTATAATTTTTACAATACTTTTAGTGGTATTTATTTCATAATTAATTCTTATCGGATGTCTTGATCAAGCCTTGCACCGAACACGTAGAACCTTTAACCTTAAGCTCAGATTACCAACTTGTAAGACTCATTCTTAAAAATCATAAATTGTATGAAGGAAATTTGTTTTATAGTAGTTATAATGCAATACTAGATAGTTCAAAATCTTAAATTTTACAAACTTTCATAAGTATTCAGAAGCTTTTCAACCTAATAAAAGATAATTACAATTAAACGACATTCGTTAATAGTAAATGATTATAACAAAATGAGGAAGCTTGATCCTTGGTTATGTTCGGTTCTTCGCTAGCTTGATCTTCATCATTAAACCACATAGCAAACACCTAATCATCAAAATTTATCATGAGCAATAGTTATAAAGAGTAATGAAAGTAAATGGGAAGGCTAAAATATCCAAAACAACAAACAAATTTTTTTATTAGAAACCCGTCGTAAGCTATGGTTTGGTGCCATAGCTTACGGTGTCTTCATCCTATCCGGGCCAGTAAAGCCCCACTGTAAGTTACGGTGTTATACCGTAGCTTACGGTACCTACACCCTTTTTATTCCAGAATCAGCTAGCCGTAAGTTACGGCATGATGCCGTAGCTTACGGCATGTACCTTCAGCTTATTAATGTTTGTTTCGTAACTATTTCACTTACGATAAATTTCATAACTTTTCCATTTCACATTTGTTTCAACTCAAATTCATTTCTAAACGTTCATAAAACATTTTCCAACAAAATCAACCCAAAATCCGTAACTTGGATCTTTAATTGTTAAGACACATGCCGTCGCTAACAAGTTCACACACATAGTCATTCGACCCGTTTCGCCTATTAAGGCATTTGAGCCATTTATCATTAGGAAATCCCTAACTTGAATAACCCAATTATCATTAGGAAATCCCTAACTTGATTCATGACATTAACTTGCCATTAATCAATCACAAGATTCTTATTATCATTTTTTTTGTACACATTATAAACACTTAACTTTCACTTAAGCATTTTCTCTAACACCTTGTAGGCATTTATCTCATACAACTTCTAACAAGTCTTTTTAGCAACATTAAAGCCATGTTTTGAAGTTCATTCAATCCATTATGGTCAAAATACTTGATTTAATACTTAGGCTTCAATTTATCATCATTCATTCACATAATTTATTTATCAAGAATTCACAATGTCATAATGTTACTAAAACCCACTTAATAAACATGGTTATTAGTTCACATTCTAATTCATAACATTTGATTTACTATTTTCAACAAGAGCTTGTCTATAATCAAGGAAATACTATTAATTTCATCATAGATTCCACAATTTCTTCATGAATTGTAAATCTTAGTGTTCATTAAGCATTCTCTAGTTCACTAAACACTAAATTTTGACATACCTTATGATAGGATGATCTACTAGACTCTAAATCATCCAACATGCATCAAGATCATTACAATTTTCAGTTGTAATAGAAGGATTTGAGGGAAGATTATCAAGAATTAGGGCTCCTTCTATCTCTCTCCCTCTATACATTCATACGTGCGCACACATATGTGTGTATTTGATTTCGAATTTTGATTTAACACATTTGTTTTCAAGTGCCCCAATTTGGTCCCTCTACTTTGCTTTTATTCACAAAGATTGATTTCTTTGTTTTATTATTATATCAAGTTAGTTAACCTTGTTCAATCATGTTTCCATCAAATTCGTCCTCTGTCTTAATTCGTGTCTCTGCCCGCTTTAGTTAACTTTAGTTAATTTTAAGTAATTGCATCATAGGATATTTAGAAAACCCCCCCTCAAAATATAAAAACAACTAAGTCGGGTCATTCTTGAATAAATTAGTCAAGTCTAGTATTCGTAGTCAGTTGAGTCTCGTGTGTTCGATACTCGGACTTGCTTAGGCTATACTGTGTTGATCGATATACTTGTCGGTTGTGTGGTCTAGGTTATAGAGAGTCTTAGTTTTGTAAATTTAAAACTTAGCGTGTCTAGTTTAGGTTAAAATTAGTTAGTTTAATTAGACCACTTTTAGCACATCAAGTTTTTGGTGTTGTTGCCGCGGAGTCTTGGCGATTGCTTTTATTAGCTTTGCTTACACATAATTGAAAATTTGTGCTACTTGTCCTTTTGTTTTGTGTTTTTCATGGTGAGTCTTGTGAGTCTACTTGTTTTTGTATATTAAGTCGTAGGTGTCTAACAGTTCGTGTCTTTTATTTCTTTTGTGTATTTTAAGTATGTGTGAGATTTGTGGAGGACCTCATTTTACTGTAAAAATCCCACAATATGAGGGATACTCTGCATATTATTATACTAACTCCTTTGTGCATCCGCAGTCATATTATTCACAGGGGTATCCCACTTATCAGTATGATGACCCGTCTCAGTAGCCACATCGAGCATAAAGTAACTTATCTATGGAGGAGATGCTTCGAGAGAGTAAAGAGTTGGCAGCTGAACTAGCAGAGATAATGAAAAGTCTAAACGTACCGATAATACAGGTAGAACCAGAGACTACAATGGACATTTTAGTCCCACCTCCGGTTCAGAAGGAAGAACGAGAAGAGAATACTGGTAAGTTCATAATTGATTTTTCATGTATATATGAAGAGATAGATGCACAACTGGCTGCATATTATATATTTAAGGGAGAAGACCCAGAGGAAGAAGATGAGCAACCTCCCAGCAATCTAGATATTTATGAGATTGATTTTTATCCCACTGACCCAATACGGGACGTGTCTGATGCATCGGAAGTGGGGGATGATCATATCCTCTCATTGGAGACGGAGTTTGGTGACGAGTTGGTTAATATACCAACTCTATTAGATGAAGAACTATTTGACCCAGTTGGCGATTTAACCGAGTTAGAAGAATTATTGGAAGTAAAGCCAACTATGGAGATCAAAAAGTCACCAAAAGTAGAAAAAGTGGTGGAAGAGGAAGAACACGATAACCGGCTAGTGGTTAGTATACAAATGAAACTAAAAAATCAAAACTACCGAAGAGGGAGAAGGCAAAGAAAAGAAAAATAAAGGATCGCTAAGGGAAGAGGGCAGGAGGATGGCACAAGATGGAGAAGAAGAGGACATTGAAGTTCACACACGACCAGTCTTCTCGTTACATGCCATGCATCCGGTTCATGCCAGGTAAGTTTAAATTTTGGTGGTCTGAACCGTTTAAAATTTTAAATTATTTTATAATTTTGTCGTTAAATTTTTATTTGTTTACGAGGACCGGGTGGAATTAAACGGTTGGGTAGGGTCCAGGTCAAAGAGAAGCCTCCTGATTAAGCCTCCTAGAGTTAGTAGTTTTTGAGTCGGTTTTTGTCGAGAGTCGGTATTATACTTTGGTTTTTTGCTTGTTTTTTATTGTGCAAGTTTGAATTGTACCATCCGTACTCAATTTCCATTTGTGTGATTGCGGAGCTGTGCATCAGAGTCAAGGCATTTACCGAGCATGTATGTCAATAAGTGAGCCGATCGCGAATTGAATGCTATACGATCAAGCTGGATTGGACGAGAGTTTTTGGAGCTTACGCGTTACTTGACCAGCTAAGTCCTTTCAATTTTTGCCCTTGTTTTTTTTTCTCATTTATTTTTAGTTTTTTGAGTCGTTTTCTATTCCTACATTAAGGGTAATGTCGAGTTTAAGTGTGGGGATGGGATATAGAGTCGTAGTGTTAGGTTGAGTTGTTTGAGTCATGAAATAAAAAATAAAGATCTAAAAAATTGAAAAAGAGTAAATGTTTCTGAATTCTTTTGCAAATACTGGAAAATGATAGAAAAATTGGGATTAGGTTGTTTTCATAATATTATGAGATAAAAAATAAGACAAAAGACGTATTTTTAGGGATGTACTAGTAGGGCCAGACGACTTAGAGGGTTCCCTAGATTGTGTTAATATACTTTAATAATATATCATGAAGTATTATGGGTCATCATCTTAGGGGATATAGAAAACCTGAAACCGTTGAGGGTATAAAAGGAGCCATTATAATATATAACCTATAAGTATTTTTGAATTAAATTGGCATTCCTTATCCTTTTTAGGAGACTAAATCCGGATTTGTTGGCGCCTAAAAAAATTCTATCATTCATTCATATGAGCTATTTTATAAATAATAAACTGAAGCCTATGGTATTAACCACTTGGATGGTGACACGGGTGGGGTATATCCGCTATGTGGATGTTAAAGAAAAATGTGAGGCATATGGTATTTCCCACCGGGATAGCGACTTGGTGATAATGCTCTCTAAGTTGGTCATGAAAGAAAAATTTGCAAAAGCTCATTATTCATCATCCATTCATTCTTTCAAGAAATTTAATTTTAAAATACATAAGGGTTATATAAATATAAGATGGCAGATTTTTATGTTTTCCTTATAAGCTCGAGACGGGATTATGTGGATTTGTTGATCTTGAGTGTGAGACCCTTAGATGGATTGTTCACTTGAACCTAATGATAACATGATAAGGACTTAATGAGTCAGTGGTTGAGTTTAAATGGATAAATATACCGCGTTGTTAAACGTTTTGAGTCTTTTAAAATTAATAAATTATAATCTTTTGAAACCAATTCCGTTCTGATTCCATTGCGGAGTTTTTTAAGGGACGAAAAAAGAGTAAGCGTGTGGGATATTTGATATGTTGTAAACCATACTATTTATCTTATGTATTTTGTATAATATTTTAATGTATTTTTATTAGTATTCGAGTCAGTTTTGTTTGGTTTTACTAAATTTATATTTTTATAGGTATCTGTGAAGTGCGGAGCTAAAATAGAGAAATGTTAAAGATACTTGATCGAGTACTGAATCGGCTAACACGGTTAATAAAATAATTAAAAAAGGAAGTTAAAGTTAGAGGACTGAATTGCAATTAAAGAAAAGTTGTTAAAAATAACTCATTAAAGCCAAGGGACTAGAATTGGCAGTATGTTGAAAGTTTAATAATTCATGTACATGTCGCGACAAAAAAAGAGGTGATCTGCATTATTATTTTTGAATCATGACAAGGCTTTGATGTTGACCGAGAAAAGGAGTTGTTGACCGAATTAGAAGGGTTTGTGGAGTTTTAAGTTGACTGCTAACATTGTTCTTGTCGAGTCTAATAATAAAACCATAGTTACCTATAAATCTCGCGTTATAAGGTAGATTGTCTAGAGAGTACTTTATTATTATAATAAGAAAGCCCGTGAGGGAATCCTTTAAACCGGTAGTGAAACAGCTTATTAGGTTTACATAGGTGTTTTCTCGAGAAGGATCGAGGTTCCTGTTCGGTTATCCTTTAAGTTTAGCATCTTAAAATCTCTTCCACAATTAGTTTCATAACTGATAGAACGTGTCATTATGTGTAGGATTCTAGCCTAGGTAGTGCGTTTTCCATCATCTGAATTCATCCTCAATCTTAGTTTGTGTTCCGTCCGCTTTTGTTAACTTTAGTTAATTTTAATTAGTTGCATCATAGGATATTTAGAAAACCCCCCATCAAAACATAAAAACAATTAGTCGGGTCAGTCTTAGATAAGTTAGTCGAGTCTAGTATTCATAGTCAGTAGAGTCACGTGGATTCGATACTCGGACTTGCTTAGGCTATACTGCATTGATCGGTACACTTGTCGGTTGTGTGGTCTTAGGTTTTAGAGAGTCTTAGTTTTATAAATTTAAAACTTAGTGAAGAAGCACCGGTTGAACCTAGGGATATCCAGGGATATATAAGTTGCAACCAGGGTGTCTCTGCATAGAGAATTGTCCTTTCACTTCACTCTTCGGGTGTTAGCTCGCTTAAGCCGATCTGCAAAACTAGCAGCGCCACTTGTCTCGTCACGGGGAAAAGGGTGGTTTTCTCCGTGACCACACTCCGGCGTGAGAATAAGTACTTGAGGATGGGAAGCAAGGTAGTAAGTAAGTGAGTAGTACTGTTTGTGAGCTTGTTCGCATATCTTTTACCTGGAGATCCGATACTTATTTATAGCCGAAAAGGTATGTTCAGGAGATGGGCTAGTGGGCCTTTGGCCCAGCCCATACATCCAGAGACATCCGTTTTGTCCTCTGGGTCAGACATTAAATGCTCTCTGCAGGAGAATTAATGTCCTCTGTCAGGAGGTGTGCTTTGTCGGATGTTCAGTGGTGCCATGTTTAGAGGCAGCCGTCTCTGGTGTCAAGCCTGCTACCAGCCGAAAGTGGAGAAAGTGAAAAGTCACTCGAAGAGATGTGGTTGGAGTATGGTCTGACGTCTTCATCGCTGGTCATGGACACTGTCACACGCAACCTGTCGAGCAACCCTTAGTCACAGTTCTGCCACTTTGTACCCTTGAGTATGGTTAACACCTCTTAGTGCTTACCCCTTCTGCGAGGCTGTCAGGGTTTTTCCCGCCAGCGCAGGGTGTAGGGGTATATCCTTTTGTCCCAAGACTATGAAGCGCTGCTGATGTTCGTCTTGTCCTTGCAAGGCTTTAGGATTCGCAGCTCGGAGGGATGTTGTTCTACGCAGGGTCTAGTATCCTATGCGCGTTAGTCTAACTCGCCGTTGTGCCAAGTACACATGGTTCGTTGTGTGACTTGTGTTGTTTAGTCTAACTTGTCGTTGCGCTGAGTGCGCCAGACTCGTTGTGTGACTTATGTTGTTTAGTCTAACTTGTCGTTGCGCTGAGTGCGCAAGACTCGTTGTGTGACTTGTGTTGTACTGGTCCAATTCACCGTTGTGCTGAGTGCGCAAGGCTCATTGCATGACCTGTTGGTCTTTGTCTAATTCACCGTTGCACTGAGTGCACAAGGCTCATTGCATGACCTATTAGTGTTGAAGAATGCACACCGTTGCATGTTGCATGAAAGGTTATCCTTGTAAAATGTAGTCAAGGGTATAGTCATTTGGGACAATACCTCCTCAAGTCCCCCCAGTCCAGTGCTGCTCCTATGCGCATGTTGTAAAGTGGGAGGAGTGCTAGACTAGAAGAGTTGTTGCTTGCGCCGTTAATGTGAGTCCCAAAACAGATTCGGATCACAGTGGTTGATTGTTATCACCCAAACAACTATAGATTAGTTGTTTGAATGTGTAAAACTTAAGAAAAACCAAACAATGAAGATGAAGATTCTTGTATGGATCAAACAACAAGTGTTTTATATGAATCCCAAATGATGTAATCAATAAAAGCACCTGGATATACGAATCAAGCACAAGAACAATAATCACAACACAAGAGCAATCACCAAAATCTGTCCAAGAAGCTTGGACAAGGGTTTTCATTGAAGAACATATATATACACATCTGACTACCCAGCGTATTTATTAAATACACTGGGAATATAATTACGCTGCCCTGTTCTAATGTTTCACATATTGCACTTTTGACCCTTCTAGTTTAACTAACTATTTCAAACTAGCTCAACTATTTATACTCAAGTATCAACGGTCTCAAAACGTCCTAACAATATCCCCCCTAGACCATTGCGTACTTGAGCTTCTTCAGTCTTGTTCCGGAGCTTCTTGGCCTGCGGCTGATTCTTGATCCTTTCTTTGTGAAAGAGGCATAGCTTGATCTGTTGGTTGTTCAGTTGTTGCTTTAGAGGATTGGTTAATAACAGCTTCACTTGTGGTTTGTTGGGCCTCCATAGTGACTCCATATGTGGATGAAGTCGGAGGTGGTGGAACGATTTGAAGATCGGAGTCAAATGATGGATTTTTGCTTGGCGGAGAAGATGGTTCAGGCTCAGTTGCTTTCTTCTTTCTGGATTCATCTTTTTCTTCAGCTCAACTGCCCTTTGAAATAAGCATCCCTTCCTCGAAGTACTCGTTTCCTGCTCCGACGTTAATCTTGTGTCCGTACAGAACATTCAGATCGAAAATACAAAACATAAATACGTCCATAGGATCCAGGATACGTATGTTTTCATTTGAGTTTGACCTGATGACTGCTTCACCCGTCTTGCCATCATAAAACCATTTCTTGAAGTTAGTGAGAGTCACAGGCTGTTCAGGAGGAAGTTTCACCCTTGTTACAACTTTCGCTGGATTGATGACCCATGTTATCTTTCCTTTTCCGGTGAACGGGTCTTTGGTGGTCTTTGACACACGTCTTCTAGGGCTTTGAGGCTTGAAGACAGAAAATCCATGCATGCATTCTCTTTGAATTAATCTCTCCAGATCTCCGCAATGCTGCTATTTGTAGGATTTATGAGATCATGCCTGCTGAGCTCTCGGATATCCCATGTTGGTAAACTTTGCATGTCGTTGGCATTTCGGACTCATACAACTTTATACACAAATACGCTGAGAAGATCGGACAACTACGCTGAGTAAATAATTTACATAAACTTCCTGCGAAATAATATATACGCTTGAGAAAATATATTTATGATGATCATAGATTAGCGAATTGAAGTAGCCAGCGTAGATGCTTATCTATGCTAGCTTGACCGGCGTATTTGTCTAATACGCCGGTTGCTTGAACTCGCGTTCAAGACTTAAATCCGCCAACAGTTATCCTGATCAAATACGCTATCTTCAACCTTAAATTACGCCATATTCAATACTAAATATGCTGGATTCAAATTTCTTGATAAACCCACAAACCCCCATTAAACAAAATCAATCTAACTGCATAATCCAAAATTGATCTTGTATTGACGATCTACAAACTCAACAATGAACAATCAATATTTGAAAACAGGAATCATACCGATATTGATCTTACAATGATTCGATCAGATCACTATATGCTTGAATGCAAAATGAATGTGGGTTTTCGGTTGAAAGGAAGAAGATGATGTTGAAAAGTTTTTGAAAATATTTGCATAAAAAGAAAACTGAAATTTATATACAAATATACTTTCCAGCGTATTTAATAAATATGCTGGATCAATAAATACGCCACGTAGGAAATTTTTAAAGGTTTCTTCAAATATAAGAATCTTGAAAACAAATACGCTCGAAAATCTAAATTTTCTAAAAAAACGTGCCCTTTTTGGTTAAAGATAGTACAAAAATTTAAGAATAAGTTTAAGAAAAGTGAAGATTTGCAATTTGAATTCTGAAATTATTTTAAGGACAAGGAAGCTTCCTTTTTCACATAAAATGTATGCTTACTGATTCGGATCCTGTGACTTTCCTGCAGAAGATCACACTGGTAACACTTCATTAGATTGAGATAAAATATTAACTATATTGAATAATCAAGGCACAAGAAAAATTGTCAGTATGTTTGTCCTTTTAAATCCATGCACCTATCTTTCAACATGCGATCGGAGAACATTTTATCATGTAGTGCTAATATTGACAAGAAATTCGATGTTCCCCACTCTTGCTGGACTGTCAGAATATTGTGCCCGTGAGTCCCACGTCAAGACATACCCCCACGATCAAGGTATGCGCAAAGATTCCTCATAGTAGGTGAGTATATTGACCTCATTCATTCTTGAAATTCAACGTTAGAAAATTGGTGATCAGGTCAGTACTTCCGTACAGCAAAGAGACCTGTGAACGGGGATCGAGCTCCCGAAATGAGCAATCAACCTGACCTTGCTCAACTAGCAGAGGCGGAATTCATTGCTTGAGAGGTAGATATGACAAACAAGATAATACTTACTGTTTAATGCTTCTGATGTATTAAAGACGTTCAAGTTACAGATGCAAGTAAACAAACTGACAGAGCTTCACCGTATGAAATGACAAATCCGTACTCAGCTCTAACACAACACTTCCGTATTTATAGGTCGACATGACTCGTACTGAAGTGCATGCACAAACAAACAACCATGTTTCGTACGAAATAGTATTTCGTACGAGTGACCCACTCGTACGAAACATACACCTGTTTCATGCGAATCACAGTGTACAATATATAAAATTTACATTTTCTCATTTAAACATTAACGTGTAAACTTTATAAACGTTACAGATAAATCCTAGACGTAGCAATAGACATTATGCACCAACAAACTCCCCCTTGGATGTTGCCATAGTCTGGATAATCTTCAAAACTTCAATTTGATTTGACTTTATCGCCCAAAGAATCTCTTTAACGGCTTTCGACGTTCCTCAGAAGCAATAGGCGTTTGATCAGTCAGAGGACGTCGCTTCAAAAACTGAAAGCTCCTCAAAGATGCTATTCTTGAACGTTCAGCGATCTGAGCTTCTTTTTCTTCAGTTTTCTTCGATTCCTTCTTCTCAATCTTTCTCCAATTTGTTTTCCAATTCGATCCCGAATGAATATCATTTGCAAAGCACACATTTACGACCTTTTGAAATTGAAGTGCTTTCTCTTGATCCTTTTCTTCAAAACTGATCTTGCTATAAAATAAACATTATATGTCTTTCTTTGAACAATTTAATAGCCACATGGGGTCTAGTACTCGAATGCCTCGCCACAACCCATATATTCTTTTGTGTGTTATGACGGCTTCGGTTAATTCCTCTGTTATCTTCCACGAATCTTCATCTGGGTGTACACAAATAACAGCCTCACCTGTTTTTGAATCGTAATGCCACCACTTGAAGATCGTATAAAAATCTTGCTCCATTTTGATCATCGGCATGTTCTTCAACACCTGTGGTTTCTTCACAATCAACGTAATATCTTTCTCCTTTGTCACTGGATCTTCTTTAACAATATGACGTGGGTAATGCGGTTTCTAGTGAACAAAACCATGCCTAGCTTCAAACTTAATCAATCTCCACATTTTCTGACCATGGAACTTCATCTTTAGATTTATCATCTTGGTTTGAACAACCTCCTTAACATCCCAATAAGGCAGTGTTTTGATGTCACTCAGATATCGGAAGTATTGAATCCCGAATTCCCTTTTAATAGCATAAACATTCAGCTCTTCAATCCAACCCCAACTCAAAATGTCCCCTAAAGAAATATCAGCATCTCTGGTAAAAAAAACGCCAGGGGTCTCTTAAACTTTCGCTCTGCTGAACTTTCTCGAAACCATTTCTTCTTTTGTTCGATAATCTCAACTGTAGACATCTTTTCAGGAATTGTTCCTTCTTTAACAGTTTCCGATACTTTCCTTTGTAACATCTCTGAGCTTTCTGCTGTAAATAAATCGATAAACGTTGGTAAATCTTTTGTACCCTGAATGACATCATTAGCATCTTCATCAGAGTCACTTTCAACGACAACGTTATCATATACATTTGCGTCTTCTATTTCTTCACAAACATAAGTATTCGGTTCGAACACGTCTATCTCATTTAGTTCGTTTTCAAAGTTAAAATCGAACTTTTCTCTGCTAAAACCAAGCATTTCAGCTATCTCTTCTTTCGAATAACTATGCACAAACTCTCCCTCTTCAACATCATGCTCAAAATGGCTTTTGCACGACAGGAACAGAAGATGTAACATTCTCTGTGAAAATTCCCGTCTACTGAGCATCTATCGATTCATCAACTTTGTTCATCCCTTCCTCTTCAGCAGTTTGGTTCTCAGAATCATCAAAATACTCAGAAAGATCAACTAATTCATTAACATTTGAATCTATTACACGAATACCCGTTCCTCCCACATTATCATCATCATTACCATCCAACTGCCAGAATCTTTATCATCAACATCAACATCTTCAATATCCACTGCTTCTGCTTCTGCTTCTTTCTCTGTTTCTTCAGCCATTTCTTTACTATCCTTTCCTGTCCTTTTCTTCATCAACCAATCTCTATGTCGTTGGGAAATATCAAGAAAAGCTATATCAACATCAATAGGCTTTCCTATCAGAATAAAGTTCTTCAGTTCTTCATACACTACAATATCCCAGCATTGTACTGGCCCAGATTCAGCTTCTGGAATAGCTTCTTCAGTCACAGAATCCTCCACAATCTTACCCTTACCTTTCCCTAACGCATCTGATTGTTGTTTTGCCAACCGTTCTCGCTCTGCAACTCTTTCTCTTGCTTCTTCACGTTCAATTTCATCAATCGCTATAGATACACTCAAACCAAACTTCTTTTAAAGAATCTTCTCAAATACATCCAACCTTCGATTATTTCTCAATCACTCTTCTTCGTACTCAGTCATTCTCAAACGCATTCTTTCATTTTCAAAGATAATACTTGCCATCATTGCTTCTAGTTGCTGCTTATCAACGATTAAACCTCCAATTCTTTTAAGCATTTCAAACTTCTCAGCTATTAACAGTTTATCTGCTCTTGTAATTCAGCTATGCGCACAACGTTCATCGTCAATTGTTTCTGCAAATCATCAATTCTAGGATCATCAAACCGAAACTCATCTCCTCCTGGTGGATCGTCTAAATTAATATCGTCAAAAAATGCTTGTGTATTAAACGGCTGTGACGTAGGACGAGACTGTTGAGCATGAGATGGTTGAGACTTTTGTTGAGCCCACTGTTGTGGTGCTGGTTGCTGGACAGGCTCTGGATCAGGCATAGGTTGTTGAACAGGTTCTGGCCCAGATTGTTGTGGTGTTGGTTGTTGTTGTTCAGGGTCTTGTTCAGGAACTGGTGGTTGATGAACAGGTATCTATGGTTCAACTTGCTGCTGATCTGGCTCTGAATGCATATGATGTAGTGGAGATGGAATATCTTGCAATGGTTCCTCCACATTTTCTTCGGTGATAGGATCAGCTCCATCATCTATTAGAACAACGTTTGGAGATATGCGAGCTGCCGATCGTTTCATTCTTCTTTGTCTTTCTTGACCGGAGTTCTAAAACCAGATTCAAGCTCAGATTTAGATGGAACGTAAGTAGTATCGTCTTCGCCTGTTGCCTTTCTCTTTCGTTCTTCGGCTTTACGTTTCAGCTCATCTTGACGTTTCTTTGCCAATTTCTCTGCTCTTTTCTTCTTTCCTGCTCGTCTATCCTCTGAATCAGTACTAGAAGATAGTACTTCTTCAGCTGCTGCCTTGTCAGCTCCGAAAGCCTGACGTTCTATATCTTCTACCATCTTTTCAATTGTTTCTTCAACCTCAGGTTCATCCCTCAACCCTGAACTTTCAGCAGTAGATGCAGCTTTTCTCTTTCTCCCTTTGTATGTAGCCTTTCCTCCCTTTTCTCCGTCTTTCACAAACCACGGACTTCTCTTTGCCACAAACAATGATAAAGATTTAACTTCCTCTTCATCGTCACCACTATCGTCTTTCCTCCATTTTCCAGGTGCGGGAGAAATATAATCCTTATTCAGAATAACACCAAACATCAGTTTAGCAGCGGGAGCAGACTTCAAATGCACATTCATTTTTCGCAGAGACTGAACATCCATATGCTGAAGTTTAAGCACATCATCTGGAGATTTGTTCAAGTCCGGATGTAAATAGTCTAACATCATCTGTATAAACCTTGGATACTGCAAGAATCTTTCCTTCTAAATGTTTTGGATCATCTGAGTAAATATAACTTTCGAAAAGTTATAAGGAAGATTCAGCACTAGCGTGGTAATCATGCACATCTGATAATCTACTAAGTCATCAAAACCACCCTTCCTGTGACCGAAACAGTGAATAATGACATGTGCCAAATATCGAAACGGTGCACTTAGATTTCCCTTCTTGAAAGGAGCAGCATTCACAAAACCGTATATCCCATCCTGTAGAAACAACCTTTAACCATATATTCAGTAAAGCATGTTGGATCATCCTTGTTATCCTTAAACTCCAACACTTTCCGAATAAACTCTTCAGTGATCTTCACTTGAATATCCACATCGTTAATCGATACTGCTGATATAATGGCGTTGTCGTCAAGACTATACTCTGCAGCATTCCAGAAATATTCCACATGTGACAAATATGCCGTATGTCTTTCTGTAATCGCTTTCGTCACTCTAATTTTGTAAGAAAATCCAAGATACTTCCGTACGTAGCTATCTCTGGGATTTTACCATCTGTGATACAGCATATGTTATGCACTGGAGAAAATCCGGATCTCTTTGCCTGTTCAAGAAAATAACATTCAACTGTTAGAAAAAAATTCAAATATTCAAATTTTACTTTACTGATTCGTACAGAAAAACTATCTATTTCGTACGAAAACACTAAATTGGTCAAAAGTTTTAAACTTTCAACGTTTCTATCTCTTGTTTCGTACGAAATTTCCATTTGATCAGAACTTTTGAACATTTAAACACTTCTCTCTGTTTCGTACAAAAACTTTGTTTCATACGAAACCTTCATGTGATCAAACCATTTGAAAGTTGAAGTTCATGTTATTCATATGGTTCACTTACTTCGCACAAAAATACTACACTTAATCATTTAACTTTGAAATCTCATTTTGTACGAAACAATTCACTCGTACCAAAACATCGTCGCCCCAAAATTTGTCCAAGTATAATCCGACCCTAAAACTTGTTGTTTTTAGCAAATTGATAGTTGATTTTCAGGTTATTAGAGCTGATTTTAACGGTTTTGTGGTCAATTTTAAGTTTTACCGGTCCAATTTCCCTAAATCTAAGTTTTAGTCTGAATCGTACGAAATTTTGACTTATAACAATGAGACTGTGACGAAATTACCTTGCCCATTGTAAGAGGTGTGCAAATCAACCTCAACAATGTGAAAAGCAAGCACAAGAACTAAGAAATGAAGTTTTAGAAACGAACCGCACAAAATCTCTCTGAGTCGCTCAACTGTGCTCAAAGAACAGAAATCTCGTTTCTGTGCGAACCAAAGAATATTTATACCCACTCTATTTCGTATGAAACTTTGTGAAGCGCACCAAAAATTTACCCTTGTTTCGTACAAAAACGACTTAACCGCCTGAAATTTGATTTTGTACTAATCAAAACTAAAAACTTTAAACTTTTTCAATTTCAATTTTTATTTTTGTATTTTTTATTTTTTATTACAATAATTTTATTTGTTTCAAAAATCCACTTGACTAACCAAGTCCAAGTTAATGACCCTGGTTATCCAATTTGTCTTCCAAGTCCAAGTTAATGACCTTGGTTGACCATGTTTGACCAAACATATTTATTTAAACATGTAAAGTTTCAAATTAATGAACTTTCTTGACATTTGAGTAAACTTTGTTAAAAATTAGCTCCCAACCCATGATTCCAAGCTTTCCTCAGCAAGATGTTGCTATGAATTCAACTGTCAGTGTTTTTATCATCGATAAACAAACATAAAACTATCAAGCTAAGAAAACTGAAAATCTTTTTGAGTTTTGAAGAAATTTTTAATGAATAATAACATTTTTGTGAATTTTGTGTTTTTCAGAGGATCATTTCAAGCATTCATATAAGTCATCAGTACCGTTAGTCTAGAAATACCTTTTAAGCTTTTAAATAAATTTACCTAGATTGCCAATATATTTGTCCATTTAAACTTCTTCTTGTTTCTCAATTGTTTCAAGATATGTTAAGGTATTATTAGAAACATGAAATAACTGTGTTTCCCATCTCAGAATATACTCCCATATCGAGATTCCCAGAATTTCATATTACAGGTGAATATATTGAATTGATATCTGTATATAGGGTGAACGCGAGACCTTCAGAGCTCAGGTTAGTACTACCGTACAGACAAAGAGATGAAGGCTCGTCTTTAGGTGGTGTTCCATTAAGGAATCTTTTGTACTGCAAATGTTATAATTGCTTAAGACATAATCATTTTTATGCAGCTTTCGGGGAAATAATGCGAAAGTATTATATGAGTTCTAGGCCATTGCTTCCGCAAAATCAGAAGAACTCGAATAATATCCCAGATACCAATCAAATATAAAGACCTAGTATCGCAGAATCTGGCATTCTCTCAAACAAAATTTCGGAGTACTAAGTCCATATATCCGAGAGATGTTAATCCACAAGTTAATCAGTTTGGTGTTTTTAGGTTTATATCTCCAATAAAATTTACTGAACCAGTGAAGTCTATTGGCATATCCATAGTAAGACTTGCTTAATTACTTTAAAACAATACAATTCTTTAGCATATTGTGACTATCATTTTTGATTTACTATGATCACTCTTTTTACACAAAACTCTTTTTGGTTTTTTTAAATTTTTTGTATTTTCCTCAAATATTCTCCCCCTAAAATCAAAAACATATTTTTGGATTTTTTAAGAAATTATAAGAAAGTATGTACAGAAACGTTTAACCGATGACAAATTCACATCTAGTCATCATCATCTCAAACTTAACCTCAAAAACATCCCCTGAGATCATATTTTTTAACCATTTAGCTTTAACAAATTTTTAAACTTTGTTTATCAAAAGCTTTGGTATAAAAATCTGCTTTTTGGTCTTCAGTGTGGATTTTCTCAATTCATACCAACTTTTTCTCTAGCAATCACGGATAAAGTGGTGTCGGATCTCGATATGTTTAGTACGTGAGTGTTTACATGAGTTTTTGGTGATATCGATCGCGGCCTGATTATCTACATATATAGGCGTATCAAGAAATTGCAAACCAAAATCTCTCATCTGTTTTTGTATCCAGAGAATCTGAGCACAACAACTGGAAGCCAGAACGTATTCAGCCTCACAGGTAGAGAGACCGACAGCGGTGTGTTTCTTGCATTGCCACGTTACCAAACGGGTTCCGAAGAACTGGCAGCCGGCCGTTGTAGACTTTGTATTCGGTTTGCAGCATCCGAAATCAGAATCCAAGTAACCTGCAAGATTAAAATCATCATGTCTAGGGTACCACAAGCCGGTGCTTGGAAAACCCTTCAGATATCTCACTATGCGTTTAACGATAGCAGGTGTGACTCTTTTAGATTAGACTGATAACGGGAGCACAGGCACATTGGATACATGATATCTGGTCGAGAAGTAGTGTGATACATCAACGATCCGATCATGGAGCGATATAAAGTTTCATCAACTTTTTCGCCGGTAAGATCTGGACAAATGCCGTGATTTGGAGCTAACGGGGTCGATGCTGGTTTAGCTCCTGTCATATTGAATTTCTCCAATATGTCATGAACATATTTCGTCTGATGAATAAAAATACCATCAGGCAACTGATCAACCTGAAGTCCTAGAAAGAACTTCATCTCCCCCATTGTGCTCATTTCAAATTTGCGCTTCATGACTTCTTCAAAGTCTTTGCACAGCTTGTCATTTGTTGATCCAAAGAAAATATCATCCACATATATCTGTACGATAATTAGATGCCCATCGACTTCCTTTGTGAAGAGAGTTGAGTCTACTGTTCCCCTGATAAATCCATTGTCCAGAAGATGACTCGATATTGTTTCATACCAAGCTCTCGGGGCTTGATGAAGACCATATAAGGCTTTATTCAAGAGGTAGACTTTATCTTTGTGCACTGGATCAACGAACCCTGGTGGTTGGCCGACGTACACCTCCTCTTTCACTTTTCCGTAAAGGAAAGCAGATTTAATATCCAATTGGTACACCTTGAACCCTTTCCACGAGGAAAAGTGTCACACCCTCAATTTCCACTTGCGGAGTTTTACCGCGAGGCGTGTGAACAAACCAGAACCTGAAACACTAGTACGTCGAACGACTCTACATGATTTGATTATACATTTTGCAAAATCGTTCATTGTAGATTTTATATCAATTACCAATATTTAGTAGAGCATTATTTTTAAAGTTTGAGCGGAAGCATAAATATGTAGTGATGCGGGCGCCAACCCAAACGCCAAAACAAATGAAAAATCCCAAAACAATATTAATAAATGAGACTCGATAAAGATGTCTTGCTCAATGCATGTGCGTGAACCTAGAGCTCCTAGCGTCCTGAGAAACATGTAAAGAAACAAGTGTCAACATTAAAGATGAGTGAGTTCACAGGTTTTCATAAATTCGTTTGTTCGGTTATAGTTTGTTACTCCGTTATCCCCAACCTGGGATAACATATCAGTTCCATTATTCCAATCCCGGAATAATAAGTTGTTGCTTCCAATATTCCCAACCCGGAATATTAAGTTGTTGTTTCCATTATCCCCAACCCGGGATAATAAGTTGATGTTTCCAATATTCCCAAGCTGATTCGTAATTAAGTTCAATATTAATGTATATAGGTAGCTAGCCTAAAGTCATGTCACTAAGTGTTCGCGATCGAAGCTGACAGTTGTGCCTCCGTTTTGCCAGGCCTATCACATGACCATGGCGATGTTAGGCCAATCATACACCCGTTGACCATACCCGGTCGGCTAGCGCGACTAGCTCGGATGGGGCTCGTCAGACCCAGTAGTACTACTTATAATTCCCCCGCTATTTAACCCAAATACTAACGATCCGAGGAGATTGTCGAGGACTTAAGTGATAAAGCTGCTTAGTGCCCATAACATTACATTAACATTAACTTAGTTACCGTATAGTTATGTGACGTTAAATTCGTATAACGTAAAGAGTTTGAGTTTGAGAGTGTATACATGTTTCTCCCCCTGTTGTTTAAAAACCGGATAAAGTTAGGGGCCGTGAACTCACCTTTATTTGCTTGGTTAGTGTAGCAAAGATGTTATAAGAGATGGGACCGCTAGTTGCGTCCTAACAAACCAATTAATTCCACGTCAGTGTGTAATCACACCAATACAAATTCCACACGCAATCTACTCACAAGGTGATACACACAAACAACATATCTAACACTGAAATATGCATGCAAGTATTCTCATGTGATCATAGTAAACAATCAACTTATCATGAACATATTCCAAATCCATGCAACACTTTAATGCATAAAATCACAAGTTATCAACTTTCTGCTTAACACTCAATTATTCAGCTGTTTTCTAGGATTTTTATAAAATAGTTCTAACATTCCAAAAATTCCAATATTTTTACAGTAGGTGACATTTATACCATAGAAATTCATATAATTTTTCCAAGTCCTAAATCTTTACCAATTAGCCATAAACATTAATTCATTAAGCTGCAGTCAGATTTACCGCTTTCTGACTGCAGTCCACGGAAGAATTTATTTAAAAATCACTGATCGTCCGATTAACAAAATTCCAGTTGGAGTTGCCGGAAATTTCTGTACCTAGTTGCTGTACAAAAATCATGACCTCAACTCTCTACTGATTTTAAAATCTAGCTTGATAAACAACCAACAAAATTCCAGAATTTTCACAGCTTTAGTTACTGAACTTGTTTAGCCCTTTAAAAATATCAAACGACTTCAGAAAATTATGAATCCAGCGCCATTAGATTCCTTATTCAAATCTCTACGTTCTAGACATCAGAAATTCCTTTTTCGACAACTAACGACCAAGTTACAGCCAGATGAAATCGGCTGTAACTTTCACTCAGCATCCTGTTTCAGCCTGTTATTATTATAAACTCGTGTAATCCCGTTCATGCGATTAATCTAGGCGATCAAGAACTGATTTTTAATCATAGACTAATACTAGTAACCTATCCATACAAACTCTAGTTCTTACTTCTAGTTATTATAACCAAAACATACTTCTAACTTGTGATTTCCGAAAACAATTCTGCATATGAACAATGATCAAATCAGCCGATTACTTAACAGCACTTATACTCCGAAACTATACCATCATGCAGTCTGTGAACAGCAACAATCAACACACATATATTCGAAACAACTAACCCTTCAAGCATACATGTATCCGAAACATTTATATCAATTCTTTCAAGCATGTTATATATATATATCCGAAACAATACAATCATCTATCCTATTCTATTATGCAATTCCGAAAACAACAAAATCAATACACATATACCCGACTATGATCTAGCAACATATGATAAATTCTAGACTTTTAATGATAAGGTAATCAAACCGTAAGTATGTTAAGGAACCGGTGATCCTGGATAGTTGCGACCGAGACTGAAGATGGCGATGGTTGCTGCTGCGACCGAAAGAAAAGAGCAGGAAAGCTGTTGCTTGCTGCGACCGAGATGATGATGAGGGTAAGGCAGCCGACGGCAATGAAACTCTAGGGTTTTGTGTTTGTGTATAAAGCATGCATGAGTGTTAGTATATATAGGCGCAAGGAGGGTGAGGGTTAAAAGGGAAGGGTTACGGTTTGGGTTTGTATGCGGCCGCAAGGGAGCTTGGGTGATTTGGTTTGGGTCTTGATCATGTGGCCGAGGACTAAAGTTGCATGCTATGGGTTTCGGTTTGGTTTTTGATCTTATTGCCGAGACATGTTTGGGCTTGTTCTCGGTTTAGGTTTGTGGTTTGAACTCAATATATCCGCGGTTTTGAACTTGATCTCGGCCGAGAGTGTTTTGGTTTAGGGTTTAGGTTTTGATGTGTGTTGGATTTGATCTTGGCCGAGGACTTGAGTTAAGGTTTAAAACTTGTTAACTCCTAGAGTCACAAAGAATCACTTTGGTTCGTGTCGCGGTTCGGTTCAGTTCGTGTACGTATCTATTCTAATGATTCAATTACTCAAACAATCACACAACACACAACACGTATTCATTTAATTCGTACACTTCGTACACATAGCACGTATTTAGATTGACAAGTATTACGTTTAAGTTATCCGAAAAACCCGGGATATCACATTATCCCCATGTTGAAAGAATTTTCGTCCCGAAAATTGAGTAAACGCGGTTTAGCATGTAACGTACATGTTTAGAGTGCCACGCACAAAGAGTTAGTTGTTTATAATGGTACGCAACGTTACAAGAAATTCCCAAGTGTCATACACAAAGATTTCCAAGTGCCACGCACAAGAATTTAGTCAACAATAGTACACGAAAGTATGAGAAATTTCCAGAATTTCCAGGTTGTCACATCATCCCCATGTTGAAAGAATTTTCGTCCCGAAAATTTAGTTAGTGGTATCGTTAGTTTGCTGTTCAGTTGCGAAGAGATGTGGGTATTTGCTTTTCATTTGGTCCTCTCTTTCCCACGTGAACTCCGGTCCACGCTTAGAGTCCCAACGAACTTTAACGATTGGAATCTTGCTGTGCCTTCGAGTCTTGATCTCACGATCCATGATCTCAATAGGCTTTTCCACGAAGTGTAGTTGTTCATCCACTTGGATCTCATCCAATGGAATAACTAAAGTTTCATCTGATAGACACTTCTTCAGATTTGACACGTGAAATACGTTGTGAACTCCACTGAGTTCGGCAGGAAGGTCTAATTGGTATGCTACGGGTCCGATTCGTTTCAAGATTACAAACGGGCCTACGTACCGTGGTTAAGTTTGCCCCGTTTTCCAAAGCGGATTACACCCTTCCAGGGTGACACCTTTAGTAGGACGCGATCGCCTACTTGAAATTCGAGCGGTTTGCGTCGTTGATCGGCGTAGCTTTTCTGTCGATCTCGTGCCGCCGCCATGCGGTTTCTGATTTGTACAATCTTTTCAGTAGCCTCAAGTATTAACTCAGGGCCTGTGAGTTGACTGTCACCGACTTCTGCCCAGCAGACCGGTGATCTACATTTACGACCATATAATGCCTCAAACGGTGCTGCCGAAATACTCGTGTGATAGCTGTTGTTATATGAGAATTCTACTAGAGGCAGGTGAATTTCCCAATTATTTCCGAAGTCCACTACGCATGCCCTAAGCATGTCTTCCAAGGTCTGTATGGTCCTTTCGCTTTGACCATCAGTCTGAGGGTGATAAGCTGTGCTCATATCCAAGCGTGTTCCCAACGCTTTCTGGAGTGACTGCCAGAAGTTTGACGTGAAACGAGCATCTCTATCTGAGATAATGGACGTTGGCACTCCGTGCCGAGAAACTACTTCCTTAATGTAGATGCGAGTCAACTTCTCCATCTTATCTGTTTCTTTAATAGCTAGGAAGTGTGCGGACTTAGTTAAACGATCCACGATCACCCAGATGGTATCGCAACCACCCAAGGTTCGCGGGAGTTTAGTGATAAAGTCCATGGAGATCTGATCCCATTTCCACACTGGGATCTCAGGTTGTTGGAGTAGCCCCGATGGCTTTTGATACTCCACCTTGACTTTTGCACAAGTCAAACATTTACTCACGTAGGTGGCTATATCGGCTTTCATGTTGGGCCACCAATACGCAGCTTTAAGGTCTTGATACATCTTATCCGAACCCGGATGAACGGAGTATCGAGATTTGTGAGCTTCATCCATGATTAGCTCTCTGAGGTTTCCGTAGAGAGGTACCCATATGCGATTCATGAAATACCGGGCTCCATTGGGCTTTACTTCCCAATTGCATTCCATTTTTCCCACTGATTCGGCTTTGATGTTTTCCTCCTTAACTGCTTCTAACTGGGCGTCGCGTATTTGATCGGGTAGCCCCGAATGAATAGTGAGTTGTAGTGCTCGTACACGACGAGGTTTCAAGTGTTCTTTCCTACTGAGGGCATCAGCTACCACGTTAGCTTTACCCGGGTGATACCGAATGGCACACTCATAATCGTTCAAGAGTTCGACCCAGCGACGCTGTCGCATGTTCAACTCCTTCTGATCAAAGATGTGTTGGAGGCTTTTGTGGTCAGTAAAGATTGTGCACTTCGTTCCATAGAGGTAGTGTCTCCAAATCTTAAGTGCAAACACTACTGCTCCCAATTCCAGGTCATGTGTCGTGTAGTTTTTCTCGTGAACCTTCAGCTGTCGCGACGCATACACGATGACCTTATAGCGTTGCATGAGTACGCATCCCAATCCCTGAATGGAAGCATCACAATACACTACGAAGTCATCTGTCCCTTCCGGCAAGGACAGAATGGGTGCACTGCAAAGTTTCTGCTTCAGCAATTGAAATGCTGCTTCTTGCTTGTCACCCCAAGTATACTTGATACCTTTCTGGGTGAGGGTAGTGAGTGGTTGTGCAATCTTTGAAAACCCTCGATGAAGCGTCTGTAATAACCAGCCAATCCTAAGAATTGGCGGATCTCCGTCGGTGTCTTAGGTGCTTCCCAGCTTTTAATGGCTTCAACCTTGGCAGGGTCTACATGGATACCCTTTTCATTCACGACGTGCCCGAGAAACTGAACTTCCCGGATCCAGAAATCACACTTCGAGAGCTTGGCATATAGCTTTTCCTATTGAAGTAATCCTAGCAGCAATCGTAGATGCTCAGCATGCTCTTCTTCACTTTTGGAGTAGATGAGTATGTCATCGATGAACACAATGACAAATTTGTCGAGGTATGGTTTACACACGCGGTTCATGAGGTCCATGAACACCGCAGGTGCGTTAGTGAGACCGAATGGCATGACCAAAAACTCGTAATGGCCATACCGAGTGCGAAATGCTGTCTTAGCGATATCCTCCTCCCTGACGCGTAGCTGGTGGTAACCAGACCGTAAATCAATCTTGGAGTAGTAGCTTGACCCTTGTAGTTGGTCGAATAGATCGTCGATGCGAGGTAACGGGTATCGGTTCTTGACAGAACCTTGTTGAGTTCCCTATAGTCGATGCACATGCGGAAAGTCCCGTCCTTTTTCTTGACAAAGAGGACTGGAGCTCCCCATGGCGAAACGCTTGGTCGGATAAATCCTTTTTCCAACAGCTCTTGAAGTTGGGTCGACAGCTCCTGTAGCTCGGCTGGAGCTAGGCGGTATGGAGCCTTGGCGATGGGAGTTGCATTGCTTGCCAATTCGATTTCGAACTCCAATTGTCGATGTGGTGGAAGACCAGGTAGTTCTTCTGGGAATACATCGAAAAATCACGGACGACAGGGATGTCTTCTATACGTTTCTCATCTTTAGGCTGTTCGGTAATTAGTGCGAGTAAAGCGAAGGAATTCTTTTTCCGAAGATACTTCTGCGCTTGCATGTATGAGATGATGTTGGTGACGGCGCTTGCCTTATCGCCTTGTACTGTCAGGATTTCGTCGTTCGAGAGTGGAATACGGATAGACTTTTCGAAGCAGAGAACTTCAGCCCGGACGTCGGATAGCCAGTCCATTCCGACTACCACATCAAAACTACCCAGGGTAGTTGTCATCAGATCAATGGTAAAAGTGTGGCCCGCGAGTTTGAGTTGACAGCCGGATACGATTTGGGTCACATCTACCGATTTACCATTGGCTAATTCTATCACATAAGGGGTCTCTAATGGTTTAAACGTGAGATTTAGGTTCTTCCTAAAAGACTCAGATATAAAACTCCTATCCGCACCCGTATCAAAAAGCACAGTAGCAAAATGTTCATTAAGGGGAAACTTACCGGTGACCACGTTCGTGTCGTTTCTGGCCTCTCCGCGGCCCAATGTAAATGCGCGACCCTTGGCACCTCCTGTGCCACCGTTCCCATTATTGTTGTTGTTATTATTGTTGTGGTTGTTGTGGTTATGGTTGTTTCCACCATTATTGTTGTTGTTGCGCAACTGTGGGCAGTCTCTTCTGAAATGAGCAGTGCTACCACACTGATAGCATCCCCGGTTTATACCCTGCTGCTGACCCTGAGGCTGATTCTGATTTTGTCGGGACACGATTTCCCCACGACAATCCTTTGCCGCATGTCCCATCTTGCCACATCTTTGGCAGCGATTTCCGGCACAAGGGCCGTTATGGTGAAGATTGCAGCGGTTGCACTGCGGCTTTCGACCTACATAGCCGCCTGCATTTTGGTTGTTGTTGTTGTTGTTGTTGGAATGATTTTGATGACCCCGGTGGCTGTGGTAATCATTGAACCGTTTCTGGTTCCCTTGTTGCGGATGTGATGACGAAGACTGTCGAACAGTGGAGTCTTCAAATTTTCTTTTGTTATCTGGAGCGACTTCGGTGGTACCCCGTGCTGGCAGTTTCTTCTGTTCCACCGCTTTATCGGTGAGTTTGTGAGCCAATCGAATTGCTTGATGTTCTGTTACAGGGTTACTAGACATCACCATACCCTGAATTTCCGGAACCAGACCCCCGAGATAGAACTCGAGTCTTTTCTCCACCGTGTTGGCCAATTCAGGACACAGAAATACCAAGTCATGGTGTTTTGCGGTGTAAGCCTCAATTTCCGATCCCACCATCTTGTGGTTCTATAGAGCTTGCTCTAACTGTTGCACTCTGTCTCGTGGACAGTACTCCTCTTTAATCAGGGCCTTGAACTCAGTCCATGCCATTGCGTTTGCAGCTAACAGTCCACGTGTTTGGACTTGGGCATTCCACCATGTCAGTGCCCCATATTCCAGTGTTGAGGCTGCGTATTTGACCTTGTTTGCTTCTAGACAGTTGCACATTTCAAAAACGGATTCTGATTTTTCGATCCAGCGGACCAATCCAATGGGTCCTTCCGCCCCCGAGAATTTGCTAGGCTTTGCGTCAAGGAACATCTTATAGGGGTTAAAGCCCCCTCCTGCTGACAGAGAACAGGAAGTCAGCAAGGAATTTTACTAGCCTCACTATTAGATTTTCACGCGAAAATTTAATAATGGTTACCTGCCGGCTGGTTCTGAACACCCGCTAAAGCTGCGTTCACATGCTCTTGAATCATGGCAGCTAGCTCTTCGGGCGTCAAGTTAAGGTTTCTACGTCTTCCAGTCGCCATTTAGATCTTCGAAACACAACACAAACACACCCTGATAAGTCTATATATCCAATATAGTTATCCTACTTCGTACTTTAATAATTATTAAGTTAGGTCAACTCAATATGTTAAATAGTCAAAGAAATACTTGATTAACTGGAATTTCAACGTCTTACAAAAGTGCAATCAAACATACGAATTCACTATAAAGTCTCAGGTTTAAATACAAGTGGGAAAATAATAAACTGAAGGAAAACAAATAATATAAACGAGACGTGTCAGTCGTCTACGTCTCCATTCCCCAAGTCACTGTTGTTGCCGTCATCCTGTGCGGCATTTCCAGCTTCCTCAGCTGGGTCCTCCTCCGGATCCTCTTCAGGATCCTCCTCTGGATCCTCCTCTACCGGTACTGGAGGGGCCGGTGCTGGTTCAAGTGCTTGATTTTGCAGTTCCTGAATGTTCCAACTATTTTCCAGGACTCTGTCCTCAAGCCAGTCAGTTCTTATCTGCTCAGCACGCAGATCTCTGGCTATGGTGTTACGAGCTATCTTGCTCGTACGATGCTCTTCCTCGAGCGAGTCGGTCTTTCCTGTAAGGTGTCGGATCATCCATCCTTGTGCTAAGATGGTTTCCTGCATTCTTTCTAACTGTTTTTGTTGTGTATGCACTAGGATTCTAAGCATGTCGATTCCTATTTCTACAGGATTAACGGTTCAACCGGTACAGCAATAGTTGGGCGCAACGACGACTCCTCCCCCAGAGCGAGCCTTTTCCTCGCCGCTGAGCGTGTCTCTACGCCATAAGGTAGTATGGGTTCCACCATTGGTGCCTTTCCTAGTGCTCTTGGTGGCGTAAGTCTGTCGGACGATGATGACGATGAGGATGATGACATTGCCTGTTAGGTCGTGTAGTTAGTTATGAGTTGTTTTCATTCCTTATCATGAAGGCATAATCTACCAAACACAGTTGTGGTATATTACATAACAAGATATAATAATTCGGTGCCAAACTAAGTCTAGTATCGTGATATCAGCTATAGTTTAGGTCTACTTCTAGTGCAAACCTGGTTCTCTATAGCTAGTGGCTCTGATACCAATCTGTCACACCCTCAATTTCCACTTGCGGAGTTTTACCGCGAGGCGTGTGAACAAACCAGAACCTGAAACACTAGTACGTCGAACGACACTACATGATTTGATTATACGTTTTGCAAAATCATTCATTGTAGATTTTATATCAATTACCAATATTTAGTAGAGCATTATTTTTAAAGTTTGAGCGGAAGCATAAATATGTAGTGATGCGGGCGCCAACACAAACGCCAAAACAAATGAAAAATCCCAAAACAATATTAATAAATGAGACTCGATAAAGATGTCTTGCTCAATGCATGTGCGTGCACCTAGAGCTCCTAGCGTCCTGAGAAACATGTAAAGAAACAAGTGTCAACATTAAAGATGAGTGAGTTCACAGGTTTTCATAAATTCGTTTGTTCGGTTATAGTTTGTTACTCCGTTATCCCCAACCTGGGATAACATATCAGTTCCATTATTCCAATCCCGGAATAATAAGTTGTTGCTTCCAATATTCCCAACCCGGAATATTAAGTTGTTGTTTCCATTATCCCCAACCCGGGATAATAAGTTGATGTTTCCAATATTCCAAACCCGGAATATTAAGCTGATTCGTAATTAAGTTCAATATTAATGTATATAGGTAGCTAGCCTAAAGTCATGTCACTAAGTGTTCCGATCGAAGCTGACAGTTGTGCCTCCGTTTTGCCAGGCCTATCACATGACCATGGCGATGTTAGGCCAATCATACACCCGTTGACCATACCCGGTCGGCTAGCGCGACTAGCTCGGATGGGGCTCGTCAAACCCAGTAGTACTACTTATAATTCCCCCGCTATTTAACCCAAATACTAACGATCCGAGGAGATTGTTGAGGACTTAAGTGATAAAGCTGCTTAGTGCCCATAACATTACATTAACATTAACTTAGTTACCGTATAGTTATGTGACGTTAAATTCGTATAACGTAAAGAGTTTGAGTTTGAGAGTGTATACATGTTTCTCCCCCTGTTGTTTAAAAACCGGATAAAGTTATGGGCCGTGAACTCACCTTTATTTGCTCGGTTAGTGTAGCAAAGATGTTATAAGAGATGGGACCGCTAGTTGCGTCCTAACAAACCAATTAATTCCACGTCAGTGTGTAATCACACCAATACAAATTCCACACGCAATCTACTCACAAAGTGGTACACACAAACAACGTATCTAACACTCAAATATGCATGCAAGTATTCTCATGTGATCATAGTAAACAATCAACTTATCATGAACATATTCCAAATCCATGCAACACTTTAATGCATAAAATCACAAGTTATCAACTTTCTGCTTAACACTCAATTATTCAGCTGTTTTCTAGGATTTTTATAAAATAGTTCTAACATTCCAAAAATTCCAATATTTTTACAGTAGGTGACATTTATACCATAGAAATTTATATAATTTTTCAAGTCCTAAATTTTACCAATTAGCCATAAATATTAATTCATTAAGCTGCAGTCAGATTTACCGCTTTCTGACTGCAGTCCACGGAAGAATTTATTTAAAAATCACTGATCGTCGATTAACAAAATTCCAGTTGGAGTTGCACGGAAATTCTATACCTAGTTGCTGTACAAAAATCATGACTCAACTCTCTACCGATTTTAAAATCTAGCTTGATAAACAACCAACAAAATTCCAGAATTTCACAGTTTTAGTTACTGAACTTATTTAGCCCTTTAAAAAAATATCAAACCACTTCAGAAAATTATGAATCCAGCGCCATTAGATTCCTTATGTTAAGGAACCGGTGATCCTGGATAGTTGCGACCGAGACTGAAGATGGCGATGGTTGCTGCTGCGACCGGAAGAAAAGAGCAGGAAAGCTGTTGCTTGCTGCGACCGAAAGAAAAGAGCAGGAAAGCTGTTGCTTGCTGCGACCGAAAGAAAAGAGCAGGAAAGCTGTTGCTTGCTGCGACCGAGATGATGATGAGGGTAAGGCGGCCGACGGCAATGAAACTCTAGGGTTTTGTGTTGTGTATAGAGCATGCATGAGTGTTAGTATATATAGGCGCAAGGAGGGTGACGGTTAAAAGGGAAGGGTTACGGTTTGGGTTTGTATGCGGCCGCAAGGGAGCTTGGGTGATTTGGTTTGGGTCTTGATCATGTGGCCGAGGACTAAAGTTGCATGCTATGGGTTTCGGTTTGGTTTTTGATCTTATTGCCGAGACATGTTTGGGCTTGTTCTTGGTTTAGGTTTGTGGTTTGAACTCAATATATCTGCGGTTCTGAACTTGATCTCGGCCGAGAGTGTTTTGGTTTAGGGTTTAGGTTTTGATGTGTGTTGGATTTGATCTTGGCCGAGGACTTGAGTTAAGGTTTAAAACTTGTTAACTCCTAGAGTCACAAAGAATCACTTTGGTTCGTGTCGCGGTTCGGTTCAGTTCGTGTACGTATCTATTCTAATGATTCAATTACTCAAACAATCACACAACACACAACACGTATTCATTTAATTCGTACACGTTCGTACACATAGCACATATTTAGATTGACAAGTATTACTTTTAAGTTATCCGAAAAACCCGGGATATCACAAAAAGGCCAAGAATATGCGAATTGCTTCAAGACGTGCAACTGGGGCATAGACTTCAGTATAATCTATCCCTTCTTGCTGATGAAAACCTTGAACCACAAGTCGAGCTTTGTTTCGCACGACAACTTCTCTATCATCTCTTTTACACTTGAAGACCCATCTTGTATTAATCTTTTTGTGATGATCTGGCAGGTCAACAAGCGTCCAGACTCCAAGTTTCTAGAATTGGAGTAACTCTTCTTGCATTGCATCTACCCAACTTTCTTCTTTCAACGCGTCTTTCCAGTTTCCCGGTTCAACCTGAGAAACAAAACAACTATGAGAAAATCGGACTCGAAGTGGAGCAATACTAGTATAGAAACAGCTTAGATCTTTGTTAATCTGATTGCGAGTTTGCACTCCCGATTGTAAGCTGCCTATAATGTTCTCTGACGGATGATATGAAAGTGTCCTAGGCATCACTTCAGTTGGAACATCTACTTGTGATTGCAAATTTGTGAGAATTTCATCGACAACTTGTACAGATGAAGAAGCTTTATTCCTTGCATTAGACTGATCAGCCTGCTGTTTCAGAAAGCTTTCAGTCTGTTCAGATCCCTCATCAAAACTGGATCCTTCATTGTTGAAAGTTGGTTCCCGATCAGAGTCCGCATCGACACTTGGCTTGGCAGAAGATTCAGCAGCATTGACATTTGAAGCAGGAACCAGATTTAGAACAGAAGAGCTTTGACCAACATCAGACGTGTTAACTGGTAATGATGTAGAAATCACCAAAGGTCGAGAAACTTGTTCTTGATTAGATAACTGATGTTGTTGAAATAACATAACAAGTACTTCTTCAGTTGGCACATCTGGAAGATCAAACGAATCCCACAATCCATCGTAGTTAAACAGCCACGGATCCCCAGGCTTCTGCGTAGGCGTTGTATATCTTTGACAATCTACGTGCTGCGCTAGAACTACCTGGTTCAGACTTGGCAAGAAAACACGTTTTTGAGGAGTAGCATAACCAACAAAGAAACCCTCCAAAGATTTGGCTCCAAATTTACCAGCCGGGTCCAAGACGGTACACGGTGATCCAAAAGGTTCCAAAAATGCTAAGTTAGGCTTTAGTAACTCGAAACATGTGTTTTTGTGAGGCTTAACTGTCAATACACGATTTAGGGTATAGCACGCTGATGCTACTGCTTCACTCTAAAAACTGATCGGTAATTTTGAATCAGCCAACATTGTTCTAGCAGTTTCTATCAAAATGCGATTCTTTCGTTCAGCTACTTCGTTTTGTTGTGGAGTATAGGGGGCGCTAAATTCATGAAGAATCCTATTTTCATTGCAGACCTTTTGCATCTTCTTGTTCTTAAACTCCGTTCCATTGCGAATTCTCTTAATGGGCATATGATATAAATTCTCGAGTTTTCTGAAAAGGATCATAAGAGTTTCAAACGTTTCATCCTTACTTTCCAGAAAGAACACCCATGAAAATCGAGAATAATCATCTGTAACGACAAGACAGTATAGATCTCCTGAAATGCTTTTAACATTGACTGGTCCAAAGAGATCCATGTGTAGTCTTTCTAGTGGTAGCTTTATCGAATTCAATAGATTTCTCGGGTGTGATTTCTTATGCTGCTTCCCCTTTTTGCAGCTAAGACAATCATCTGATAGATGAAAACTTTTCAAATTTACACCCTCCACTAAGTCGTTATGCACAAGAAAATTCATCTTTCGAAGATGAATGTGCCCCATTTTTCTATGCCATAAAATTGACTCTCTCTCGGTAGCTTTGGAAACAAAGCATTGAACTTTCTTTGACGTTGTAGAAGCGATGCTCATGTCAAGGACATATAAATCATTTTCTCGCGGAGCTCGCATCAGAATCCATTCTTCTGGAATCTTGAAACTGGGTTTTAGAATTAGACATTCTTTATCATTGAAATGTGTCGTGAACTTCTTGTCACAAATTTGCGAGATACTAAGCAGATTGTTCTCAAGTTCGCGATATAGTTCACTTTATCAAATAATACAACTTCGTTCAAGAGAATCCCTTCTCCAACAATTCTACCTCCCTGCGTTCCAGCAAATCCAACATATCCTCCTCGAATAGCTCTAACATCATTGAGCAGCGCAAGCATTCCTGTTATGTGACGAGACGCTCAACTATCCATGATCCATTTTGACAATATCGAGCGTTGGAGCCCCTGCACACATGATTAACAAAATTCATTTAAACAAAGAGACCCAAGCCAGTTTGGTCTTGGGTGGGTTTGGAATATCGAAATTTGGACCCACTTTGTTCTTTTCAATCTTGTTAGGCTCAATTTTGTTTGGAACATCAGGTTTGAGTTCAACATTGGATGCTTTGGTTTTAACATTCTTAGCAACCCATTTCTGCGTTTGGGATTCAGCCCTTTTAACAAAAAATTTTGAATCTTTTTGTTGAATTTTTTATGATGTTTCACCAATTTCAAATTTAGATTGAGGTTGAGTAATTGGTTTAACATTTTGATGAGATTCAGTCTTTCTTTTAAGAATTTGTTTCGGCATAACAATGGGTGCTTTTTGCTTTTCATCCTTGGTGAACTTTTTCGGAGAAGAAACTGGTTTTAAACTTTCTTGTGAACAATAACGTCCGATATGTCCAACTTTCTTGCATTTATAGCATGTCCTGCTATCCTTATGAACAGAGGTATCCAAAACCTGTTTCTGATTTTGTTTCTCTTTTTCTTTAAGAAAATCATCATTTGATTGAGTACCAATGATTTCCTTTTCCTTCTCAGTTGTTGTCTCAAATACAAAATTAATTTTCTTTGTAAAATTCAATTTTTGGGACCTGTTGGTTTTATGTTGCTTCTGGAAACCAAACCCTACCCGTTTGTTTTCTGGATAATCTCCATTTTTTCGATAGCAAGGTCGGTTGTCAGTTTTTGATTTAGAATAGAAAGATGAATCATGTTTATCTAAATCAACATGACTTACCTCCATCAGCTTGAACATTTTATCAACACAACCTCTTTTCACATTCTTGATGGGAAAATCCTCATACGAAAATAATTTATCAGATCCTTTCATTTTATAAACTATGACAATGGGATCATCATTTAAACTATTTTCTGATTTGTCATCAGATTTTGACTTCTCAGACTTTTCAGACTCGGCCACTTCAGATTCATTTGTTAACACTTTTACAATCACATTTTCTACCACTTCAGAATCACATTCACCGTCGTTTTTAGTGTAAGTTATATTGATATCCTCAGGCAACTGTTCGGTTTTCAATTTAAGATTTAGCACCTTTTCCACCCCAGATGGATTTTTGCAAGCATAATTGTTCCACATGGGTGGAGGAACTCGATTATAACTTCCACTCTTTGTTTCATCATATTTTAGATTCCTCAGTATTTTCAATTTTTGGTAAAATGTGATCAATGACGTATGAGCTTGTGGAATAACTAATTAACAGTTTGTTAACTCGTTTGGTTTCAATTCTCATTTTCTCAAGCTCACTTTTGAGCTCAGCAATAGTGTTTAGATGAATATTAATTGCCATTTGTTTATCCATCACTGTTGTTTTAAGCATCATAAGTGTTGCGTCATTTTCTCTGAGTGCTTTATTATATTGTTTAACAGACGCACTCAATTTTTCATAAGCTTCCTTTGTGGTTTTATAATCGCTTGACAAATTGTCTGTTAAACTTTGCAATTAAGCAAATATTTTGTCTTTCACAAGACACTCACCACATGGTTCATCACTCTTTGAACAAGATTTTTCATTCTCAGATGACTTGTTTACCTCATTTCCATTCTCCATGCACGCTTTAATGATGTCTTCTTTCAGCAATTCCTTTTTCTCATCCACTTTGACATCTTCAACCGGCTTCTTTTGCACTTCATATGTTGAATGTTGAGTAGGTGCGAAATATCCTGCAAAACTTTTTAAAACATTATTAGGCAAAAGATGTTTGAATGGACCATTCAAAAGCTCCTCTTCCTCTGATGAAGTATGATAGTAATAATCGTCATCCTCAGGTCCTTCATCAAAGGATGCCTCTGATTCTTCTTCTGGTTCATCAATAATTTCAGCCACCAATGCCAAACTTTCTCCTTTTGAAATAAACTTGTTCCAATTAAACCCTTCGTCTTCTTGTGTAACAACCAAAGCCTTATCTTTAGTTTCAGGTTGCTTGTCTTCAATCGGCACGATTCTTGTTCTTGGTTGTGGTCGGTGATAGATCGCTCTTTTGTAATAGTCATCGGCGAAAGGCTTATGATTCCCTTGAACCTCTCAGTTTGGACATTCTCTTTTAAAGTGACATTTCTCCCGACACTTGAAACAAGTAACTTTGGATTTATCAAAATCAAGTTTCCCATCCAAACCTCCCAAATTTTCTTTACCGGTGATTTTCATAAATCTCTGTGCACGTCGAACGATTGAAGCCATGCACCATTTTATATCTATCAACTCCATTTCAATCGGATCAATTTGATCGTAGTCTTCTCATGTCATTTCAGAATTACCAATCTTTCCAGCAACAAGACTATCATATAACTCAAGAACTGAAGCAAGTAGAGACATATGTTGTTTTGTCGTCTTTTCGTCAAAATTTTGTGCGTTCTGAAAGTCAACGGCAATGTTGCATTGCATAGTTCTTTGACTTGCATTGGATGATGGAGTGGCTTGATTGTTCTGAGATTGATTTGATCCGAAAGAAGAATGTTGACTAGAATGTGTATTGGGATCAACTGTTGGGTATGATTGGAAACCACTTGACTAAGTTGGAGGTGTGCTTGGTGAGCTATATGCCTTGAACGTAGTTTGAATCTTTGGCGCTTTGATTTGAGCAGCAGAACTGATTTTGAAATAAAGATTAACATCTTGTTGCATTTGAACAGTCTTGTTTTTGGCCATCTTTTGCATCTCTAATTCATGACCTTCCAATCTCTCGATAAAGCGAGGCAACGAGAAATTGTTGTATTCTACTCCATTCTTCAAGATGGTTAAGTAAGTCACCATTCACCTTGTGGCAGAGAATCAGCTAGCTTATCAACAAGTTCTTCATTTGTCTTCACAATTCCCATTCTCTTCATATGAACCACCAGATGACAGTATCGCTCAATCAACTGCTTAACCGTTTCTCCTTTTATCAGTGTGAATACATCAAACTCTTTGCTTAATAATCCCTTTTGCTTTTGCGGAGTTGAGCACTGCCTTGAAATTTGAGTCGAAGAGCATTCCACAAAGATTGTGCATCATCATCATGCTGCAGTAAAGCCAAGATGTCTTCTTTGATCGATTGCTGAAGAATGTTCATCGTTTTCTTTTCGTTGATAAATCTTTCTCGTTCAACATCAGAGAATTGGGCGAGGGTCTTTTCAAGTCCATTTTGCCAACTGGTGTGATGTATTTTGCCTCGATTGCAAACTAGCAAGTAAAATGGTTAGCTTGTACCTAGTTCATAAACCTCTCGCTCCAGCTATCAAAGTCTTCCAAATTCATAAGCTTTGGAGGTTTAGTCATTGTTCCCATTTCATTCTCTAAATTGATGTTTTGAGCTGCTGCAGTGGTAACAACCGATGTGGCGAACGCATTGTAAAATTCCTCAGAGATTTTCCCTGTAAAAAGTTAGAACACACTTCTCTAAAACAAACAGATCAGATTAGAAAACCTTTTGTGCGGACTGAATGTTTCGTACGAAACAAATAACCAATATTTTTGTCGAAACAATTTTGTACGATTCAAATTTTCTCACAAGACCTACGATTTCGTACGAATCAGTTCATTTTTACACGAAACATGTATTTTTAACTGAGATAATTTTTGTGCGGATGAATTTTGTACGAATCAAGTCATTTAGTACGAAACAAGTTGAAATTACGAAAATTTTTAAGATTTTATGAAATTTTAACTGGTCTGTATGAAATTTATGTGATTCGTACTAAAATCAAAACAACGTTATTTCATGCGAAACTCATACGAAACTGGTTCAAACTTCAAACTGATCAAATTTTATCGATTTCAACATGATTTAGTTCAATTTTATGTCCGAATTATGGTATGGATTGATTAGATTGAAGATTAACTTGAATTACTAAAATCCTGGTCCACTTTGTCCATGAATTCGTTCGAAATTTGTCCAAAATCCAGCAAAGGTCAGAGAAATGATGAAGATGAAGATATATCCAAGTCTGAACAGTAACTACTTGTTGTCTATCTGTAGATCAGATCTCATGGCTCTGATACCACTTGTGAACGGGGATCGAGCTCCCGTAATGAGGAATCGACCTGATCTCGCTCAACTAGCAGAGGCGGAATTCATTGCTTGAGAGGTAGATATGACAAACAAGATAATACTTACTGTTTAATGCTTCTGATGTATTAAAGACGTTCAAGTTACAGACACAAGTAAACAAACTGATAGAGCTTCGTCGTATGAAATGACAAATCCGTACTCAGCTCTAACACAACACTTCCCTATTTACAGGTCGACATGACTCGTACTGAAGTGCGTGCACAAACAAACAACCATGTTTCGTACGAAATAGTATTTTGTACAAGTGACTTACTCGTACGAAACATACACCTGTTTCGTGCGAATCACAGTGTACAATATATAAAATTTACATTTTCTTATTTAAACATTAACATGTAAACTTTATAAACATTACAGATAAATCCTAGACATAGGCAATAGACATTATGCACCAACAAGACCAAAGTCTAACGAGGGCTATGACAGGTACCATATACAGTACAAATTAAGCACATGAATGATTCTTTCATGAGATCTTCATTTGTGTGGGGTTTGGCCGCATTGGCTCTTTTTGAAAAGATATCATAGTTGTGTCTAGGTCAGCATATATCTTGATGCAGCAGAAGAGCAACTATGATATCCTCGAATGATTAGTCGGTATAAAGACCCAAAATCTCGGACTTTGGCAATCTATCAATGCAAGATTTAAGACCATTAAGTCATAAACCGCAACGTGTTATCCAGAATTCTTGTGTGATCATTAGCTTTTGTCTCCTATTCGCAGTTTACTTCAAGGTATTGCTGAATCTGCTGACACATTGTTGCTTGGTGCCTCAATCTGATTTTTGTTTTAAGATCAAACAAAGTGTCAGCAGTTTTTCTATCATTTCTCATGCAGGTGTCAAACAAAGGATTCTGTTTTAACGATATTTTCTGGAAAACTTCCCCCCTTAATTTTATTTTCGAGAATCCAGAGCTTGAAAAGAAATTTTAAATTTGCAGAAAATCTTTTTGGTGGGCACATTTTATGAGATCATTTTTGTAAATTAAACCTTTTTTTTACCAAAATCATTTCCATTCAAGGAAATTGACCATTTCCAACCATGTTACCAACTGGTTGAAGCGAGTTTTATCGAAGGCTTTCGTGAATATATCAGCTTTTTGTTGCATTGTATCCACGGCACCACTTGAATATATCCTTTCTCATACGCATCTCTGATCGCATGAATGCGAATTTATATGTGTTTTGTTCTGGAGTGGTGGATAGGGTTCTTCACAATTCCAAGACATGCCTCGTTGTCAATGAATATAGGAGTCTTCATAATGTTGATTCCGTAATCCAACAACTGATTTTGTATCCAGAGAACTTGAGAACAACAACTCTAAGTTGCCGTGTATTCAGCTTGAGCAGTAGATGTGGAGACTTTTGTCTGCTTTTTGCTTTGCCACGAGATGAGACGATTTCCTAAAAATTGACAGCCTCCTAAGACAGACTTTCTGTCAACTCTGCAACCTACATGATCACTGTTAGAATAAGAAATTAAATCAAAACTACTATCTTTAGGATACCATAAACCAAGCTTAGGTGTTCCTTTAAGATAACGGCAGATTCTTTTGACTGCAGATTCATGAGATTCTTTAAGATCCGTCTGAAATCGTGCACAGAGATAGACAGCCCACATAATGTCAGGCCTACTTGCAGTCAGATACATCAACGAGCCTATCATTGATTGATAGAAAGATTTGTTCACGGGCTTTCCTTGAAGATCCGAGGTAAGTTCCGTCTGAGAAGCAAAGGGAGTGCTGGCAGATTTGCATTCATTCATGTTGTCCTTGGAGAGAATATCCTGATGTACTTAGCCTGATGAATGAGGATGCCATCTTCTCTCTGCTTCACTTCTAATCCCAAGAAAAACGTAAGTTCTCCCATCATGCTCATCTCGAATTTTGCCTTCATAACTTTCTCGAACTCCCTGCAAAGAGCTTCATCAGCTGACCCAAAGATGATATCGTCTACATAGATCTACACCAACATCACATCATCTCCGATCCTTTTTGTGAAGAGAGTCATATCTATTTTGCCTCTTGAGTAACCATAATCCAGAAGATATGTTGACAAAATCTTGTACCATGCTCGAGGAGCTTGATGAAGACCGGAGAGTGCTTTCTCAAGCTTATAGTATCATGCAGGGAAGTGAGGATCTTCAAAACCTGGAGGTTGACAGACATAGACTTCTTCTTTCACTTTCCCATACAGAAATGCACTCTTTACATCCACTTGAAACACCTTAAAGTTTTTGAACGAAGCATAGGCCAAGAAGATTCTGATAGCTTCTAAGCGTGCAACCGGTGCAAAAACTTCCTCATAGTCAATCCCCTCCTCCTGCCGAAAACCTTGAACTACCCATCTTGACTTATTCTTGATAACTACACCACGATCGTCCATTATGTTAAGAAACACCCATTTGGTACCAATTGGATACTTTCCATCTGGAAAATCAACGAGTTCCCAGACTTTAAGCTTCCGAAAGAGCTAATTCTTCTTGCATTGCTTGACCCAGCTAGAGTCTTGAATGGCTTCTTTGGTGTCTCTTGGGACAGACTGCGAGAGAAAAGCTGCATACAGTCCTGTGTTGATGGTATGTGTTTGACCGGAGTTCGAACTCCATCTTCCACAGAATCGATGACATTTTCAATTAGATGGTTTCGATTGGTTTTGTACCCTGCGTTGGTGTGAGTTTCTACTTGTTGAGGCAGATTAGAGAAATGTTCGTCGACGTAGATAATAGGAGTTTTTTCTTCTTTAAGTGGTTCATCCACGATCTGTTGTGAAGAAGAATCATCCTGTGCAGATGCATTCTCAGCGGCTCTAATAGGGTTGCTTCTGCAGGTTTGGATTCAGTAACAGGTTTAGCGATGTCAAAAGTGTTGAATACAATGTCTACGTCATAAAACCAGTTTGGAGCGCTTCTAGTGTTAGTGGAGTTTCCTTCTTGAAAAACGACCTAATACGATTCAATCACCATCTTGGTCCGTTTGTTGTAGACTTGATATGCCTTTTGAGAAGATGAATAGCCCATGAAGTAGCACACGTCACCAACCGCTTCAAACTTGATGAGATTATCTTCAGTATTGAGAAGTGTGCAGGAACACCGAACGGTCTGAAGAAATCTATCAGAGGCTTCCTTTTGAAAAGTAGTTCATAAGTTGTCTTTCCATGAGGTTTGACTATGCGAACTCAATTTAAAACGTAGCATGCTGTGTTGACTGCTTCAGCCTAGAAGATTATGGGCAGTTTGGAGTCTACAAGCATAGTTCTGGCAGCTTCGATGAGTGTTCTGTTCTTACGTTCCGCTACCCCTTTTTGCTGAGGAGTTCTAGAAGCACTGTATTGAAGGCGAATTCCTTTTTCTTCACAGAAGGAGAAAAACGTATGATTCTTGAATTCTGTCTCGTTGTCGCTTCTTACGGATTTCACTTTTAGCTTGATTATGTTTTCAATCATAGGGATGAAGCTTTTCAGAACGGATGTTGTCTCACTCTTCGCTTCGAGGAAATATACCCATGAAAACCTTAAGAAATCATCTGTAAAACTTTTAACACTTATACGGCCGAAAAGATCCATGTGAAGTAATTGCAGTGGGGCTGGTATCGTATTCACTGCTTTGGATTTATGAGGCTTTTTATGCTGCTTTCCTTGGGCACATGCGATGCATTTTTCTGAAAAAGGAAAGACTTTCATAGGTAAACCTCTTACTAGATTTAACTTAGAAAGCTTATTTCTATTTTTAAAGTTCACATGCCCCAAACGCCTGTGCCAAAGCAGTGATTCCGATTCAGATACTCTTGAAATAAGACATGTCATTTGCTCATTTGATTTGGCATTTTTCATATTTAGCACATAGGTGTTGTTTTGACGGGGAGCTCTGAGCATGATCATTTATGTAGGGATGGAGTATTCGGGTTTGAGGAATAAGCACTCCATGTCATTGAACAGCACCGAAATTCCTTTGTCACAGACTTGTGATACACTCATGAGATTGTTACACAACTCTGGAACATAGTTTACATTCTCTAGAGTAAGTGTTTCCGACACGACGTCACCCATTCCGATGATCTTCCCTCCCTTTTCGTCTCCGGCAAAGGATACAAAATCACCGTCGATAACTCGAAAGTTTTTAAGCAGATCCTTTAAGCCGGTCATATGACGGGAGCATCCGCTGTCAACATGCCAGATATATTCCATGAGCATCCGAAGCCACTTTTGAATTTTATTCTGTTATACAACAACGACAAAAAATATGTATAAGTTAGTTAGATTCTGGAACCAGACTTGCTTTACATTAGTTCTATCATGATTTTGAGCAAGAGTGTTTTCTTTTCTTTTCCAAAAGCAAGTTGAATTAACTATGCATTTCACTAATTTCTTCAGATTGTCAAATTGACTAGTGAAACTTTTAACCAGATCTTGATTAGGTTTCGAAAATTTCTTGCTTTTGCAATGTTTCGCAGTATGTCCTAAATGACCATAGCGAAAACATTGTTTGAACTACGATCTTTTCTTCCTGGGTGTTGAGTGCGAAGATGATGTATGTGATGAGAATCTGGAGCTGCTTGAGGAATTTGATGACGTAACACGGCTTGAATCTTTAACTTTCTTCAATTTCTTGTCAGGATGATTTTCATCTTCAATGTCATCTTCACTGTGCTCATTGTCTGATGACGAGGTTGATTCTTGACTTTCATTTGACATTTCTCCATCACTCTCTGAATTTGTTGTGCTTGAATCATCTCTATTGCTTTCTTCAGTAAAGTCTTTATCAGTCTCTGAGGTACCTGCAACTGATGGAACTAACTCGGGAATTTCCTCTATAAGGAACTTTCCAAATCTGTTTTTCTTCAATTCTGGGACAAATACAGGAAATTCAAGCATAACATTTTCATCATTAAAAACATAGTTTAATTCATGATTCTCAACCTCGCATGCACTAGGTTGTGAGTCTTAAGTGCAGGCGCAAGGCCATTACAGTCATCCCGAATGTTCAATTTTGGCATAAAGTCGTTGCAGTTATCCATCCTAGACAAACTATTACAGTTATCCTGAATAGAAATTATGTTTGTCTTATTACAATTCCAAGCGAACCAGCTAACAGTTGAATAACTGTCGCCTGAGTAACCGATTCCTATTTTTGTACCTCCACAATCATCTTCCTCATCGCACACATCTTCTTGACCCTCACACAGATCTGCATTGCTTTCAGACATGTTAGTATTGTTTTGTGGTTTGTAAAAAGCATTTTGATCCAAAAGATCATTTTTATCGATTAAGTCATGTTTAGGATGAGGAGATGGCATAGGACATAATTTTTGCCGTGCGGAGGAGGAAATATTTTTCTTTCGTTTCCGAATATATCCTTATATCCAATTCCATCTTTTATGAATGTCGGTCGTTGGTAGTTTACAATATCAACCAGTGTTTTTTGACTAATTTTCCATTTGTCAATAATGATTTGCAATTTGTTATTTTCGCTTTGTGATTTTTCTTATTTTTCGGTGAAATCATTTATGATAAAATCTTTTCTTAAAACAAATTCTTTTAAAGTCTGCATTTCAGCGATAGTTGAATTTACCTTTCTTTGATATGCAGCTTCATTTTCTTTTAGTTCTTGATTAATTTTCCAAACCTTTTCTTTTTCTTTAATTATGTCGCAGTTGAGTGATTTGTAGTGTGCCATGACGTTCAAACATGGTTTGGAGCACAGCTTTGCTTTAAATTCATATGGTATGCTATTTACCAAATCCTTATCCTCAATTTCTGACTTCAGGGTGGTTGTAGAAGTTCCAACCGCTTCATTTTTGCTGCTACTGACGGCTTCTTGAGCTGCAGGTTTCAACTCATTCATCTCAGCTTTCTGTTTTCCCTTCTCTGATGTTTGTTCAGCAGGATTGATGATGTTTTTCAGACCCTTGTCATCTTTGGGAATCCTGGCGGTTTGCTTTTCTACACAATTTGATGCAGACGTGACAAAACAGTGGAGATGTTTGCCATGAGGGCTTTGTTAACTTCACCTTTAGCCTCAGCTATTTCCTCTTACCAGTCATAATCTTCCACAACTAAAGCTTTTTGGTTATTTTCAGCAATACTGTCACTTCCTTCAATAGCCACCGGCCTTCTTGTCTGGTTGAGTTTGGCATTCTCATTCTTCAGCAACGGGCACTCCTTCTTGAAATGACCCAGATTTTGCAATTGTAACATATCAGCTTGGACTTGTCAAATCCAGCTTTTCTGAGAGCTAGCCTTTTTCCTGTTTTATCTTAGAATTTCTTCAATCGAAGAGTGATCATCGCCATCTTCCACGTCAAATCCATCTCCTCCATGTCGTCAGGATCCACTTGATAGATGTCCTCAGCTGTGAGGAAATCTCTTTTCAACTCTCCTGACATGAGAGCCTCATAGCTGCTTAAGAAGGTATTAAACAGAGCAACATGTTCTGTGGATATTATAAGTGCTTGAGCATCGCTGGCCACGGTAGTATTCTCGGTGGATGACGAGGCCTTTACAGAGCTTGCGGAAACGTTGGGATAAGATTCGACAGCACTTTGAGGATTCAATCCACATGAGGTGATGGGAGCAAGAAATCCCATATTCTTGGGAGCAGAGGTTGCAGCAGCTGATTGAGTAAGTTTCTGTGAATACCCTGTTTGGTTCATCTCTCTCTAGACCATATCCATTTCAAAGGCTTTCAGGGTGTTGATGAGTTCCGAGAGTGTGACAGGAGTTGTGCTGGTTAAGAAAGTTCTTTTAATCATCATACACTGAAGGCTCCATTCTTTAGGGAGTGAGTCTAGCAGCTTCTTGATTGATGCATAGTTTGCAACAGGATTTCCCACTTTCTTCATTTTAGTCAGCACTCCCAGAAATCGACTGATGTGATCGGATAAGCTTTCGCCACGAACACTTCAAAACATGCCGTACTCTTTCTGAACCATGTCTCTTTTGTTGTCCATGAGTTCCTCGTTTCCTTCATAGTGGTCAATGAGAGCCAACCACAATTCATGAGCAAAGGTGTACTCTTCGAACAAGTTGTTGTCGTCCTTGGACAGGGCCATAGTAAGAGCAGCATGAGCCATACGGTCACGTTGAATGAGAGTTTTGTCTTCTTCGGTGAACGTTGATGGATCTTCATTGATTGTATGAATGTCGTCGCGAATTATCATTGGAACGTGTGGACCCACCGTGACGGACATCCATTGAGTATAGTCAGTATACTCAAAGAAGGCTTTGATTCTGTTCTTCCAACTGCTGAAATCTTCATATCCTTTCAACTTAGGAGGTCTTGTAGCTGTTCCTATTTCCAACTCGGCTTGACAATTGGGTTGAGTTGATTGAGAGACATTTTGGTTGATCGGAGATTAAGTACGCTGGGATGAATGAAATCAGAAGACAAATACGCTGCAGATGAATCAAATACGCTGCACTTGAATCAACTACGTTGCGCTTGAATCAACTACGCGGCGCTTGAATCAAATACGCTGCACTTGAATCAAATACGTTGCAATTTGACTTAATTACGCTGGAGATCTCTGGCGATTTTATCCTACGAAAATAGCTAAATCCGCTGGAACATGAAAAACAAGCATAAGTTTGGTTAATTTCGCCGATCACCGTGATAAAATCGCTGAGGATTTTTATCACTGACTTCAAAGTCGCCTTCGATTAACTACGCTGGCACTATTTCACTGACAATCAACAAATCCACTGGTGTTAACCCAACGTATTTGTTAAATAAGCGATATTCAAATTAAATTCGCTATATTCAAAATTAACTACGCTGACTTCAACAATAAATATGCCCAGAAGGGTTTAAGTACGAAAAAAACCCTCTAATCACCCAAAAACGACTCAAAATCCATGTTTCTTTGCACCAAAATGACCCAAATGTTTACCAAAACACTGATTAACAACAACCAAATGATTAACCAGACCAAATCAAGCCATTTTAAGTTCAAAATTTTGAAAAACCTTGAAACTTTGAAAACTATTGAAAAACCTTCAAAACTTGAAGAATCTTAACAAAAACTCAAACAATCAAGAGCACAAAGGCTCTGATACCAAATTGTGAGTCCCAAAACAGATTCGGATCACAGTGGTTGATTGTTATCACCCAAACAACTATAGAATAGTTGTTTGGATGTGTAAAAGTTAACAAAAACCAAACAATGAAGATAAAGATTCTTGTATGGATCAAACAACAAGTGTTGTATATGAAATCCCAAAAGATGGTATCAATAAAAGCACCTGGATATACGAATCAAGCACAAGAACAATAATCACAACACAAGAGCAATCACCAAAATCTGTCCAAGAAGCTTGGACAAGGGTTTTCATTGAAGAACATATATATACACATCTGACTACCCAGCGTATTTATTAAATACGCTGGGAATATAATTACGCCGCCCTGTTCTAATGTTTCACATATTGCACTTTTGACCCTTCTAGTTTAACTAACTATTTCAAACCAGCTCAAACTATTTATACTCAAGTATAACGGTCTCAAAACGTCCTAACAGTTAATGTAGTGGCAAAATTTTTTGACAAGGGTTGAGAGAAAAACGTTTGTGTGAAGGAAACGTTTTGTCATCAAACTCTTGGAATCCAAAATTCTACCTTTCTGACGTTGCAGGTGAGTTGGTGAGAAAAAAGGGAGTTGAAAAGTCGTCTGACAGTTATAGCGTGCACTCAACCGTTTCGCCTGCCATTCATTAATGAATTGGCTTGGAGAGAGGAGGGCACGCGTGCATGTTAACCGTCTTTGCAACTTGCTTGCCACACGTCTTTCTCTGATTGGCTGTTATTGCCACGCGTAGAGCACGTTCTCCAACTGCATTAAATGCGAGCACTATAAATAGAGGCACTCTAATTAGGGTTTTCCTCATTCACTCAACTTCTCCTTCATTCTCTTCTCTGCAATTTTAGAGTTCTTGTGTTCTTCAAAAACTTTTTTCTTTTTCTTGTTTTTTATGGCGTCCAGAGGGTCTGAATCTGCTTCTAGAGTTGGGGTTCCGCCCCCTTTGCTGGCTTGTAAGCTGAGCCGGCAAGATCTTCAAGACATTGTGTCTGGTTTCCGGTTTCCTCCCAACTGGGATGCCCGGTTACCGGCCGAGGGTGAGACAGCCGCCGATGCTCCGGCGGGCTATATCACCGTGTTTTATGATTTTTTCGGTGAGGGTAACTTCCGGTTGCCCGCCACCAAAATTTTTCTTGAAGTGCTGCAGTACTATGGCTTCCACCTTTCCCAGTTGAATCCGATGGGAATGGTGAGGATCAAGCACTTCGAGTTTTTGTGCCGGTCGACGGGGTCTGTTCCCACCGTCAACCGTTTCCACATTTTTTATCAACTCCATTGTTCAATGGGTTTTATTCTTTTCAGCACCGTGCGCAGGCCGGAAAATTTTTCTCTCTTCCCCCAAGTCCTTCCATGATTGGAAGGCAAAATTCTTTTTGTGAAGGCCGGTGTTATCCCTATGCCTTTGACGTTCCGAGGGCCGGATGAGATTCCGGCAGAGACTATCCCAATACCAGTGTTGGATTCCTGGTATTGTGATCTGAAGGAAATCACGGTGATTCAGTTGCCGGAGAGGGTACTGGTAGCGGCGGGGATGAGCCTGCTATGGAACCCAACCACCGGTACCATCCAGCATACGTTGAGGGGGGATCAGAGTAAGTGCTCTTATTCCGTTGTGTTTTCTTGACTTTGACTTGTTGGTTGGCTAACATGCATGTGTTTTGTTTATAGGAGCCACATTATTCTTGGTCGCCTTCCAGGGGAAGGAAGGGCAGATTAAAAAAATCCCCCTGGGCCCGGATGAGCCCACTTGGTATGCGCAGGTCCTGGGCAATTTTTCCCTAATCAAGGATGCGGTCGTGGATGTTCCGGCACCTTCCACTGGTAAGTTCCTATTTTTGACCACTTCAACTTTGCAAATGACTTATGTATTGTTCTTGTTGTAATACAAGTGCGCTGGGAGATTTGGGCGTTGGCACAAATCACAAGAAGAAGAGGCGCGCAGGGTCGAGCGCGGTGGTGGAGAAGGAGGCAACTCAACCTAGGGCGGGCCCTCGCAAAGGTAAGCGTATTGTTTCTGACAAGTGGAATGCTTTTGTGGTCATCTCCAACTCATGGGAGGGTCTTGAACCTGTAGGTGCAAAGAAAGCTGCACCAAAGCACGCGGTTATCCCGACCGCCAAACCTGCTAGTCCAGAGGATGCTGGGGAGATCCCAGAGGTGCCTCTGAAGCGAAAGAGGCGTCCGAAGGAGGACCTCTCCGCGCAACCACCTAAAAAGGTTGCGCAGAAGCATATGGGGAAGCAGGCGGATCTAGGGACATTAACTACAAAAATCGCTCGGTAAGCTTCGTTGACCTTCACGATTTTCTTCTGGCTTTTATGTCATGCGTGGCTAATTTTTGTTGTTATGCAGTGGGCGATGGGCCAATTTTTGTGGAATCCGGCATGAGCGCCGTGGACACAGATTCCCCCATGACCCAGGCTGGTGGTCAAGGCGGGAGTTCTGCTGCTGGGGCAGAAGAACCGGTCCAAGTGAGGGTGGGGCCTCATGTGGTGGTGGAAGGTTCTGGTATGGGTACTAATGCGGGTTCTCTGATGGTGGAATGCCCGGTGGTTTCATTGACGCAACCACAGCTGGATATTGAAGAACCTATGGTTGTTGTTGAGGAATCGCGGGTGGATCTTGGGGAACCTACGGTGGAAGTGGAAGAAATGGGGTTTGTTGTGGAAGAACCCGTTGTGGTGGTGGAAGAACGAGCGTATCCGGATGTCGCGGCTTATGTTGGTGAGGCGGAGCCGGTGGGAACGGCTTCCATCCAGGGTGTTCAGACCAGTGCTCCACAAGGGGAGCATGTGGAGGAACCGGCACCCGGGGGTGGCACGGGGCTTCCACCCATGATGTGTCTCCAATCCGCCCGTATGAAACGCCGGGGGATTATTATTATAGGTCTTTCTCCTCCACTCAAGCTGAAGAGATCCACACTCATGTGTGGAAATTAGAGAAAGGAGAAGACTTTTCTCACTGGCCGGCGTGGTGCGAGTTCTTTTAAAGGAGCTTTCCCCCCAGCGGAGGTACGTTTGCTTTCTGATCATGAAGAAGAAGAGACGTACCATACGTACCTCCAGGCAGCTGCTAGGTCCGCCTCTGTGACTTACAAGATTGTTCGTGAATGGCGGGGCTTGGTAAAGTAGAAGAAAGATCTTGAGGCTGCCCAAGCAGTCCTTGGTAAAGAGCGAGCCTAAGTGGTTGCGCGTGAATCTGCGGTGCATGCAAAGGAGACTGCCTTCACCAATAACCAGCGGATTGAAGAATGGTCTGCGCAGGGGTGGAAAAGACGGGCCGAAGCCTTGGACGCCAAACTTCTTGAGGAGCGCAAGTTGTGAACGAGGCTTGTGAAAGGGATAACAGGGAGAAGAAATCCCTGAGAGATGAACTGGCTCAGTTGCGCGCTGGTATGGCGCAAGAGAAAAGAGAGAAGGAGGCGGCGGGTTTGCCGCGGCTGCACAAGCTAGTGTACAACGCGCACATAGTGAGCAGAGATAGGTACCCCCATGTCTTTGTGTTCATTCCATTTTTTGGATTTTTACTAAGTTATGATGCTAACCTTGTTATGAATCGAACAGGTTGAAGCTTGCGCTGCTCTGGAGAGTGCCAAGAAAGATCTCCAAGCAGCTTCTGTGGAGAAAGTTGAGCTTTTGCGCAGGCTACGATTGGCGGAAGCAAAGGTGGAGGCGGGTGAGAAAAAATTGGAGGATTCCGAAAACTCCCGCGCCATCTCCGATCGTTGGGGTAGTCGCTCACCAACAACCTGATGTGGCTTCAGCAGCATGGGATTGTCAATGTAAGTGTTTCGCTTGTTTTTCTGATCTTTATGTGATAGCTCTAAACTTTCCTTTGAATATGTAGATTGCCAATTCCATCGTGAACTCTACGGAGTTGGATGGTGCAGTAGCCAAGCTAGTGGTTGTTGCGCGCCATGATGGCATGCGTAAGGCTACGCTGAGTGTGCGCAACAAGTCACTCATGCCTTGGATATTCCATTGAATTCCAGCCATGCTTCCACTCATGGAGTTAATACAGGAGCTATTTTCGAGAAGGCACAGAAAGGGTATAACCGTCCTGAAATCCCGGCGTTGGAATTGGTAAGTGAGGCACTCACCCATGATGACTTCGTCGACCGCTTGAAGGATATCTTTCCTGTCACACCCTCAATTTCCACTTGCAGAGTATTACCGCGAGGCGTGTGATCAAACTAGAATCTCAGACACTAGCAATGTCGAACGACTTTATATGATTTATTTAAACGTTTTCCAAAAACATTTATTGTAAACATGCATAGTCATTTTAAAAATTTCAAGGTTTCAAAGTTTAGCGGAAGCATTAAAATAAAGTAACGGGCGCCAACATAAACGCCAAAACCAAAATCCCAAAAATTGTTCGTAAATAAAGACTCGATAAATTGTCTTGATCAAATGCAAGTGAGTGCACCTAGCGCTCCTAGCGTCCTGAGAAACATGCAAAGAAACAAGTGTCAACATTAAAGAAGAGTGAGTTCACAGGTTTTTATAGGTTCACAAGTTCGGTTTAAAAGATTATTTTTCCCCGTTATCCCTAACCCGGGATAACGATATAGTTCCATTATTCCTAACCTGGAATAATAAGGTTGGTCGTAATTAAGTTCAATGTTAACATGTAGGTAGTGAGCCTAAAGTTACGTTTCGTAAGAGTTCGCGATCGAAGCTGACTGTTGTTGCCTCTGTGTTGTCAGGTCTGTCACTGACCATGGCGAAAGTTAGGCCAAATTAATCACCCGTTGACCATTCCCGGTCGGCTAGCGCGACTAGCTCGGATGGGGCTTGTCGGGCCCAGTAGTACTACTATAATTTCCCCGCTATCTAACCCAATACTAACGATCCGAGAGTTGGTTGAGGACTTCCGTGATAAAGCTACTTAGTGACCATAACATACATTAACATTAACTTAGTTACCGAATAGTTAACCACGTTAATTTCGCATAACGTAAAAGATAGAGTTGTAGAGCGTATACATGTTTCTCCCCCTGTTGTTCAAAAACCGATAAAATAGGGGCCGTGAACTCACCTTAAATTGCTCGGTTAGATAAACGCAAAAGAAGCAAATGATGGAACCGCTAATCGCGTCCTAACATTCAACCGATTCAAAGTTAGTGTGTGAACACACTGACCAAAACCCTACGCATAACTAACACACAGTATGACACACGTAATAACCAATTCGAAACCATAATCATGCATGCAAAGTATCACCATACAAAAGAACGCTCAGACCAACTTGTTATAAACACAGGATAACTCATACAACACCTAGGTACACACAAACGCAAGTTATCATGTTTCAGCTTGTACGCTTATAACTGGGCTGTTTTCGAGAATTTTTATAAAATAGTTCCAATGTACAAAAAATTCCAATTTTTTTACAGGAGGTGTCAATTGGACTGTAGAATTTTGTGTAAAATTTTCAAATCCTAAAGCTTTAACCAATTATTTATAAACATTTATATACTAGGCTACAGTCAGATTCCTCGCTTTCTGACTGCAGTCCACGAGAAAAATCATTTAAAAATAATCGTTCATCCGATTAACAAAATTCCAGTGGGAAATTTTTTAAATGCCTGTCTCCAGTAACTGTACAGATTTCGTGACCTAACCCCATAAAGACTACGAGATCCGACTCATTAAACAACCTGCAAATTCTGCATAATTTATGCAGCTTCAGCTGCTGTACTAAATGACCATTTATAAATAGCAAACAACCTCAGAAAAATATGAATCTGGCGCCATTAGAAGCGTTTTTCAAAAATACACGTTTTAGGCTTCAGAAAATCCACTTTTCGATAAATAATGTTCAGGTTACAGCCAACTGAAGTTGGCTGTAAATGTCAATCAGCTTACTGTTTTCGACTTTATCGCATTAGAACATGTGTAAACGGCCATGACGCTTAGTTGTATTGATTAACAGCAGGTTAACTTGTCAAATATCATCTAATATATCAATATTCATGCAAACCCTAAGTATCTATCATGATCTTTATCGATAAAACGCAGCCTACGATTTTAATATTCAAACATATCATCACAACCGCAAAGATTCGCATATTCATCCGAACTAATCATACACCACAACACTTTTTTTTAATAATATCATACAAACACATAATCATGATCAAGATTACACAAAACCTAGTGTGAATCGCAATACAATTAAACCCTAACCTTGATGACAATTAGCGAACCGGGGCAAGCTTGGAATCGATCCGGGGGTGTAAAGTTTGCGCGACCGAGAGTGGGGGGGATGCCGTCGACTTCACTAGAGTGTTAGGGTTTTTTTTTTGAAGGTTTCCCACAACATGCATTTATACGTACATAAAGGGGGTCGCATAAGGGGTGGGGGGTTGGGTTAGTTCCTTGGGCCGCAAGGAGTGTGGGTGGCGGGTTGGGTTTGCTTGATCGCGAAGTCGAAACGTTTCACAGGCTTGGTTCGGTTCGGCTTATAAATAGAATTTACTAACCGTTCATTATAATCTGATAAATAACTACACATAATACGACTTGACAATTATTCACGACATAAAATATTAAATCACGTATTTGGAGTGGGACGCAATAGATTCACAAACGTCTAATAACATGTAGCACGAAATTCAGATACAACCCGTTAGGATTTCCAAACATTGTGTATTCCCTAAATACTAAAGTTAGCGTAGTTATTGCGAGCGCGTAATTTAATTCTCCGTATTAAATCAGCGTAGGAATGAATAACAATAAAGTAGCGCGTTTAAGATACCTGAAAAGCCGGGATGTCACATTATCCCCATGTTGAAAGAATTTTCGTCCCGAAAATTAAGTATACGCGGTTTAGAATGCAACGCACAAAGATTCAGTTTATTAGAATGGTACAAGTAAATCCCAGACTGTCATATCATCCCCATGTTGAAAGAATTTCGTCCTGAAATTCAGTTGGCGGTAACGTCAGATTGCTGCTCAGCTGCAAAAAGGTGTGGATATTTTCTTTTCATTTGGTCCTCTCTTTCCCACGTGAACTCCGGTCCATGCTTAGAGTTCCAACGAACCTTGACGATCGGTATCTTGCTGTGCCTTCGAGTCTTGATCTCACGGTCCATGATCTCGATAGGTTGTTCCACAAAATGCAGTTGCTCATCCACTTGAATCTCGTCCAATGGAATGACTAGGGTCTCATCTGATAGACACTTCTTCAGATTGGACACGTGAAAAACGTTGTGATCTCCACTGAGTTCGGCAGGAAGGTCTAACTGATAAGCTATGGGCCCGATACGCTTCGAAATCACAAATGGGCCTACGTACTATGGATTTAGTTTGCCTCATTTCCCAAAACGAATTACACCCTTCCAGGGTGACACTTTCAGTAGGACGCGTTCACCTACTTGAAATTCGAGCGGTTTGCGTCGTTGATCAGCGTAACTTTTCTGTCGATCCCGTGCCGCTGCCATGCGGTTTCTGATTTGCACAATATTTTCAGTAGCCTCAAGTATCAACTTAGGACCTGTGAGTTGACTGTCACCGACTTCTGCCCAACAGACCGGTGATCTACATTTGCGACCGTACAATGCTTCAAACGGTGCTGCCTGAATACTCGTATGGTAACTGTTGTTATACGAGAATTCCACTAAAGGCAGATGGATTTCCCAACTGTTCCCGAAGTATACCACGCATGCCCTAAGCATGTCCTCCAAGGTCTGAATGGTCCTTTCACTCTGACCATCCGTCTGAGGGTGGTAAGCTGTGCTCATATCTAAGTGTGTACCCAACGCTTTCTGAAGTGACCGCAAAAAGTTGGACGTGAAACGAGCATCTCTGTCTGAAATGATGGACGTTGGCACCCCGTGCCGAGAAACTACTTCCTTAATGTAGATGCAAGTCAACTTATCCATCTTATCTGTTTCTTTGATCGCTAGGAAGTGTGCAGACTTAGTTAGACGATCCACGATCACCCAGATGGTATCGCAACCACTCGGAGTTCGCGGAAGTTTAGTGATAAAGTCCATTGAGATCTGATCCCATTTCCACACTAGGATCTCAGGTTGTTGAAGTAGCCCTGATGGCTTCTGGTATTCCACCTTGACTTTCGCACAAGTCAAACACCTGCTCACGTAGGTGGCTATATCCGCTTTCATGTTGGGCCACCAATACGCGGCTTTAAGGTCTTGATACATCTTATCCGAACCAGGATGGACAGGGTATCGGGATTTGTGAGCTTCGTCCATAACTAGCTTCCTGAGGTTTCCGTAGACAGGTACCCATATAAGATTCATGAAATATCGGGTACCATTGGGTTTCACTTCCCAATCGCGTTCCATCTTTCCCACAGATTCGGCCTTGATGTTCTCTTCCTTAACTGCTTCTAGCTGCGCGTCGCGTATCTGTTCGGGTAACCCAGAATGAATTGTGAACTGTAGTGCTCGTACCTGATGAGGTTTCAAGTGCTCCTTCCGACTGAGGGCATCAGCTACCACGTTAGCTTTACCCGGGTGATACCGAATGGCACATTCATAATCGTTCAGGAGTTTGACCCAGCGATGCTGTCGCATGTTCAACTCCTTCTGGTCAAAAATATGCTGGAGACTCTTGTGATCCGTGTAGATTGTGCACTTTGTTCCATATAGGTAGTGTCTCCAAATCTTAAGTGCAAACACAACTGCTCCCAATTCAAAGTCATGTGTCGTGTAGTTCTTCTCGTGGACCTTCAATTGTCGGGATGCATACACGATGACTTTATCACGTTGCATGAGCACACATCCCAATCCCTGAATGGAAACGTCACAATATACCACAAAATCATCCGTCCCCTCTGGCAAGGACAAAATGGGCGCACTGCAAAGCTTCTGCTTCAGTAATTGAAATGATGCTTCTTGTTTGTCACCCCAAGCATACTTGGTGCCCTTCTGAGTGAGAGTGGTAAGCGGTTGTGCAATCTTGGAAAATCCCTCGATGAAACGTCTGTAGTCCAGCCAAACCCAAAAATTGGCGGATCTCTGTCGGTGTCCTGGGTGCTTCCCAGTTCTTGATAGCATCGATCTTGGCGGGATCAATGTGTATACCCTTTTCATTCACGATATGCCCGAGGAACTGAACTTCCTGAATCCAGAAATCACACTTTGAAAACTTGGCATATAGTTTCTCCTGTTGAAGTAGTTCCAGCAATAACCGCAATGCTCAGCATGTTCTTCTTCACCCTTAGAGTAGATGAGTATATCATCGATGAACACGATGACAAACTTGTCGAGATACGGCTTACACACGCGGTTCATGAGGTCCATGAATACCGCGGGTGCATTGGTGAGACCGAAGGGCATGACCAAGAACTCATAATGGCCATACTGAGTGCGAAATGCCGTCTTGGAGATATCCTCCTCCCTGACGCGTAGCTGGTGATAACCGGACCGTAGATCAATCTTGGAGTAGTAGCTTGACCCTTGAAGCTGGTCGAAAAGATCGTCGATGCGAGGTAATGGGTACCGGTTCTTGACGGTAACCTTATTGAGTTCCCTGTAGTAGATGCACATGCGGAAGGTCCCATCCTTCTTCTTGACAAAAAGGATCGGAGCTCCCCATGGCGAAGTACTGGGTCGGATAAATCCTTTTTCCAACAATTCCTGAAGTTGGGTAGACAGCTCTTGCAGCTCTGTTGGAGCTAAGCGGTACGGGGCCTTGGCGATAGGAGTCGCATGGCTCGCCAATTCGATTTCAAACTCTACTTGTCGATGTGGTGGAAGACCGGGTAACTCCTCTGGAAACACATCGGGAAAGTCACGGACGATGGGGATATCTTCAATCCGCTTCTCGTCCTTAGACTGTTCGGTGACCAGTGTAAGGAAGCAAAATAGTTCTTCTTCCGAAGATACTTCTGAGCTTGCATGTAAGAGATGATGTTCGTGACGACGCCTGCCTTCTCGCCTTGCACCATCAAGACTTCGTCGTTAGAGAGCGGAATATGGATAGCTTTCTCGAAACAGAGAACTTCAGCTCGGACGTCGGATAGCCAGTCCATTCCGGCTACCACATCAAAACTACCCAGAGTAGTTGTCATCAGATCAATGGTAAAGGTGTGACCCGCGAGTTTAAGTTGACAGCCGGTCACTAGATGAGTCACATCTACAGATTTACCATCGGCTAGTTCTATGATGTAAGGGATCTCTAGGGGTTTAGGTGTGAGATTTAGGCTCTTTCTAAAAGACTTAGATATAAACTCTTATCCGCACCCGTATCAAAAAGTACAGTAGCAAAATGATCGTTAAGTGGAAACTTACCGGTGACCACATTCGAGTCGTTCCTGGCCTCTCCACGGCCTAGCGTGAATGCACGTCCTTTGGAACCTCCTGTGCCACCATTTCCATTGTTGCCATTGTTGTTATTGTTGTTGTTGTTGTTATTCCCACCATTGTTGTTGCGAATTTGCGGGCAGTCTCGCTTGAAATGGGCAGTGCTACCGCATTGATAGCATCCCTGGTTATTACCCTGCCGCTGACCCTGGTGCTGATTCTGATTTTGTGGTGTCATAATCTCCCTGCAACAATCCTTTGTCGCGTGTCATGCTTTGCCACATCGTTGGCAGCGATTCCCGGCACAAGGGCCGTGATGATGGAGGTTACAACGATTACATTGCGGCTTTCGACCCGCATAGCCGCTCGAGTTCTGGGTGTTGTTGGCAGACTGGTTGTTGTGACCCCGATTGTTGTTGAAGTTGTTGGACCGCTTCTGGTTTCCTTGTTGTGGCTGGGATGATGAAGACTGCCGAGCAAGTGAGTCTTCAAATTTCCTTTTGTTGTCAGGGACAATTTCAGTTGCACCCCTAGGTGGTAACTTCCTTTGCTCCACCACCTTATCGGTGAGTTTATGCGCCAGCCTAATCGCTTGTTGCTCTGTCGTAGGGTTGCTAGACATTACCATGCCCTGGATCTCAGGGACCAGACCCCCAAGATAAAACTCAAGTCGTTTAACGACGGTGTTAGCCAAATCGGGACAAAGGAACACCAGATCATGATGTCTTGCCGTGTACGCTTCAATTTCTGACCCGACCATCTTGTGGTTCCATAACGCTTGTTCCAATTGCTGAACTCTGTCCCGCGGACAGTATTCCTCCTTGATTAGAGCTTTGAACTCGGTCCAGGCCATTGCGTTCCCTGCAGCAAGTCCACGCGTTTGGACTTGTGCGTTCCACCAGGTTAATGCCCCATCTTCCAACGTCGAGGCAGCATACTTGACCTTATTATCTTCGAGGCAATTGCACATTTCAAAAACCGATTCAGACTTTTCGACCCAACGGACCAGTCCTATGGGTCCTTCAACTCCTGTGAACTTGCTCGGTTTCGCATCCAGGAACATCTTGTAGGGGTTAAGACCCCCTCCTGAGGATAGAGGATAGGTAGTCAGCGAGAAAGTCTACTAGCCAAACTATTAGATTTTCCCATGAAAATTTAATAATGGTTACCTGCTGGTGGGTTAGGAACACCTGCCAGAGCAGCATTCACGTGTTGTTGAATTAAAGCAGCCAATTCTTCAGTTGACATGTTGAGATTTCCGGGCGACCGGTTGCCATTTCAGATCTTCGAAAGACAACACAAACACACACCGATAAGTATATATCCGATATAGTTATCATATTCCACACTTCAATGATCACACAATTTATGTCAACCCAACAAATTAAACAATCAAAAGGAACATTCGATTTAAATAAATTGTAATGTCTCACAAAATACCAACCAAACATATCAGTTTAATTATAAAATTTCCAAGTTAAACATAAGTGGAAACAAACAAACTAAAGGAAGCAAAACGGAGATTGGCGAGACGAGTTAGTCATCTATGTCTCCATCTCCCAAGTCGCTATCACTGCCGTCTTCCTCTTCAGCGTTTTCAGCTTCAACACCCGGGTCCTGTTCCGGCTCTTCTTCCTCCGGATCCTCCTCCGGGTCTTCCTCTGGATCCTCCTCTTCATCTTCTACCGGCGCTGGAGGGGCCGGTGCTGGTGCAGGTATTGGGATAGGTGGTGCTTGGTTCTGCTCCAGTTCGTGAATCCTCCAACTAGACTCAAGAACTCTGTCTTCGAGCCAGTCAGCCCTCAGCTGCTCAGCACGAAGGTCCTTAGCTAAAATGCTTCGAACTCTCCTATTCTCATCTTGCTCTTCCTCGAGCTCTTCAGTTTTACCAGTCAGCTGACGTATCAGCTATCCCTTGCTTCGATAGTCTCTTGCATTCTCTCCAGCTGTTCCTGTTGTTTCCTTAGCACAGCTCTAAGTAGATCGTCCCCCACTCCTGAAGAGTTGACCGGTTTGACCGGTACAGCGGTGGTTGGACGGGAGGACGACTCCCCTCCTAGAGGTGGTGAGGGTTCGACCATGGGTGCCTTCCTCGGCGCCCTCGATTGTCGAGATCTGTCGGATGATGATGATGACATAGCCTGCTGGGTTGGTGTAGTTAGTTACGGGCTGCGTATATCACAATATGCATGTATATTTATATCACATAGAACAATTGTAGTATAACCCATAACAAGATATCACAGTTCGGTGCCAACTAAGTCTAGTGTCGTGTAACAGCTTATAGTTTAGGTCTACTTTAAATGCAAACCTGGTTCTCTATAGCTAGAGGCTCTGATACCAATCTGTTACACCCTCAATTTCCACTTGCGGAGTATTACCGCGAGGCGTGTGATCAAACCAGAATCTCAGACACTAACAATGTCGAACGACTCTATATGATTTATTTAAATGTTTGCATAGTCATTTTCAAAATTTCAAGGTTTCAAAGTTTAGCGGAAGCATTAAAATAAAGTAACGGGCGCCAACATAAATGCCAAAACCAAAATCCCAAAAATTGTGCGTAAATAAAGACTCGATAAAAATGTCTTGATCAAATGCAAGTGAGTGCACCTAGCGCTCCTAGCGTCCTGAGAAACATGCAAAGAAACAAGTGTCAACATTAAAGAAGAGTGAGTTCATAGGTTTTTATAGGTTCACAAGTTCGGTTTAAAAGATTGCTTTTCCCCGTTATCCCTAACCCGGGATAACGATATAGTTCCATTATTCCTAACCTGGAATAATAAGGTTGGTTCGTAATTTAGTTTAATTTAACATGTAGGTAGCGAGCCTAAAGTTACGTCACGTAAGAGTTCACGATCGAAGCTGACTGTTGTTGCCTCTGTGTTGCCAGGTCTATCACTGACCATGGCGAAAGTTAGGCCAAATTAATCACCCGTTGACCATTCCTGGTCGGCTAGCGCGACTAGCTCGGTGGGGCTTGTCAGGCCCAGTAGTACTACTATAATTTCCCCGCTATCTAACCCAATACTAACGATCCGAGAGTTGGTTGAGGACTTCCGTGATAAAGCTACTTACTGACCATAACATACTTTAACATTAACTTAGTTACCGAATAGTTAACGACGTTAATTTCGCATAACGTAAAAGATAGAGTTGTAGAGCGTATACATGTTTCTCCCCCTGTTGTTCAAAAACCCGATAAAATAGGGGCCGTGAACTCACCTTAAATTGCTCGGTTAGATAAACGCAAAAGAAGCAAATGATGGAACCGCTAATCGCGTCCTAACATATCAACCGATTCAAAGTTAGTGTGTGAACACACTGACCAAAACCCTACGCATAACTAACACACAGTATGACACACGTAATAACCAATTCGAAACCATAATCATGCATGCAAAGTATCACCATACAAAAGAACGCTCAAACCAACTTGTTATAAACACAGGATAACTCATACAACACCTAGGTACACACAAACGCAAGTTATCATGTTTCAGCTTGTACGCTCATAACTGGGCTATTTTCAAGAATTTTTATAAAATAGTTCCAACGTTCAAAAAATTCCAATTCTTTTACAGGAGGTGTCAATTAGACTGTAGAATTTTGTGTAAAATTTTCAAATCCTAAAGCTTTACCAATTATTAATAAACATTTATATACTAGGCTACAGTCAGATTCGTCGCTTTCTTACTGCAGTCCACGAGAAAAATCATTTAAAAATCATTGTTCATCCGATTAACAAAATTCCAGTGGGAAATTTTCATAATTTACCGTCTCCAGTTACTGTACAGATTTCGTGACCTAACCCCATACAGACTACAAGATCTGACTCATTAAACAACCTGCAAATTCTGCAGAATTTACGCAGCTTCAGCTGATGTACTAAATGACCATTTAAAAATAGCAAACAACCTCAGAAAAATATAAATCCGGCTCCATTTGAAGCGTTTTTCAAAAATACACGTTTTAGGCTTTAGAAAATCCACTTTTCGATAAATAATGATCAGGTTACAGCCAACTGGCTTTAGAAAATCCACTTTTCGATAAATAATGATCAGGTTACAGCCAACTGAAGTTGGCTGTAAATGTCAATCAGCTTACTGTTTTCGACTTTGTCGCATTAGAACATGTGTAAATGGCCATGACGCTTAGTTGTATTGATTAACAGCAGGTTAACTAGTCAAATATCATCTAATATATCAATATTCATGCAAACCCTAAGTATCTATCATGATCTTTATCGATAAAACGCAGCCTACGATTTTAATATTCAAACATATCATCACAACCGCAAAGATTCGCATATTCATCCGAACTAATCATACACCACAAAACTTTTTCATAATAATATCATATAAACACATAATCATGATCAAGATTACACAAAACCTAGTGTGAATCGCAATACAATTAAACCCTAACCTTGAAACGATGACAACTAGCGAACCGGGGCAAGCTTGGAATCGATCCGGGGGGTGTAAAGTTTGCGCGACCGAGAGTGGGGGGGAGGATGCCGTCGACTTCACTAGAGTGTTAGGGTTTTTTTTTGAAGGTTTCCCACAACATGCATGTATACGTACATAAAGGGGGTCGCATAAGGGGTGGGGGTTGGGTTAGTTCCTTGGGCCGCAAGGAGTGTGGGTGGCGGGTTGGGTTTGCTTGGTCACGAAGTCGAAACGTTTCACAGGCTTGGTTCAGTTCGGCTTATAAATAGAATTTACTAACCGTTCATTATAATCTGATAAATAACTACACATAATACGACTCGACAATTATTCACGACATAAAATATTAAATCACATATTTGGAGTGGGACGCAATAGATTCACAAACGTCTAATAACATGTAGCACGAAATTTAGATACAAACTATTAGGATTTCCAAACATTGTGTATTCCCTAAATACTAAAGTTAGCGTAGTTATTGCGAGCGCGTAATTTAATTCTCCGAATTAAATCAGCGTAGGAATGAATAACAATAAAGTAGCGCGTTTAAGATACCTGAAAAGCCAGGATGTCACATTTCCGGAAGAAGCTGAGGCCGCTGCTGAAGAAGAAGACTAGTGTAGGATCCTTAATGTAATATCTTGTAAGATCTTTGATTGCGCCGCGCGTTGCGCGCTTTTGTAATGTAATGAAAATGTTTCTTCTTTGTTACATTGTTTGCGTGAAATGGACCAACTTTGTGTAGGTTTAGCGAATGAAACTGGTAATGAACTCGCGCGTGAACATCAGCTCCTATGCGTGTTTCATAGGTAGTGACTTAGGGTTTACGAGTCATTGTGCACCAAGGTGTTTTTGCGTATACCCAAAGTGGTTCCGCGTATTTGTAATCGATACATTAAGATAAAACTAGATCAAGTAACTCTTGTCTTTATTACATAATGGGGCGTAAGAGCCGTATTTTAAAGTAGATAACAGATATTGAATTTGCAATTTACATGTAGCACCGTCTTAGCTGTTGCGCATTCCATGTCCTAGGGATGTTTGTTTTGTCTAGGCGCTTAAGGGTGTATGTGCCTTTTCCCAGGACTTCATTAATAACATAAGAACCTTCCATTTGGGTGCCAGTTTTCCAGGACGTTCGGCGTTAGATGCCTCATTGTCGCGTAGAACAAAGTCACCAGGTAAAAAGGTACATATGCGGACTCGCGCGTTGTAATACTTTTCAAGCTTGGACTTGTATTTTGCCTCGCTGATGGCAGCGTTTTCACGCCTTTCTTCTAGTAAGTCCAAATCAAGTTTGCGCTCGTCTTCATTGTTTTGTCTTTGCGCAGCTAGCATGCGTGGTGATGGGAGGCCTATCTCTGCAGGAATCACTGCCTCTGTCCCATACACAAGGCTAAAAGGAGTTTCGCCGGTGCTGGTTTTAGGCATGGTTCAATGGCCCATAGGATGCTTGGCAGCTCATCTACCCAGCCTCTGCGTGCTGTACCCAACCTTGTATTGATCCCTTCAACTATGCTTTCGTTAATTTCTTTCCACTTGGTCATTCCCTTAGGGATGCGTGACCGAAGTGAATACGTGTTCGATATACATTTCTTTCATCCATTGTTCTAGCTCATCGGTTATGAAATTGGGGTCGTTATCACTGACTATGCGCAGGGGTAACCCGAAGCGGCATATGATGTGTTTCCATATGAATTTTTTGCACTACAGTTGTTGTGGTGGATGCAAGGGGTTTGGCATCTACCCATTTGGTGAAATAATCGACTGCAACGATTATGAATTTCACCGGTCCTGGAGAATCTGGGAATGGACCCACCATATCGATTGCCCATTGCTGAAAGGGCCACGCTGTTATCACTGGGATCAGAGGATTCTTGGGACGCAGTGTCTTCGAGGCATGGCACTGGAATGATGCGCACTTATATAATGTTTCAACCGCATCAAGGTGCATGCCAGGCCAATAGTATCCGGCGTTCATGATCTTTGCCACGACCATGCGTGGGCCGACGTGGATTCCGCGTAACCTTTCGTGTATTTCGCGGATCAAGTACTCCGCGTCTTGCGGATCAACGCAGCGGTGGAGCGGCCAAGGTATGACTTGCGGTATAAGTTACCGTCCGCCATTTCATAGTTGAGTGCCTTGTTCTGGACCTTCCTTGCTTCCGCTTTGTTTTCAGGGAGGCTCCCGTGTTGCAAGAACATGATGATGGGGGACATCTAGGACGGATTTCACACATCAATGATGTTGACTTGTCGCAAAGGAACAGAAGGGTTTTCGAGTACCTCAATGCGCACCTCGCACGCAAGGTGCTTGAAGCTTGTAGCGGCTAACTTGCTGAGAGCGTCGGCATGTTTGTTCTCGCTTCGGTTGACATGGGTTATCTTGAAGTGTTGGAATTTGGTTATTAAGGCCTGCGCTTCTACTAGATACAAGGCCATCACCTCGCCTCTTGCGTCGTACTGGCCGTTGACCTGTCCGGCGACTAAGAGTGAGTCGACATGGGCCTCCAAATTCTGCGCACCCATTTTGATTGCTAACTGAAAGCCTGCCAAGAACGCTTCATACTCAGCTTCATTATTTGTACTTTTAAAATCCAATCTGATGGCATAGGTGAATTCTTGATTGTTGTGGCTTATTAGACGAAGACCTACCCCTGCGCCATCATTGTAGGATGCGTCGTCGGTGTGAAGTATCCATGCGCGGTCATCTGTAACTAGCGTTGGATTCTGTACAGCTTCACATTCTTGCACTTTATTCTGCGGGACTTCCGCGATGAAATCAGCTAGTATCTGGACCTTTATTGTTGGGCGTGGTTTATACACGATATTGTGTCCACCAAGCTCAATCGCCCATTTTTCTAGGCAGCCAGATATGTCTGGTTTCGACAAAATTTGGCCTAAATGATAGTTCGAGAGAACTGTTATTTTGTGGCCTGAAAAATATCGGCGCAACCGCCGGGATGCATGGACCAAAGCTAGAGCAAGCTTTTCCATCATCGGATATCGAGTCTCTGGGTCAGTAAGCATCTTGCTGACATAGTAGATCAGAGTATGGACTCCTACGCGCTCTACTAGCAGGACTGCTCCCAGAGCGATATCTGACGCGGAAAGGTAAAGTATCAGTGGCTCATTCTTCTGCGGCGCGGTGAGCGTTGGTAGCTGGATTAAGCATTCCTTCATTCGGGTGAAGGCTTTCTCCGCATCCGGGTCCACTGAAACTTGTTCTTTCACAATTCCGCAGGGTGCTAATGAATGGGAAGGATTTCATTGCGTGGTTGCCAAGAACCTGTCCAGCGCAGCCAGCCGCCCTGCCAACTGTTGCATTTCTTTGATAGTTGAGGGTGATGGCATACGCTGTATTGCTTCCACTTTATCAGGATTGACTTTGAAGCGATCGCGCGTAACGATGAATCCCAAGAATTTGCCTTCCTCCATTCCAAAAGAGCACTTGCTAGGGTTTAGCTTCAGAATTGCCTTGCGCAAGGAGGCAAATGTTTTTTGAATGTTTGCCAGCATCTTCTCCTTATTCAAGCTCATGATGACTAGGTCATCAATGTATACTTCCACAGTTTCACCAATGTCATCCCCGAAGACATGGTCCTTAAACGTTGATAGGTAGCTCCTGCGTTGCACAATCCGAAGGGTATCTTTGTGTAACAGAAAATGCCCTTATCTGTTCGGAAAGCGGTCTTGTCTTCGTCTTCTTTCTTCATTTGGATCTGGTGGTAGCCCTTGTAGCAATCAAGGAAGCATTTCCACTTGAACGAAGCAAGAGAGTCCACCTTTTTGTCGATTTCCGGTAAGGCGTAACAGCCCTTCGGACATGCCTTGTTGAGATCCTTGAAATCGACGCACATGCACCAACTGTCGTTGGACTTTTGGACCATGACTGGGTTGGCTACTCATGTCTAATAACGTACCTCTCGGATGATTCCTGCTTGGAGAAGTTCTGTGACTTGCTCATTCAAAGCGGGGTCTTTTTTGGGCCCGAAGCTTCGCTTCTTCTAAACGATAGGCTGAACTGAAGGGAATGTCTGCAATGCATGCTCAGCTATTTCCCTCGGCACCCCCGTCATATCCACCGGTGACCAGGCAAAAATATCAGAATTACGGAACAACAGCTGTTTCAACATCGCCTTGACTGCGGGAGTCATGGCTGGTCCCAAGAGCACGGTTTGTTCCGGGTACTTGTTGTTGAGTACCCATTTTTCTGGCTCAGCGTTGGATGACGGCTTTGATTGCTTTATTGGCGTTTCCTCATCTATAGACATGACTTCCTTTCTTGCATACATGATGGCCACTCCAGTTTCCGTGGGGAAACCGCAAGCGGCGTGGGGGATGGAAGTAATCATGCTGAAATCCCGTTGGGCGCGTCGTCCTAATAGCACGTCATGGCGCGAGGTTGCAGGCATGACCAGGAAATTGACCTGGATGGTACGAGTATGGCGCCTATCAGAAAGAGTCACCGGGAAAGAAATTTGGCCCAAAGGAAAAATAGCCTCGTTACAGAAACCAGTGAGTGAGGAATCCACCGGCTCCAGGCGTGCTTTGTACTCTAGGTCGAGTTGCTGGAAGCACTGTTCATAGATAATGTCCATAGAGCTCCCGGGGTCTATGAACATGTAGACGGTGCGGTAGCGACCGAAGATGCCAGTTATCACTACCGGTCGGTCTTCTTGTGGACCCCCGGGGAAAACGGGGAAGATGGCCTGTTGTTCACGCCAGTGAGGCATGCAGCTCTTCTGGGGGCTACGCTTGCGCGAAGGACCACCCTGAATCATATGAACAGACTTCATTTTTTTATTACTCGGGCCATCGCCGCCTCGAGTGATTTGGCGCACCTCCTTGCGCACGTTTTGCAGTAAGTGGGTGAGCTTCCCACTCTTAAGCGCTTTTTCAATCTCCATGCGCAAGGAGATGTAATTATCGTTTGTGTGCCCCGTGTCTTTATGATAATCGCAGAAGAGGTTGGGGTCTTTACCCTTCTTATTGCGCATCGGCGGTGGTTGTTTGAACTGATGGTCTTCTGTGTTGAGGACCTCCGCTGGTGTCTTCGTCACTGGGGTCCACTAACGGTCACGATTATCTTGCTTTATTGCTTGCTGGTTGGCGAGCTTAATAATGGTCGCGCGAGCGTCGATCGGTATGTGGGGAGGGTTCTGGCTGTGGTCCATCCACCCTTTATTCTTCTTCCCAAAACTCCTACTCAAGTCTTGGGGTCGGAGATGAGGTAGGGGAGGTCTACTATTATTGAGGTTGCGCTCTGTCTGCTCGTAGACCTTTGCCGCTGCCATGAGTTTCTCCCAGCTCTTGGGAAGGCATGTAGTTTCTGGCAAGACTTTGATCATCTCGTCACAACGTACGACATACTTGAACTGTGCGTGAATCAGATCTTTGTGCACGTCCCCTATCTCTAGCACCTCCTTGTTGTAGCGGGTGATGAAATCTTCCAGGCTTTCATCATCGCGCCGCCAGATGTTCATTACGTCAGAGGAGTCTCTGACGTAACGCTGTTGCTGACTGAAATGTGTCAGGAACTTATCTTTCAAGTCGTTCCATGACGCGAGTATTCCCGTGGACAGATTATCAAACCATAGGCGTGCAGCACCTGTGAGGGTTTGAACAAAAAGGTGACACCACATCGGTAGTGTCCATCCTCCAATCAGTCTTGCGCCAATGAAAAGACGCAGGTGATCATCCGGGTCAGTCAACCCGTTGTATTTCCCAACATTGGAGGGAAGTTTTGCACGCTCCAATGGTGCGAGCGCTATCTCCTTGATAAACTTGAAATGTTCGGCCGCGTCCGCTAGCCGGTAGACCAAGTTGTAATCATGTTGCGCTTTCGGGTTGTAGCCACCCCGTGGAGCGGATCTGTATGCCGCATGACTCTTTGGCAGCCGGTGAAAGACGCTGGCGCTATCACCTTCGTCGTAGGTTTTGTCGTCCTCACGCTGGGTGTACCACTTCCCTTGAGGGCACGGGCCCAACCGTGAGTGGACAGATGCTCACCTAAGAGAGTGAGACTCTAGCTTAGGCGGTGGTTGTGTGTACTCTGTCTTTTGGGGACGAAGGCCATATGATACGCTCGCCCCAGCTGGCAAGTCGTAGCTCAATATCCTTGGTGCAGGCGAAGCATGCACCTGAACAGAGGGATGCACTGGGGCAGTAGGGGTTTTTGTATGCGCAAAGGGCTGCGCATAGACAGAATTCAAGGTCGTCTGAGACTTTATGAACCAAGACATCGGGGCCTCACCTCGGGGTAAGACCGATGTGATCGGTACAAAGGGAGTCTTCAGTTGGGCTCCGGGAGTGACCGAGATGTTTATACGGCCAAAGCCGTGGTGAGTTCCGACATTCTCGGAGGAATCTTCTTCCACTTGTCCGTCGATTCGAGAGGCATGAACTAGGTTCTTGCCTTCGGCTCGAGGACCTCGTGGGGTGTTTGATGGGAAATCAGTCACATGAAAGCGAGGCTTGAAAAAATGAAAATGAAAGGAACTATTTGGAAAGAAGCGAGAAAATAGCGGATGGCTCCAATGAAGAAGCACCGGTTGAACCTAGGGATATCCGGGGAAATATAAGTTGCAACCAGGGTGATAGAGAATTGTCCTTTCACTTCACTCTTTGGGTGTTAGCTCGCTTAAGCCGATCTGCAAAACTAGCAGCGTCGTTAGTCTCGTCACGGGGAAAAGGGTGGTTTTCTCCGTGACCACACTCCGGCGTGAGAATAAGTACTTGAGGATGGTAAGCAAGGTAGTAAGTAAGTGAGTAAGTGAGTAGTACTGTTTGTGAGCTTGTTCACATATCTTTTACATGGAGATCCGATACTTATTTAAAGCCGAAAAGGTATGTTCAGGAGATGGGCTGGTGGGCCTTGGGCCCAGCCCATACAGCTAGAGACATCCATTTTGTCCCTCTGCGTCAGACATTAAATGCTCTCTGCAGGAGAATTAATGTCCTCGTCTCTGGTGTCAAGCCTGTTGCCAGCCGAAAGTGGAGAAAGTGGAACAGTCACTCGAAGAGATGTGGTTGGTGTATGGTCTGACGTCTGCATCGCTGGTCATGGACACTGTCACACACAACCTGCCGAGCAACCCTTGGTCATAGTTCTGCCACTTTGTACCCTTGAGTATGGTCAACACCTCTTAGTGCTTACCCCCTTTGGTGAGGTTGTCAGGGTTTTTCCCGCTAGCGCATGGTGTCAGGGGTATATCCTTTTGTCCCAAGACTATGAGGCGCTGCTCATGTTCGTCTTGTCTTTGCAAGGCTTTAGGATTCGCAGCTCGGAGGGATGTTGTTCTACGTAGGGTCTAGTGTCCTGCGCTGCCAAGTACACAAGGTTCGTTGTGTGACTTGTGTTGTTTAGTCTAACTTGTCGTTGCGCTGAGTATGTTGTTTAGTCTAACTTGTCGTTGCGCTGAGTGCACAAGACTCGTTGTGCGACTTGTGTTGTATTGGTCTAATTCACCATTGTGCTGAGTGCGCAAGGCTCATTGCATGACCTGTTGGTGTTGGTCTAATTCACCGTTGCGCTGAGTGCACAAGGCTCATTGCATGACCTATTGGTGTTGAAGAATGTGCACCGTTGCATGTTGCATGCAAGGTTATCCTTGTAAAATGTAGTCAAGGGTATGGTCATTTGGGACCATACCTCCTCACTTAGCGTGTCTAGTTTAGATTAAAATTAGTTAGTTTAATTAGACTAACGCATGTGAAAGTCTATATTAACACATGTGTTAGTAGATTAACGTGTATATACTGGCCAACACATGTGTTAGTACATACCTACATACATACATATACATGTTATAGGGGTGTCCGTACAGTGTTAAAGAGCACAAATGCCGGTGATCATGTAAGATGTTAAAAAAAAGTGAAGCGTAATATTCTACTCAAATTAAAGAGAACTGCTAAATTATGGGTATATTTTTTATGATGCTACCTGGTGAACTTAACAATAGAAGGTAACGAGCTCGTTATTTAAGATTTGTCAATCGTAGACTTTCCGTAGTTGCATTAAGTTCATCATTTTGCTTATAGGCGAAGTGAAGATGGAGTCTTGAAATATAATATAACTTTGGTTAGAGTTCACAAGTTAAGCACTAGAATTGCCAAAATGGTTTCTGTTTATGTGACAATTTCCACCACCATATTTCACTGTTGCCCTCCAAAACAAAGTCAAAACCCCAAAGTCAACTTTCATCTCATGAAACACCATTTCATGCATCTCAAGAAATATTTTGCATCATTCTCACATCCTAATTGTGTGGAAACGGGCCTATTATATGTGAATACTTCATTTTTTTGATAATTGGCCAATTATTTGCCTTTTAATATAGTTTTTTTGTTTGAAATAAGTTTTAATTAATTAACTAACTAGCATCACTTATTTCGTTCCTTCATTGCCAAAACTTAAATGAATTGTCACGATAGGTATACTGTCTATGTGTTCTACTCTCTAGTTATAGTTGTGAAATTAGAGATGGGCATAATCGGGTTTTATTATTACCCGGAACCGGTTCCAAACCCGGAACCGGTTCTGCTTGGATGTCATTGGAACGGGTATGGTGTGGAACCGGGTCCGGTTCCTACCCAGGTTCACACCTAAGAATATGGAACCGTGAACCGGGTAGGGTATTATGGAACCGGGTATGGTGTGGAACCGGGTACGGTGCGGAACCGGTTCCTGACAGTGTTCAGAACCGGTTCCTGACAGTAAAAAGCTGACTTTTACTGTTCAGAACCGGTTCTGAACAGTATAAAAACCTGACTTTTAAATGTTCATAACCGGTTCCTGACAGTAAAACCTGACTTTTACTGTTCAGAACCGTTCTGAACAGTACCTGGTAACCGTTCCTGATAAAAACTTTTATTTCCGTTTGTAATGACCGTTCCTGATTAAAAAATCGTTTTTTTTTTTGTATATAGACCCCTTCCTACTTACCGGTTCCTGATAAATGTTATCGTTGGTGTTTTAATAAAGTTTGTGTAATGTTTCTTTCTATCATGTTTGTTATGTTTGATTTTTATTATTAGTTACATTGATAAATAAAAATAGTAACAATAATCGGTTAAAATTAAAAAAACAAATTAATCGGTTACAATATATAAAAAAAATTAACCGGTTACAAAAAAAAATAAAAAATTACTCAGAACCGGTTCTAGTAAGATTTTATTTCTTTGATCGTTTACTAGCGGCAGGTGCAACACTTTCCGACGAGTTTCTCTTAGGTGCGGGTACCTCGGTACAATCGTCGTCCGAATCGTTAGTCTCCACTTCTTCGTCCTCCTCTTCGTCAACAATTTTATGCTCTAACTCAACTTCATCTTCTAGACTAGTTTTATGTTGAACACTTTTAACGGCTATAACCAGTTCCAACGGTAACATTTTAACGGCTATAACCGGTTCTAACGGTAATATTATAACGGTCAGGAACCGGTTCCACGTAGGAACCGGGTACGGGTAGGAACCGGGTACGGTTAGGAACCGGTTACTACCCGATTCAAATGGTAAAATTGTGGAACCGGGTTGGAACCAACGGGTATTTTGAACCCGGAACCGGTTCTACTTAATGTCGGGTAGGAACCGAACCGGTTCCAGTTCGGTTCTACCGGTTCGGGTTCGGAACCGGTTTTTATGCCCATCTCTATGTGAAATCACTTATCTATATAAAACTTGATTTAGCATATCAATAAGAACTAATAACACAAAAAAGGCCATGGTTTATTATATTAACCTGATTTAATCATATTCAAAGGTTACATTAGCGTAAAAACCCAAGTGGCTATCTTGCATCCGCTCATGAACACAGGGCTAGATTTCAATTGAGAATGAAATAATGATAAAGATGAATTTACACGCAAAAATATAGAACCCACTCGCTGCACACAGTTGATGGCTAAAGGACGTACTTAGCCAAGACACGATTGCGATGCTGGCAAGCTCGTGTCGAACAACGCAACCACCAGTATGGAATAGGCTTGTTAGGATGTGTCACCACTCAAGGCGGCTAATAACTTTAATAAATACGTTAATAAAATGTGTAAAGTCAGATACATGTGTTATCTGGAGCGATTGTGTTTCTGATTCTTGAGGGTCATTGATGATCAGCGTGCATTATAATCATCCTTTCATGGCTTAAAAAACAAATTGATTAGAGAAAATTGTTTGTGTTCATTTACATGTGATAATCATTCAAACAGGGTGGATACATCATTCCTGTTTGACACTAAGATAATGCTTGTTCCTCAGTCCAACTTCCACGACCAGAGTTAGCAGAGCCTCACACACCTGTGAAGCATCTGGCTCTGAAGGGTCATCATTTGTTGAAGAGTAAACCATCCAAGCATGGTCCAGCTTGCGTTTCGGGTGCACCACCACCGACCCAGGCACCTCCGCATCGCGGCATGTAACCAGCCCGTCACTCTTCTCACCATATCTAGTTTGTAACAGCTGAGCACAGGCCGCCAGTGTGGCTCCAAGGGGAACTGCAACAGGCAGCACAGTGGCAGCTGAGTTTGTAAATGCAGGTAACTCTGCATGTGCAACACGAGAAAGTGTTGCCAGAACAGCAGGAGATATGTTTGCTTCTGTATGAAACGACACAACCGGGAGCTCCTTTGGCAACTGGTGCTTCCTCAAGAATTCCTTGCGTTTCTCATACGTCAAATCTTCCAGTGCTTGCAAGTCACCCTTCAAAATAACAAACATTTATACATACATGATACCAGAGATGATCATAACACATTGTAAGGAGAAATAATGCATGTACCTTTATCACTTTACAGATCAAGATTTCCATAAGTTTCCGGACATTAAAATAGTCCCCTATCTGACCTTCTCTCATAACATCGGAAGCAATCGGGCTACCACCATACGGGCTCTGAGCTAAAGCCAGACCGGCAACTTTATCTCTCAGATCCGGCCAATACATTGATAAAGCAGCAGCTGCGTCTACTCCCCCTTTACTATGACCCAGGAGCAAAACACGCTTCTTGGAACCCCAATAAACCTCTTCAATGTACTCTTTAATTTCCCGCGCGTTCTTTTCAACTGATGCCTAAAATGTCGCTCCATGTTATCATCATATATACCACCAAATTGCCAAATAAAGTTGGTATCATAATAATAGCTATACCTCGCTATGAATCTTTGCAATGTGACACGTCAATCCCACTTTTGAGAAAGTTGCCTTTGTACTAGTAAAATAGAGCGGCCCATGATTGCTAAAAATACCTGCACAAATTGACAGAATAGACTGTAATTTCATATATATGGTATCATTGTTAATCCAAATAAGACTCTAGGAATGTGTAGATAGATTATTACCTGGAACCAAGAGATAAACCATTGAATTTGGCAACACATGTATACCGTGCCTGATACAAAGAGAGGCAACAAAATCAATATTGCATAAGCCAACGTTATAGGTGCCTAGGTGGGAATGAAGTAGTATTGTATTGTACATAATATTGTCGAGAATATTATTAAATCGTTCTGTCCCGTCTTCAATAAGAGGCATCCCTGCAGCACGTTGAAGCCACCCGATGTCATCCGATGACCCATGAACTGTCTTTCGAACCCGCTCGATAAGGCTGAAAGATAACTTCATGTAAGTTTTATAATAAGCTCACATACTAAAAGACAAGTAAAACATACAAACGAAATTAATCTAGACTGATTAATTACCCTTGAAACATGGAAATCCCACTTTGACTGGCCTGGTCAGGTGGAACGATTGCAATATTATTTGAGGACGAACCGAGTTCCTTGTTATTACATCATGACGAGGGGGCGCATTACTACTAAGCAAAGGTTCTCTAAGTTCTTTTATGCCTACAACTTCTGTTCTGTCAGAACTTGTAGGAGCAATGTCTGTTCAAAGAGAAAAAAAATCGTAACTAACTTAATGAGCCTAAGATGCTGGACCCAAAAAAATCATGGCTAATCAGGATAAAACTGAAAGCAGAGTAACCAAACGAGTGTGTGTCACAGACCAGAATTGACGGGGAAACAACTAGTCAGATACGAGGTTGTCTCAGCAAAATAAGATGCCGCTCCATTTAAAGCTGGTACTGATGGAAATAGAGGGGGAGTTATCTGCCCGTTCCTCAGGGGATTGTTGTTTGCCTGACATAAGAAAAGGTTATAATTAGTAGCTTTGTAAAAGTATTTGCAAATAGTAAATACAGATTGTCCACTTATAACGAAATGGGGATATTAACTCAGAAAGTACACGAACTCCAAATTTTTGTTACCAAATAATAACAACATAAACAGCAAGCCTTCACGCATATACCAAGAAACGTGTGTCTATATATATAATTTATAACAGGTTCCGTATGTTTCAAGTGCAATGCTTTTAACATGTGAAAACATTTAATAATTCTATGCCTAGTGCGCCTTTGACAACACACACCATAGTTATTAAAGCGAGCGCCCAGGCGCAAATAAGCCCCGGGCCCAACAAATCGCCCCGAGTGCGCCTCGCCCCTTTAATCTTCAGGTTAGTTCATGTATGCCAATAATCTTCTACATAGTTATTAAAGCGAGTTCCCAGGCGCGTCTAGGCGCAAGTAAAGCCCCGGGCCCAACAAATTGCCCTGAGTGCGCCTCGCGGCTTTAATAACTATGACGCACACACACACACACACACATATATATATACATATCATTTATAACAGGTTTCGTATGTAAATTCATTTGAACACGTGAAAAATATCATAGATGTTGAAGAGGACTACCCCCCCCCCCCCTCTTTTAAAAAACACTATTCACACAAGGAAAAGTGTGTTACCGTAATTCCAGTCCTTGATTCTTCCTTATTGGTGTCTGTAGCATCCATAGATGGGGCCAGCTGATAGCATAAAACGTATATGACCACTCAACCACCACATTTTCAGCATTTATAATTAAACGACATTAGACAAAGAGAACAAATAGAAAATCGTGCAAAGAACATATAATAATCTTAAAATGTGTTCAGGGTATTGGGCTGATGGGAAGATGGAAAGAATACTGTAATCCAGCAGGAATGACGATAATGCTTCAGAGAGAAATCATGCCATGCAAACACAATAAATCTACACATGGTAATCTGTATCTATAATTCTATAGATAATCCACTAGGATATTGTCCACCTATTCTAGCTCATATTGCTCCAGTGAATCGTTTTGGTGTGTCAACAGGTGGGTGGTAAAAGTTACATTGCATCGGCGGGGCCTGGGATAATAATATATATCCACTTCTAACTATTTCATGTTGTATCGATCGACAGATATAAATTACATTCTTAAACACCATACACGTATTATAGAAATGTCGACAACATGCACTCAGTCATCCTACACCCAAAAGATAATGGTGAAGTGGTATACCAGTGCATCTTTGATGTAAGAAATTACAAATTGCAAAATCCGGAGAAGAAAAATAATTTACTGCTGTATTGATTAACGATCAAAGCTGGTAAATAACTACACACAGGAAACGAATCTCCAAACCTCTGATTCCTATAAGTTGATAAGACTCGTATCTTATAAAATCCTCTGATATCACATAATCAGATTTGAAAAAATAATTTTTGAGTTGAAATCCAATGTGATGATAATGTATTACTTTTTTCTGTCTCACATCACCAACCGCTTGAGTGTCGGTTTCTATTTTGGATTGTCAATTATAGGTTGGCCAAATTCAAGAAAACTGATCCGTCAACTTTATTCAGATTTGATGAATTCAAAATTTGGGTTCTTCAATATTTTTCTTAGTTTATGAACATGCCTACAGCACTACATGAATACTTTTAGTTGTCAAAACTGTATGGTTTGGTCAGCGGTTAAGAATGAACTGACGAAAATGTTTCAAGGAAGTTTCAAATAAATATGGATATTCATAGGGTGTATCCAAACACGTTGAGGGTGCTGCCGAGTTGAAGCAAGATTAATGTAGCTTGGGTTTCAAGTCAAGGTAAAGACTTAGATATGCGACTATAATCCTAGTTTAGAATTAGAGGAGTACAATTATACTTTACTTTTGCAGTTAGCAATTCACCCATTTTGGTTAGCAGTTGCTTGTTGTTAGTATAAACAGAAGCAAGCAGCGACTGTCAGAATTAAAGTGGTTCTTGAATCCATCAGAAACTCAGAACAATATTTTGACTTTTCTCTCATATATGTCGCAACTATGGAGAGATTACTCTACATGTATGTTAAAAATTAAAATGATTATGATTAATTAGCAAGCATGAAAATAATCAATGACAAGATATATAGTTACTCCAACAAAATATGCTTTAAAACTTATATATCTCCTTATATTTTATGCTTTTATTGTGGATGACTCAAGAAAGGCAGAAGATGATATACCAGGTGCGTGTTCGTTCTTGACCATATGATGTAGGTTGGCAATATACCCAGTCATCAATGTGAAACTGGATGTTTACAAGGATCATTCAGAAGCTAAATCAACTAGATTGGTTTGAAAGAATATGGTTATACAAAGTGGAACATTGACAGGGCTAATAGAGGAGCAAAACATGCATTAGGCAAAGTAAGGACCACAAGTAGTTATAAAATGTAAACTTCAAATTTACGATTCACCGGTCCGGTCCTTGTATCATTTATAACACACATGATAGATTAGTGAAACATGAACAGGATCTTCAACCTCAATTCTATCTTACTATCCCCATTTTTCAATCACAAAACTGGAAAAATAAAAGTTATCGTATTAATAAAAAAAATGTAGTGATTCGTGTTCTTCACATCATTAAGCAGATTTTTCCTTGAAAACAATAATGAATGTCTAGCAAACCTGGAGAATAACGATCTACACATCAGCATCTAAAACCTCTCAATTCCTATAACTTATGGAGTAAATCATAGCGTATGGCATAGCAATTAGAAATATTCTACGAAACAATACGAATCTTCTTAACTAATTGTTCAAACCTGATGAAACGCGTAGGGGTTGAACGGCAGTGATTGAGAGAGAGATAGCAGCCGATTGATGGTTGAAGGTCGGTGGAGAAAATATGGATCGGTAGGGTTTCGTGAGATGAGGAATTTTGGGTATCATTGAGTTGCAGCGGATGGAGGTTATTTAAACCCAATTTTCTCATTTCCGGGTTTCTATACTATTCTACACACTACATTTTTTATATGTACCACGCAGTTTTTTTTATAAATAGTTGGTTACCGCCCGTCCATTGTGACGGGATCCAACATTTGCAAAACGTGTGACAGCTAGTGGCTGATTAGGAATTCTTTTTTAGAGATGCGAATGAAAGATTTAATCATATTTTTAAGTGGTGGAATTAAGTATTTTGTTTAAAACATACACGAATTTTTTTCTTCAAAGAGTCCGTCCGCTCACCCACCTGTCAAGGTAGGTCTGCCCCTGGTGACGACAACTGCAATATAATATATTGAATACTGAAATGTAGATAAACAAGACGTATTAACTATCTTGTTAGGTTAAAAGAATCAAGGATTTTATGTTTAAAGTTTTTATATATTTTTTAAACAAAATTAAGTTTAATTTGTATTAATATGATTTTAGTTAAAATGATTTTGCAATGTAATTTTCTTGATAGACAAAGTTATAAAACTACAAATTTGTGTTTCTCTTTGATTATTGGTTAAAAAATAAAAGAAAAACTTTATATGTTTCTCTCTCACATAGCAAGGACACCCTTTTTCTCTTTCCATCTTCATCACCACAGCCATTTTTCTAGAGACAGAGTACAAATTTTATGTAGGATAATCATGGAATTCATGTCATCAACAACATTTATCAAACAAAATATCCAGGTTCTTTCATTACTAATGTGAGAGGGGATAGGCTCTCCACCGGATTGATCTGACTCAGCTAAAAGAGAAGAAATTCATTGTTAGTGAGTTTGACAAACAAACAAACAAGTAAGATATACTGCTTAAATGCCTTGAATTGTATTGATAAACGTGAACAAATACAGAGCAAGTAAACAGTTCGACAGGGCTTCTCCACACCAATAGATTACCAGTTCCTGACACAACACTCAAGCTCCTCTATTTATAGGTCGACATGACTCGCACAGGAGAGTGTGTATCTGAGTGTGACTCGTGCGAGTGGTGCCTCGTACGAGTGACAGAGTGTCACTCGTATGAGTTACAAGACTCACTCGTACGAGTTATTCTACAAACAATTAAAACATATATAAACATATACAAACTGACGTTCTAAGCCATATATACATAAACAACATATCCTAGACGTAGGTAATAGACATTATGCACCAACAAACTCCCCCTTGGATGTTGTCGCAGTCTTGGATAGTCTTCAAAAAATCTTCAAAAGATCTGACAATTAACGCCCAAAGAAATGTTTGGTGGCTTGCGACGCTCCTCAGAAGTGATTGGCGTCTGATTTGTAGGAGGAGGCCGGTTAACTGTATTGCTAAACCGAAAGCTCCTTAGCGAAGCAATTCACGCTCACTCAGCAATCCTTTCTTCCTTCTTGTCTTTCTTTCTTTGCTCAATCTCCTCCAGTTTCCTCCAAGAAGTGTTCCATGCCGTTCCTGAATGTACATCTTTAGCAAAACATACTTTAACTATCTTCTGAAACTGGAGTGCTTGTTCTTTATCTTTCTCTTCAAAGCTGATCTTGTTGTAAAACAAGCATTCAATATCTTTCTTTGAACAGTTGACTAGCCACATCGGGTCTAGTACTCGAATGCCACACCATAGCCCGTATATACGTTTGTGTGCAATGACGGCTTCGGTTAATTCTTCTGTGATCTTCCAAGAATCATCATCTGGATGCACATGTATAACAGCTTCACCTGTACTCGAATCGTAGTGCCACCATTTGAAGATCTTGTAGAAGTCTTGTTCCATTTTGATAAGAGGCATATTCTTCATCACTTTCGACCTCTTTACGATTAGCGTCACATCTTTTTCTTGTGTTACAGGATCAATCTTCGTAATTCGCTTAGGGAAATGCGGCTTCCAGTGTGTAAAACCACGCGTAGCCTCAAGCTTTATCAGTTTCCACAGCCGCTGGTTGTTGAATTTCATCTTAAGATTATCATCTTTCTTTGCACAAGCTCTTTGATATCCCAATATGGTAGGGTCTTGATATCGCTCAAGTATCTAAAATACTGAATCCCATACTCCCTTTTAATAGCATAAACGTTCAGCTCCTCGATCCATCCCAAGCTAATAATGTCTCCCAAAGAAATATCTGCATCACGCGTAAAGAATGCTAAGGGACGTTTAAACTTTCGCTCAGCTGATGCCACTTTGAACCACCGCCTCCTCATCTCAGCAATTTCTTCAGCAGATAATTGTTGAGGAACGATCCCTTGTTTAACAGCTTCTTCAACTTTACGTTTCAAAAGATCATCACTTTCAGCTGCAAACAAATCGCTAAAAGTTGGGAGTCATCTGTACCCTTATCGGCAATATCTGTAAATCGTCATCAGAATCATCCTCCACGACAACTTTATAATAGTCATGTGCATCAGACACATGTTCGAAGACATAATCAACTGGCTCAAAAGCACTAATATCATTAAGCTCTTCTTCGAAATCGAACTCAAAGTTTTCTTCGTCCATGCCCAGCAACTTAACAATTTCTTCCTTAGAATAGCTATGTACAAACTCACCTTCTTCAACATCATGCTCTAAATATAATATCTTTGGTTTTGGCACGACAGTAACGGTAGATATTTCGTTAACCGTGAAGATTCCTGCCTTCTAAGTATCCTTAGAGCTATCAGATTTACCCTGATTTCTATCTTTTTCACTTGATTCGCTGAGTCATCCACGTACACAGAATAATCAATATCATCATTCACATTAGTTTCTGTTACACGGACACCCGATCCACCTAAGTCATTATCACCACCGTCATTATCGTCATCAGACTTATCAGAAAATATATCATCAAAATCGTCTAAGTCTTCAGCTTATTTCTCAGGCTCTTCAACAAACTCATCAACCTCAGCATCAATCTCTTTCTCCAACTTTTTCTCGTTGAGCCATTCATGATGCTTTGCTGAAAGATTTGACGTGCCAATATCAACATCTTTAGGCTTTCTCACCAAAGTAAACTTCTTCGACATCGAATACACCACTATAACAGTAGTTACTGGCACAGATTCAACTTCTGTCAGTTGTAACAGTTACAGGATCCTCACCGACCTTTGCTTTGCCTTTGCCTTGAGCATCAGATAATTCTTTAGCAAGACGTTCACGCTCGGCAACCCTTTTTCTTGCTTCAGCTATCTCAATTTCATGAATTTCAACAACTATGTTTATACTGAGCTTCTTTGTAAGTATCTTCTCGAATAGACTCATTTGTCACTGGTTCCTGAGACATTCTTCGTCATATTCAGCCATTCTTTTTCTCAAATGCTCGTTTTCAGATACTATACTCGCCACAATAGCTTCTACCTGATGTTTTTCCGCTTTCAGCCCGTTGAGTTGCTACTGAAGTTCAGCAATTTTGACACTGTTTAACATAACTTGTTTCTCCAATTCTTCAACACGCGTATCGTTAAAATGTCAGCAGAGAAATCCTCCCCCAGGTATATCACCGAAATCATAATCAAAGTCAAACTAGGGTTGGGATTGCGAGGGTTGTGGTGTTGGTTGCGGTGTTGGTTGTGGTGGTGGTTGTGGAGTTGACTGACGTGGTGGAGATGGTGGTATTTGTGGAGTTGGCTGAACATTCTCTTCTTCCACAGTCTTCTTTTGTACTTTTCTCTTGGATATGTCTATTGGAGAATCCGAGCTTCGAATAGCTGGCCTTTTAAGACGTCAAGAAGATTTCTTTGGAGTTTTTCGTACAGGAGTATCACTATCTGAATTCGAAGGTACATATGACGTGTCATCCTCTCCTGTCACTTTTCTTTTCTTCTCTTTCGCTTTACGTTTGAGCTCAACCTGACGGTCAAGTTCATGTTCTTTTGCTCTTTCCTTCTCACTAGCAATCCTATCTTTAGTATCAGTACTAGAAGATGATGCTTCTTCAACCTCTCCTTCTCGTACTCCAAAAGCTTCTCTTTCGATTTCAGCAGCCATAGTTTCAACGTTCTCTTCAGGCTCTGATTCATCAATCAATCTTGAGCTTTCAGACGCTTTCTTTTTCTTCTGGGGGCAGTGGAGGAAGATGTGGACGTTTATTTTCTTTTTGTCCCCTTACCCCCTTTTTCTCTTCTTTCACAAACCAGGCACTTCTCTTAGCGATAAAACCATCTAGCGTTTCAAGCTCTTCATCCTCATCTCCGCTATCGTCTTTTCTCCACTTCCCTTGTGATGGAGCCACATAATCTTTATCAACAATTGCTCCAAAAACTGGTTTTGCATTTGGGAAGGTCTTGAGATGCAAGTTCATTTTCTTCAATGTTGAGACATCCTATGGTCTAACTTCAACACATCATCCTTCTTTTTCTTCAAGTTGGGATGCAACTGGTCAAGCAACATCTGAATAAACCGAGGATATTGCAAAAACTTCTCTCATTGCGTGTTTTGGACCGTTTCGGAAAAATTACTCTGGAGAATTTGTACGGCAGGTTCAGAACAGGTGCAGTGATCATGCACATCTGATAATCAGCTAAATCATCGAATCCGCCCTTTCGGTGGCTAAGAGCGGGTATAATGCAGTGTGCTATGTATTTGAATGGAGCACTAAGGTTAGCCTTCTTGAATGGAGCAGCATTAACGAATCCGGCATAACCCATTCGGTAAAAACACCCTTTCACCATATTCTCAGAAACCGGTGGGATCGTCTTCATGGTCGTTGAACTCTAGCACAGTTCTAATCAACTCTTTAGTAATTTTAACTTGAATATCTTCGTCATTAATCTTTACTGCCGACAGAATCGCATTCTCATCTTCGTCATACTCAGTAGCTTTCCAGAAATATTCGACGTGAGATCTATATGCTATATGGCGATCTGTGAGAGCTCTCGTGATAGGAAGTCTGCTCAGAAAATCCAAGACTTCTTTATAAGCAGCGATTTCTGGAATAGTATCATCCAGAAGACAACAAATATTATGGAACGGCGAAAATAAAGATTTCTTGATCTTCAAGCATAGACCTTTCCACACTTAGAAACATTTCAAAAATTTTCAAATTTTACTCACTCGTACGACTTAACGTACGAGTCATAGACTAAGTCAATGCATAAAGTCTGATTCAAAAACCTCACTCGTACGAGTCACTACTTTGTACGGATGAAAAATATACTTGACAAAATTTCAAAGGTTTTGACCAAACTTCTTCATACGAATGATGCCTCGTAGGAGTCACCAAGTTATAAACATTCAAAAATCCTACTCGTACAAATACTCACTCGTACGAGTGTAACTAATATTGAGACATTTTGAAAACTTGCTCGTACGAGTGACGATTCGTACGAGTTGTAAATCGTACCAAATAACACCTAGTTAAACTGAACTTAAAACGTGTTGACTTTAACAAATTGATGGTTGATTAATAGGCTAACATTGCCGATTTTAACATTTTAAAGTTCAATTTTATATTTTATCAGTCTGATTATCCTAAATCTACATTTTATGTCCATTTGGTCCAATTTTGGCATTATAACGACTTAAACGAGCATAAGTACCTTGCCCATTGTGAGAGGTGTGCAAATCAACCTCCCCAACGTCTAGATACAAACGATAGATCAAGAAAATGAAGTGAATAGAACTGGTTCGCACAAAGTTTGCTCTCAACCGCACAGAGTCAATAGTCTGACTCGTGCGAATGAGTTATCCTTTATACTCATTCAGAGTTCACTCGTAAGAGTGATGGCTCATGCGAATGAAGACTTCTGTCACTCATACGGGTCAGTGTCACTCGTACGAGTCAGTTCTAACACTTTGTTAAACTTTTTGATTTTTAGATTTTTTTTCTGAAATTTTATCTGTTTTATAACCCACTCAGTTAACCAAGTCCAAGTTAATGATCCCGGTTATCTGATTTGCCTACCAAGTCCAATTTAATGACCTTGGTTGACCATTTTAACCAAAACATATTTATTTTAAAAATGTAAAGTTTCAAATTAATGAACTTTGTTGACGTTCAGGAAACTTTTTCTTTTCTTGATTAGCTCCCAACCCGTGGACTTCTCGTCGCTTTGACTTGGACTATCGGTATTGTCATCATCGGTAGACTACAATCTAAGATAACTTGCTAAAAGCTGAAAATCTTTTTAGGATTTTTCTGAAAAGAAAGAACAAGTAAAGATGTATTTACATACATTTTTGTGAGTTTTGTGTTTCGAGGATACCGTTGATCTTGGTAGTAGCTGTAAGTTCTTAAACAGATTTACCTAGATTGCCAATGTACATATCCACTTAAACTTCTAAACATTTCTCAATTGTTGCAAGATATGTTAGGTAATATTAAGGAACATGAAATAACTGTGTTTGCCATCTCAGAATATACTCACGCATCGAGATTCCCAGAATATCATTTCACAGGTGAATATATCCAATTGATATCTGTAAATGGAGTGAATTGCGAGACCTTGAGAGCTCAGGTTAGTATTTTCATACAGACAAAGAGATGAAGGCTAGGCTTTAAGTGGTGTTCCATTAAGGAATCTTTTGAACTGCAGATGTCGTAAATGTTTATGACATAATCATTTTTGTGCAGCTTTTGTAGGCGAATAATGTGTAAAGTATTATACAAGTTATAGGCCGTTGCTGATGCAAAATCAGAAGAACTCAGATAATACCCCAGATATCGATTAAATATAAAGACCTAGTATCGCAGAATCTGGCATTCTCTCAAACGAAATTTCGGAGTACTAAGTCTATATATCCGAGAGATGTTAACCCACAAGTTACTCAGTTTTTCTTTTAGGTTTATATCTTGAAAACAATTTACTGAACGAGTGAAGCCTATTGGCACATCCTCAGTAAGACCTGTTTAATTACTTGTTTAAACATTCCATATCTTTAGCATACTGTGATTCTCATATTGATGTAATATGATCTCTCTTGTTCACAAAAACTCTTTTTGACTTTTATAATGTTTTTGTATTTTCCACAACTTTCTCCCCCTAAAATCAAAAGCATATTTTTGGTTTTTAGGTTTTTTTTTTAAAAATGGTTACAGAAAAACAAGTCATACCAATGAGAATCATGTCAAGTCCTCGTCATCCTCAAATTCAACCTCATGAATATCCCTTGATGCCAGATTCCTTAAACCATTTAATTTTAAAAGATTTTTAAATCTTGAACGATCAAATGCTTTGATATAAAAATCTGCTTTTTGGTCATCAGTGTGGATTTTTTCAATTCTAACCAACTTTTCTCGTAGCAATCACGGATAAAGTGGTGTCGAATCTCAATATGTTTAGTGCGTGAGTGTTGACAAGAGTTTTTAGTGATATAAATAGCAGCCTGATTATCTACATATATGGGCGTGTCAAGAAATTGCAGTCCAAAGTCTTTCATCTGCTGCTGTATCCAGAGTATCTAGGAACAACAACTGGATGCTGAAACGTATTCAGCTTCACATGTAGAAAGAGCAATTGTGGTTTATTTCTTGCATTGCCACGTTACCAAACGAGTTCCGAAGAACTGGCAACCAGCCATTGTAGATTTAGCATTAAGCTTGCAGCAGCCGAAATCAGAATCTGAGTAACCCACAAGATTGAAGTCGTCGTGACGAGGATACCACAAGCCGGTGCTTGGAAATCCTTTCAAATATCGCATGATACGTTTGATGGCTAACATGTGCGAATCTCTTGGATTGAACTGAAAATGGGCGCATAAGCATGTAGGATACATGATATCAGGTCGCGAAGCTGTAAGATACATCAAGGATCCGATCATGGAGCGATATAATGTTTCATCGACTTTCACTCCATGAGCGTCTAGACAAATGCCGTGATTTGGGGCTAATGGAGTAGATGCTGGTTTAGTTCCTGACATATCAAATTTATCTAATACGTCATGAACATACTTTGTCTGATGGATGAAGATACCATCAGGCAATTGTTCAACCTGAAGTCCTAAAAAGAACTTCATCTCCCCATCGCACTCATTTCGAATTTTTTTTTCATGACTTCTTCGAAGTCTTTGCACAGCTTATCATTTTTCGATCCAAAGATCATATCATCCGCATATATTTGCACCAAAATCAGATGACCATCTACTTCCTTTGTGAAGAGGGTAGTATCTATAGTTCCTCTGAGAAAGCCGTTGTCAAGAAGATATCTTGAAAGCGATCTAGGGGCTTGGTGAAGACCATATAAAGCTTTGTTCAGAAGGTAGACTTTATCCTTGTGTATCGGATCGACAAACCCTGGTGGTTGTCCGACATACACCTCCTCTTTGACTTTTCCGTAAAGGAAAGCAGATTTGACATCCAACTGGTACACCTTGAACCCTTTCCAAGAAGCAAAGGCCAAGAATATGCGAATAGCTTCGAGACGAGCGACCGGGGCATAGACTTCAGTGTAGTCTATCCCTTCTTGCTGGTGAAAGCCCTGGACCACGAGCCGAGCTTTGTTTCTGACCACTATACCTCTGTCATCTCGTTTGCACTTGAAGACCCAACGTGTATTGATCTTTTTGTGATGATGTGGGAGGTCAACAAGCTTCCAGGAATTGAAGCAACTCTTCCTACATTGCCTCCACCCAGCTTTCTTCTTTTAACGTGTCTCTCCAGTTTCTAGGTTCTACATGCGAAACAAAACAACTGTAAGAAAGTCTGGTTTATAATGGAGCAATATTGGTATAAAAACAACTTAGATGCTTGTTGATTTGATTGCGAGTTTGCATTCTGGTTTGTAAGCTGTCGATGATATTCTCCAATGGATGGTAAGATAACGTCCTAGGAATTACTTCATTTGGAACATCCACTTGAGTTTGCAAATTCATGATCACTTCAACAACAAACAGTGCAGAAGATGTAGCTTCGTTTCTGACATTGGATTGATCAGCTTGAGCATTCAGGAAGCTTTCAATATGTTCAGATCCGTCATCGGAACTAGATCCTCCATCACAAAAGTCGGTTCACGATCAGAGTCAGCATTAGGTGGTTGTTGGACAGATGATTCAGCAGTGTTCAAGATTGGTACAAAGACTGATTCTTGAAGAGTAGTGCTCGGACCTACATCAGAAGTGTTGACAGGAAGTGGCGGGGAAATCACCAACGTCTAGAAACTTGCTCTTGATTAGAGATTTGATGCTGTTGAAAGAGCATAACAAGTTCTTCTTCAGATGGCACTTCTGGTAGGTCAAATGAATTCCATAAACCTTCATAGTTAAACAGCCATGGATCCCCAGGTTTCTGCGTTGGCGTAGTATACCGTTGACAATCAACATGCTGTGCAAGAATAACCTGGTTCAGACTCGGCAAAAAGACACGCTTTTGTGGAGTAGCATAACCGACGAAAAACCTCCAAAGATTAGGCTCCAAATTTACCATCCGGGTCCAAGACTGTACACGGTGATCCAAAAGGCTCCAGAAAGGCAAGGTTAGGCTTCCGACGGTTTAGTAGCTCAAAACAAGTCTTATTGTGAGGTTTGACTGTTAACACACGATTGAGGTATAACACGCCGATGCGACGGCTTCGCTCCAGAAACTTATTGGCAATTTCGAATCAGCAAGCAAGGTTCTGGCAGTCTCGATCAGTGTGCGATTCTTACATTCAGCAACTCCATTTTGTTGAGGAGTATAGGGGGCACTGAATTCATGAAGAATCCCCTTTTAATGGCAGAATTGGAGCATCCTTTTGTTCTTGAACTCGATACCATTTTCACTTCGTATTCTCTTGATTGGCAAGTGTAACACCTCGTAAAATCGTGTCCAATAGTACAGTGACACGTGTTGTATTTTTAATTTAGTCTATTAAAAGACTAATAGGGATTAAGGTGTCAACATGCTCAAACTGAGCCTCTGAGTGACTGTCTGATGTCAACATGCTTAATCATTAGCCTCTGAGTGACTGATATGTTAACATGCTTAAACTTGGCCTCTGAGTGACTGATATGTCAACATGCCCAGCCTCTGAGTGACATCGGAGTCAACATGCTTATAGTGGGCCTCTGAGTGATCCTTTACGAAGTCCTAACTCTCATATGTCCCATTTGTTGGACGAGGGTGATTAAATCCGTAAATATGTGGAAGTTGGATAATGGAGGGGTTAAAAGTGTCAACATGTTAATTTATACCTTTGAGTGACCTTTTAACGAACTGAGAGCTCGACAATGTCTGGGCATACTCACGGGTACGCCAAATATTGGTTACGGAGGGCTAAATATGCTAAAAAGGTGTTTTAGAAGGTTTTATAAGTTAACGGGCTAAAAGTGTCAAACTTTGAAAATGGCTTAGGGGCGCGAGAGGCCAGGCCTGTGCCTCTCGCGACCCGCTAGAAGGCTGTGTCTGCATAATTTTGCCTTGGCCTCCACACAATTTGCCAAAAATCAATGTATTCGAAACTATGGATTCCCAAACAGCTATGCCACATTTTAGGACACTTGTAAGCTCCCTCTTACACCCCTTAGCACCTGACATCACCTCCTTCAAGCTCTCCAACTATAAATAGGTGTCAAGGTTCACCATTTTAACTTGCACCTTTCTCATTCACAACTCTATCTCCCTCCTCTGGAAGTTCCTAACTGAAAGGAGCATCCCACTTAGTTCTGTTGCATCCTAAGGATCACTTGTAAGTGTTCCTTTCTCTTGCATTTTCGTCTATAGGCTTTTATAGCCAAAAGTCAAGCGTTTTACGGAAAACGCCTTGACTTTCGGTTAAGACCATTATGGTCCAGCCATTGTTCATAACGAACATGGCTAAGTGATTGTAATAAGGTAGGTGTTAGTCCCTATAAAGTGCACCTCCTGAAGACCATGTTTGCTAGACCAATTGACGGGTCAAAGTTTATATATTAAAAAGTCAAATAGGCCATTTTTTGGAAATGTTATAATTTGAGCTTATATATGTTATGAAACATGTTTTGACACTTGAACAAGTTGGTAATAATTATTAGAACATGTAAGAACATGTTCGGATCGTCAATTTTAGTTCTAAGGTCGGTTCGCAACCGAAAGTCGTAAAGTTTGACTTCTACTTTGACTTTCAATTCTGACCCGATTTAGATTAGTTAGCTACTGATATAAAGTTGCATTATGATTGTAATATAATGTAGCATAACCCTCTGAGGTTATATTACATGATCATAATCAGAATCTAAGTTTATGCACAAGTTCCGTAATTATGGCATTTTGACTAAAATGCCCTTTTTGCATAAAAAGAGGTTTTTATGATAATGAACTTGAAAATGAGTTTTATACTGATGTAATATTATAAGTAGGATTATCTGGGATGTCAAACCAGATTATAAACTGAGTTTATGAACAAGTCCTTGTATTATGTCGATAAATGATGGTAAGGCCCTTGTGGCTTATAAAATGGTTTTAATCACATCTTTTCAAAGTAAATCTTTTACTTACTGATATTTTATATTAAATAACATATCTAAGACATGTTAGCCTGACCGTAACATCAGTTTTCTTTAAACATTACACAAATCGTCATTTTACGACATAAGCGTCGTTTCGGCGAATAGTATGGTTTTAAACCATAATTACTAACCAAGACTTGTTACCTACTGATTTTAAAACTTATTTTAAATATTTTTATAGTAGGTACATGATAAACTCATAATCCCAAATAATTTATAAACTATGTGTAAAATGACCAAAATGCCCTTTGGTGCATAGTTTGGTCATAAAAGATAAAATTCACATATAGTTGATGTCCTATTGATATTATATCATAAATAAGTTATTTTTCCAGAATATTATAACATTAAATTATATTCAAGTTCCTTTTATAAGGTATGAAATTACCGAAACGCCCTTATGCGGCATAGTTTCACTTTAAAACTTTAACGGCATAAAAGTTGATATCCTACTGATATTACAACTTATTTAATGTATAATGGCATATATAGCTTTTACATGACTTATCTGGTTACCCGATATCGCTGATATGTGTACGGTTAAGCATATGTAACTAGTTTACGAAAATTATCCGAAACGGGTCTAACCTTGTCATTTAAGTTTCAAAATCCAGAATGTTTATAGTTTGCCCATCTTATACAAGTCAAGGTACTTGTTGGGTTAAACTACATTCTATCTGATCATCGTTTAATCTAGCGTTACACGTGTTGATCAAATACGTTAGTCGGTCTAAGTCTATGACTTAAACAAGACCGTTAGCATTTAATTGGTTAGCTTATGCCAGAATCCAGACTAGAGACTTGCCGGTAAATGCTATCAGCACTTAGTACTTTTGTGTACGGTTGAGTTAATAAATCTTGCGTTTAAACGAGGACTAGCTCAGGTAAATACTCTCGACTTATTTCCCCTATACGGGCTTGGGTAACGGTAAATTATTACCGCTTGGTCGGAAATGGGATCCATCAAATGCCGGATTGTGGCTAGTAAATCCGCATATTCCGTTTTAATCAGTTTTGTTTGATAACTTAAACATCGGGGGTTAACTACCGTATCCTGGATATCCTCGGCTCATTACAATAGAAAATGGCCACGACCTTAGCGCGGGTTTAGGCATACAACCGATAGACGCTCAAAATGCATTACCCAAAAGGTTGGGAAGAAATGATCCTTCGTGAGTCTAAAGTGGTGTGTACGTTAATCATGTCTCGGTCTCCATACCGGGCCCTGTATGTATGGACAAACATGTGAATCTGTTAACAAGGTTGGACGGTCAACTTTCCCAACTTATAAAAGATTTTGTGCTGATACGCACTAAAAAAATGTTTTCAAAATGAGTCAGTTGAGTGTATTTACCAGCGAAAGCTGACGTATTTTCAACAGACTAAGCTTGCAGGTACAATATGAAAATAGGCTGGAAGTGCTCGGTAGTGATAAGAGGATCTTGCAAATCCTATATCTGTCCAAAGTCTGTTTTACATTCTTTCTTTTGTACAATATATGATCCGCCTGTGGATCTTCTATTACGAGCCGTCTGTATATTATTTTGGTATTTGAACATTTGGTTTGTAATAGTAATTAAAATCCAAGACTTCCGCTGTGTTGTGTTTAATTGTCTATGATGTTATCAACTTACGTCACGATATTCTCCACCCGGGCCCACCAGTGTTTGGATTAGCTATGGAAAGCCGGGGTGTGACAGGTTGGTATTAGAGCCAACGTTTGAGAGAATTAAACACTAACCTTCTTGCGTTTAATCTCAAACTTACACAAGCACATCCTTAGACTTCCGAGTCTAGGCATTGACGTAGGATTACTCATTTCATTATTAAGTTATTAGTATTGTTTTTGAAATTATTTTTAACAGGAAAATGCCGTCAAGAGTAAGAAGAAGAGGTAAAGGACCAATGAGGGGAGGACCATTAGGACACATCCCTTCACATCCCTATCACCTGAACCCCTATGAGGATTCGGGGGATTCATGGCCGTTATCGCAACATTCACCTTCTCATACTCAAAACTCGTACCATTCCTATCATTCGCATCATTCACACCACTCCCACCACTCTCATCATTCTTATCACGATGAATTTAACCCCAACCAATACTTTAATACACCCCCAGCCGACCCAAACCAATTAGACCAACCCAATCCCATGGACGAGGACTCCGATCCTGAAATGCCGCCGTCAGGATCACAAACGCATCCCATTGAAATCTCAAGCGATTCAAACTCTTACGCCGGATCGCCATACCAAGGTCCTAATGAGTGGGACCAATGTTGGAACCAATTTACTTTCGCTAACACTCCTTCCCATCATTCCCAACCACCTCCCATGCAAGAAGATGTGCACATGGAACCGGTGGAACAACCCGAATCGCCACTGAACTGCCAAGGAGGAAAAGAGGAGCACGTGTGTCGGTAAGTGCAGGCCAACGGTCGAGATCGCTGCCACCTTTGCCCAAACCCTACCCTACTATTCATGAGGCCCACAAATGGGTGGACCCTCCAATGTTTCACCTGTGGTGGAACCAACACCACCACCAGTGGTTCAACCACCACCATCGGGTTATAATAACCCTATCATAACATATCCGGATACGTCTGGATATGATCCTTTTAATCCATCTACACCTGTTGATTACCAAGCATTGTCGCATGACCCTTACATGCAAGCGGTCATGCATAACGCACTTTACCCGTCTCCTTTCCACCTGTTTATCCACCTACTGAATATCCAAGTTATAGATACCAGTATCCTGTTATGCCACAACCACAACCACAACCTCCGCCGCCACTTGAGGCCATCAATGAGGCCTTAGAGCGAATGAAAGAAATGCAACAACAAGTGGAGAAAACGTAGAAGAAGACAAATAAGTTCTTCAAGAAACTCTCCAAGCTAGTTAAGGGAAAAAAGGACGAGTGAAGTCTCTTCTAATATATGTAAGTCCCTGCGAGGACATTATTATTTCTTCAGTCCCTGCGTGGAATTTTTTTTTCTTTAGTCCTTGCATGGCAGTTTATTTCATCGTTTCTAGTATTGTGATTTCTATTGGAATTTAATGAAGTATTTTTGGAATTATATATATGTATTCATCCTCTTCAAGCGAGCGTCTCGATTTTACTCAAAATTTATGCTCTTCTATATAATTCCAAAATACCTTAATGGATTTGATTATGCCAAGTGGCACAGACCACACATTGGCCAAGAAATGATAGTTAAGGACAAAGGGCCTTCTACCAGGATAGTTAAGGGAAGTAATACTTCTATCCAGAGGTGATGGACTAGGTTCAAGCCTCCAAGGTCGTTAAGGTCCAAGGTGTCTGGGACCATTAATCAATCGTTGAGGTACTCTTATGTTAACATTAAGGTGTGTTCATACTCCTGGTAGTGTGACTTGAGGAACCATACTAGCGTCTAGGTAAAAAGGACTACGTCCTAAGACCTATTATATAGCCTATGTGACCAATGTGATCCTGGCTAATGTCATCAAAGCGATGTCAACTGATAGGCCAATGTGCCCAATTTTTTGTCCAAGGTGACAGACCAATGTGCCCAATTTTATGTCCAATGTGGCAGGCCAATGCGCCCAATTTTATGTCCAATGTGGCAGGCCAATGCGCCCAATTTTATGTCCAAGGTGACATGCCAATGTGCCCAATTTTATGTCCAAGGTGACAGGCCAATGTGCCCAAATTTTTATGTTCATTAGTGACAACCTTATGAGCTGTATGTAATTGTCAATTATGACAATGACAGTTATGACCTTACGATCCACTGTCTAATAATATATGGACTATGTCCAGATTGTAATTTGCCTTTGATGGTCCTATTAAGACCTAGGCCAAATATAGATATGATAAGCCTAAGAGGTGTGATGTTATTCACACTAGCTCAAATAGGCAATGGATTGTTATATCCAATAATTAAGCCAATATGGTTGTTATACCATGGCTAAGAGAAAATTTTGTTTGATGTTTAGAGCCAAAGCTTCAAAATGGTAAACTCGGACGAGGCACAGAGTAACCACCGAGAGATTAGCTCTAACAAGGCTAAAAATATAGCAGTCAATAACGATGACTTCCATGCTCGCATAGATGCAGCTGTTGGAAAGGCCATGGAAAAGGCCATAGAGAAACTTAGGGAATCAAGTGCTACTCGCTCCAAACCATTATCAATCCCACAATCCTCAGCTCATAAGGAGAGCTCAGTTCACTCTTCGAATGCAAAAAATGAACCAAAGAAAATAGAATTTGCTGATAGGTCCCGTTCTTCAAAAGACGGATGTACCCACAGATATTTCGTTTCCTGTAACCCCCAGGATTTTAATGGGGAAAAAGGAGCAGTAGAAGCCTTGAAATGGCTTGTGAGATGGAAAGATTGTGGATATCAACGGTTGTGCTGTTAAGGATGTGGTTAAGTATGTATCACAGTCCTTCAAGGGCGATGCCCTCATTTGGTGGAAGGCAATGTTTCAATCTACAGGTAAGATACACCTGTACAACTTAGGATGGTCTAAGTTTGTCGATCTAGTCAAGGAGACTTACTGTCCACCTCACGAGGTGGAGAAATTAGAGACAGACTTTCAGACTCTTTCAATGAAGAACCTAGATTGTTGGAAATATGTTTCTGACTTCAATTCCTTATCTAGGTTAGTATCATATCTAATCACCTCTGAATCTAAACGCATTGCGCGTTTTATTAATGGGTTAGTGTTTGAGATAAAAGGCATGGTAAAGGCCACTCGGCCTAGTACCTATAGGTCTGCTGTAGATCTGTCTCTCTCCCTCACCTTAGATTTAGTAAGGCAAAAGTCAGTTAGGACTAAAACTAACAGAAAAAGAAAATGGGAGGAGGATTCCAACGCCTCAATAACTGTCATTTCATCAACTTCTGGCTTCTTCGATTTGCACCATTCTTGTTTTTGGTTGAGGACGATGATAGATGGCTTTCTTGTAATAGTCGTCGGCAAACGAGTTCTGATTGCCCTGAACTTCTCTATTCGGACATTCGCGTTTAAAATGCCCCTTTTCTCAACACTTGAAATAGGTAACTATGGACTTGTCGAAGCCAAGTTTTCCATCTAATCCTCCTAAATTCTCTTTCCTGGTGATTTCCATGAAACTTGCGCTCGTCTAACGATAGAAGCCATACACCATTAAATGTCAATCAACTCCATCTCGACTGGATCAATTTGATCATAATACTCTCTAGTCATCTCCGAATTTCCAATCTTCCCTGCTAACAAACTGTCATATGATTCGAGTACCGAAGCTAATAATGACATATGTTGCTTTGCGGTCTTCTCATCAAAGTTTTGAGTATTCTGAAATCAATAGTGATATTACACTGTAAAACACTTTGATTAGGATGAGATTGATTGCTCTGGTTGATCTGGGGATTGCTCGAACCATGTGATGACTGTGGGCTTGGAGACGTGTTCAGGTTGACCGAAGCAAAGGATTGAAAACCACTGTGTTGACTTGACGGTGGGCTTGGTGTGTTGTAAGCGTTGAAGGCAGTTTGGATTTTTAGAGACTGTATTTGAGCGGCACAACTACCTTTGTAATACAGATTAACGTCTTGTTGCATTTGGGCACCTTTGTTTTTCGCCATTTTCTGCATTTCGAGTTCATGTCCCTCCAATCTCTCAATGAATCTTGGTAATGAGAAATTACCATATTCGGTTCCATTCTTCAGAATAGTCAAGTAGGTAGACCATTCTCCTTGTGGTAAGGAATCCGCAACTTTATCGACTAATTCTTCATTCGTCTTTATGATTCCCATACGCTTCATTTGCACAACCAAGTGATCTTTCAATCAGTTGTTTCACTGTCTCTCCCTTAATCAAAGTAAAGATATCAAATTCTTTACTTAACAACGCTCGTTTCCCTTTTCGTAATTGTGTGCTTCCTTGGAATTTCAATCGAAGAGCATTCCATAACGATTGTGCGTCATCATCATGTTGTAACAGCGCCAATGTCTTCCTTGATGGCTTGTTGTAAGATGTTCATCATCTTTTTCTCGTTTATGAACTTCTCTCTTTCAAAATCCGAGAGTTGAGCTAACGTTTTTTCCAGATCGTTTTCTCCAATCGGGGCTTAATATTTCTCTTCTATGGCAAACCAGCATGTGAAATGATTCGGTTGAACCCAATTCATAAAACGTTCACTCCAACTGTCAAATTCTACAAGGTTCATCAACGTTGGTGGCTTTGTCATCATGCCCATCTCATTCTCGAGGTTCATATTTTGAGCTGCAATAGTTGTGAGCGCTGAGGCAGCAAATGCGTTATATAGCTCTTCTTCCATTTTTCTACAAAGGTTTTAGAAACACACTTTTGAAAAACTGATTAGAATGACAAAAATATGACAAAATGTTCTTTGTGCGGATGACAAAAATGCTCGTGCGTATCTGAGTGTGACTCGTGTGAGTGGTGCCTCGTATGAGTGACAGAGTGTCACTCGTACGAGTCACAAGACTCACTCCTACGAGTCATTCTACAAACAAATAAAACATATATAAACATATACAAACTGACGTTCTAAGTCCTATATACATAAACAACATATCCTACACGTAGGCAATAGACATTATGCACCAACAAACTCCCCCTTGGATGTTGCCGCAATCTTGGATAGTCTTCAAAAAATCTTCAAAAGTTCTGACAATTAACGCCCAAAGAAATGTTTGGTGGTTGCGACGCTCCTCAGAAGTGATTGGCATCTGATCTGTAGGAGGAGGCCGGTTAACTGTATTGCCAAACCGAAAACTCCTTAGCGAAGCAATTCACGCTCACTCAGCAATCCTTTCTTCCTTCTTTTCTTTCTTTCTTTGCTAAATCTCCTCTAGTTTCCTCCAAGAAGTGTTCCATGCCGTTCCTGAATGTACATCTTTAGCAAAACAACATTAACTATCTTCTGAAACTGGAGTGCTTGTTATGTATCTTTCTCTTCAAAGCTGCTCTTGCTGTAATACAAGCATTTAATATCTTTCTTTGAACAGTTGACTAGCCACATCGGGTCTAGTACTCGAATGCCATGCCATAGCCCGTATATACGTTTGTGTGGAATGGCGACTTCGGTTAATTCTTATGTGATCTTCCAAGAATCATCATCTGGATGCACACATATAACAACTTCACCTGTAGTCGAATCGTAGTGCCACCATTTGAAGATCTTGTAAAAGTCTTGTTCCATTTTGATAAGAGGCATATTCTTCATCATTTTCGGCCTCTTTACGATTAGCGTCACATCTTTTTCTTGTGTTAAAGGATCGATCTTTGTAATTCACTTAGGGAAATGCGGCTTCGAGTGTGTAAAACCACGCGTAGCCTCAAGCTTTATCAGTTTCCACAGCCGCTGGTCGTGGAATTTCATCTTAAGATTTATCATCTTTGTTTGCACAAGCTCTTTGATATCCCAATACGGTAGGGTCTTGATATTGCTCAAGTATCTAAAATACTGAATCCCATACTCCCTTTTAATAACATAAACGTTCAGTTCCTCGATCCATCCCCAGCTTAAGATGTCTCCCAAAGAAATATCTGCATCATGCGTAAAGAATGCTAAGGGACGCTTAAACTTTCGCTCAACTGGTGCTACTTTGAACCACCGCTTCCTCATCTCAGCAATTTCTTCAGCAAATACTTGTTAAGGAACAGTCCCTTGTTTAACAGCTTCTTCAACTTTATGTTTCAAAAGATCATCACTATTAGCTGCAAACAAATCGCTAAAAGTTGGGGAGTCATCGGTACCCTTATCGGCAATATATGTAACATCGTCATCAGAATCATCCTCCACGATAACTTTATCATAGTCATATGCATTAGACACATGTTCGAAGACATAATCAACCGGCTCGAAAGCACTAATATCATTAAGCTCTTCTTCGAAATCAAACTTAAAGTTTTCGTCGTCCACGCATAGCAACATAACAATTTCTTCTTTAGAATAGCTGTTGACAAACTCACCTTCTTCAACATCATGCTCTAAATATAGTATCTTTGGTGATATTTATGGTGAACGAAGGGTATGAATGTAATTATGTCGGTGCACTGTAGCACCGACCATTGTTTTTAAGATAGATAGTAATTAATTAACATTTTAGTTATCTATGTTTTAAATGGAGAAGCAGTAGGTATTGTGTTACAAAAGGTTTCTGTTAAATTGAAAAACAATTATAGGGGTTGCGATTAGACCTACTATGTTATACGCCGAGTGTCGGGTCATCAAGAAAACGCAAGCACTTAAGCTTGTGGTGGCAGAGATGAGGATGCTTAGGTGGATGTGTGGACACACTAGGTTGGGCAAGATAAGAAATAGTGTTTTAGGGAAAGATTAAGATAAGGGAGGAGAGGTTGAAATGGTTGGGCATGTCAGGAGGAGACAGACAACCGCCACAGTTAGAGCCGTGGAAGTTAACACTGTTGAGGGAAAGAGGGTTAGAGGTAGAGTGAAACTGACTTGGGAGGAACGTATTAGGCAAGATTTGATAGATATGCACCTTTCTGAGGACATGGTTAAGGATAGGAGTTCCTGGAAACGTAGAATTAAGGTTAATAACTTTTAAGAGGAGAGTCTAATTTTTGTTTTGATTCTAAACTTAGGATCTTAGTTTATAAATGTTTTATACGTGTTATCGCTTACATGTGTGTCTTTATGAAGTGTTATTTGCCTATGTGTGTCAACAAAAATGAAGCACCATGGAACTGACTCCTGGATCGACTTTGACAACTCATCTAGGACAATCGCATATAGAAAAGGACTCAACGTTGACCCTTCGTAGAGTCCTACTTCCACAAGAAAGAAATCAGTATCCCCTACCGGTGCACGAACACTAGTTTTAATCTTAACATACATATCCTTAATTAAGTCTATATACTTTCTAGAAACCCTTCTATCCTCTAAACTGTCCCATATCAATCTACGTGGCACACTATTATGCCTTTCTTAATCAATAAACACCATATGTAGATCTCGATTTTTCTCTCTATATTTTTCCACCAATCTCCTTATAATGTGTATCGCTTCTATAGTTGACCGCTCTGGCATGAAACCAAATTGGTTTACCCTAACCTGAGTTTCTCTTCTAAGTCTAGTCTCAATCATCCTCTCCCATAATTTCATAGTATGGCCTAACAACTTAATCCATTTATAATTATCAAAATATAGGGTGTCTCCTTTGTTCTTATATAAAGGCACTACTCCTCCACTAGTCTAGCATTCTTCCAGGTTCAAGAATAAGATTGAACAAGTTAGTTAGCCATTGAACTCCTTCATGTCCCAAACACTTCCACACCTCAACTTGTATGTTGCTTGGACCAACTGCCTTAGCCCTTCCCATCTTTCTAAGTATTGTCAACTGATGCGTGGTTGAAAACCGATATTTACTCATAATTAAGTTTATGTTTTTACGTGACTTTTGGTTTCGAATGTCCTACTTTGATTAGAAATGTGTTTTGCAAGTCTAACGTAATTTAAGGAGCTACTCGGGAGCTTTATAGCATCGGGACGCAACTAGGATCAACTGGAAGCACAAAATGAATAAAACAGAAACCAAGTTTTAGAGATAGCGTCGGCGATGCCCGTGGTTATCCATGTCGGGTAGAAAGTGCCGTAGATAGCTAATTAAGGCATCGCGAGAATTCTTGTTATCCACATAGCGTCGCTGATGCCCTGTTGGGTTGTCAACGACGCCTCTATCTGATAGTCGTTGCGCAATTATGTTTCCCTTGTGTTTTGAACGAGTTAAAACAGGATTTTGGCGGTCATTAGTAGGAGTTACGAGTTTTTTTACTTTGAAACACTTCTCTTGGAGCCAAGAACATCACCATCTTCAATCCCAATCAATCACCATCATTTGAGATCATAGTCCACCATCATCTTCCTAACCTTAATCACCATCATTCTTATCATCCCATCAATACATTCTCCATCATCATTCTCCATAAACCCTAACCTTCATAATACATATCTTCAGAGCTTCAAGATGTTTGTGATCAAGCTTCAATCATCCAGTGATCGAGTTCTATCATCCATGAGCAGCTAATCCTTTCGGGTTTTACCCTGGTGTAGACTTTTGTAAGGTTTCTAGGGTTTGATACATGTTCAGCATTTGATTTATGACAAGTTGAATTTGTTTTTGAATTGATTGATAATTGTCTTACATTTGAACTATATTTGTGAATTGTCGAGTGATTATAAAATTTGACTTTGTAAAACAATTTGTGTATTTATGCCTTATCTTTCGAGAGGATTTACGTGTCCTAGGTAACGAAGTGCATTGCGGTTCGTCTTGAACGTTGATAGCAATTGGCACCTAAGCCTCGTGACACTAAAACCGTTAATGACCGAATTCACTAAATCTAGTTAAAAACGTGTAGCAACCCTAGGATTGTCGAACCGGGGGTGAACCTTGTTTTAAATTATCATTTCAATCAAATAACCAAGTTTTCATGCAATCAAATTGTTCAAGTCTTTGTAGTTAAGTAATTTAGTAATTTCTTATCGGTTCAATCTGACATCCATTTCAACCAAACAAGCAATTAAATCAAATTGCAAGCTTCATAAAGTGTGACATCTTTTACAGTCAATCAAGGTCTTACATAAACCACAAACTCTTCATGCTTCGACCCCTTACACTAACGCATAGTTAAGGGTAATTTGGGTATATAAATTATTATCTTTGATCGGGTTGCGACACCCGATCATCAGCACCTCTCCCTTTATGATACGCCTACAGTAGCAGTGATTTCATTGTTGTCTCTGTAGCTGAGTTGTCTCTTTGTTGTTGGTAAACCCCATCACTGTTGAAAAATTTGTGGAAGTATGTTTGCCATCTCAACTTAATGTCATGTTCCTTAACTATCACATGTCCATCCTCTCCCTTTATATGTTTCACTACCCCTAGGTCTTGCCTCCCGCGCTCCCTAGTTTTGGCAATCTTGAACATATCATGTTCATCTTCCTTTGTTTATAGGCATTCATACATCTTCTTATACGTTGTGCTCTTTGCTTTCGCCACTGCTTTCTTCACTTCCCTTTTGGCCTTTGTGTATCTCTCCTTCAATCTTACACACTCACCAACGTCTGTGCATCTCAAAAGATCCCAAAAGCTCTTTTGCTTATCCTTTATTTTGGTTTGTACATCATTAGTCCACCACCACGACTCCTTATGTCCATCTGTATTTCCTGTTGTTAACCCATAGAGTCTCATTCGCCACATGAGTAATGATGGTTGCCATAGCCTCCCACACCAGGTTTGAGTCTCCATCCAGTTGAGCCGATGCCGTCGAGATGACCTTATCTTTGAACACTACAATCTTGTCACCTTTCAAATTACCCCATCGAATCCTAGGTTACATATTCCCCTCCCCATAGTCAAATTTTCTCTCATGACTATATCAGTCACCAGTAAACGGTGCTAAGCCCCTATTGTCTCCCCTAGTATAACCTTGCAATCCTTACACCATCGTAGATCACAACGCCTCATCAAAAGATAGTCAATCTGTGTGTTATGTCCTATAAGTAATCAAATTTGAATCTCTCTTCTTAAAAAACAAGTTTATAATACCTAGGTCGTGAGCCACTCCAAAGTCTAGAAGATCCCTACTAAGGTCGTTCCTTTCACCAAAACCAAAACCCCATGCACTGACTGAAAGCCATCACTATCCTTACCAATGTGACAATTAAAATCGCCTCCTATACATAATCTTTCATCCCTTGGTATGGCCCTCACAACTACATCTAAACAAATCCAAAAGTCCTTTTCTCCTAGTCCCCTAATCCAACTTGTGGTGCATAAGCGAAAACCACAGCCACTACCCTCCCTCCTAGTATTAACCTCAGCACCATAATCCTATCATTGTGTTGTATTACCTCAACCAAATTTTTTTACAATTCTAAAGCCACTAGAAAACCTACCCCATTCTTTGCCCCATCCATCCCTGAGTACAATAACTTGTACCCATTGCGCACCACCCCTTTGTGCCCCTTCCACCTAGTCTCTTGAAGGCATGTTATCCCTATCCTATGTCTTTTAAGTGCATCTACCACCTCCAATAATTTACTACTAAGAGTTCCTATATTCCAAGAGGCAACACGCAAATTATAACCCCTATCCTTTCCCTTGCTTGCACCTTGTGTCCTTGCACCTATATTTTCCCTTTCTTATAAGAAAAGACACAAAAAAATATCATGAAAGCCACATGTGTCATCATGGTATAGTGCGGGAGGAACTTTTCACGAGTAGAAGCAATTTAGATTGATGTTAATGTAATTGAATACTAACTTTGAAACTTATTAGTTTTAAGAAATATATATACTGAAAAACACATGTGTCATTATGGTATTATGCATGAGAAACTTTTCACGAGAGAGCAATATTTGGATTAATATTCATGTAAGTATGTAACTAAATACTACCTTTTCAAACTTATTGGTTTCAGCTTTTAACAAGTATATATACTTCTTAAGGTGTGCACAATCTACAATCCAAGCACTATAAATATACCTTATATTGTGTGTCTTAAGATGAACCATATGATAGTTTATTCAAGTCAGAGTATTGTAGCTGTACGGTGCCAGGGTGGTACACCACAGTTGGTAGTTGGTTCATAAGATGCGTCATGAGTATTTATAGGATCAATCTTTTATTTATTTTTAAGTGTTACAATAACATTCAAGGAGGATTTAATTAACTTTGACCTAAGACATAGAAGAATGACTCTATCAATTAAAATAGTGAATTGGAAATATTAGTGTTTTAGTTAAAACATATGTTTGCATGTGTTTGTAAACAAAATATGACATTGAAAAGCCTATAAATCGATTTTCAAAGACTTTTAGGTAACCAAAAAAGGTTAATAAGTAATTGTGTGTTCATAATGAGTGACGACTTAGCTCTAGGCCTCTAGTGCATTTATTGTGTTGACTCATGTTGGACCTACAAAAGAACAAATGATATTCAAAAGTCAAAACATGACCTCTTGATCAAGAAATAACAGTTGATGAAACATTCTCTTACCAAAGATAGTGAATCTTGAACACTAATCAGAACATCCGTTTAAGAGATTCAAAGATCCTTTTGAAGCCTTGGAACCACTATTGAAGAAGAAGAAACCGTTATTCAAGACCAAAGCTCTATTGAAGCAAAACACTGATCATGAAGCCCAAACATCTATTATGGCCAAATAGATGTTTGATACAAGCCAACAGTAGTTTGAAGAACAAAGTTTTTCTTAAAGTAACGATACTTAGCTTAGAACAGATTTTTCATGTAATAGAACAGATGTTCGATCTCTGCATATGTTTGCTAACATCTGTGGAATCTTTTCTATTAGGAACGTCAGATGTAACTATTTGGGTGACGTCATCTGATTGTAAATGGAGCTTTCGTACATGTATAAATAGATCTCACCTGTTAGAGATCCAATTATCACATTCATTCCTTTTGTACGAACACCAAAGTGCTTGATCGGGTTGAGGGAGAGTTTGTATAATCATTGTACTGTATTTGCATTGGATTTCAATAGGAAAACAGTCTTGATATAACTTCTTGCTTGTGTGTTTATATTATTTGCATGACAATTTATAAATTATTTGTTCTTTGGTTGCTTAAACTCACAAGTATTACAAACTCCATTTCAACAATTGGTATTAGAGCTTGGCCAAAATAAACTTGATTTCACAATCAGTTTAATATTCAAAGATCAGCCCACAAAGAGACCCAACTATTTGTTGTATCTGAATTCAGAGTTTAGCGTATAACTTACAAAAGGTTTACGTACTTTGTTTTCATAACAGATCAAAAGGAATGGCACAAAACAATCATGATTCCCATAATATCGGTTAAGCAACAGGCCACAATGCTTGTTAGATCAATATATAATATCTGGCAACGTCGGATGGTATATGTGCTTGCTCAAAGAACATAGAATGATGGAGGTATGTTATATTTGGACCTCACATTCCAATGGTACCTAGTGTCGAAAATCCAAATGTTCAACAGCCAAAGAAACCGGAGAATTACTCTAAGCTAGATTTTCAAAAGTTTGAGATAGATGCCAAAGAACTCAAATTGTTGCGAAGGCTTTACCAGATGGAACCTATGCTGAGCTATTACATTGTAATAGTGCAAAAGAGTTACAGGATGAATAAAAGAAAATTTAGTAAAACCGAGGAATTTGTCAAAAACAACCATGAAATTCTCAACCAACAAAATGTTGAGAATGCATTTAACATAGTACAAACAACAGTTTGTGAAAAGGTTGATGCAAAAGGTGTAGATAACAATGATCTTTGGAATTCCATTGAATGTGAGTATGATTGTGACTGTGCTTTGATGGCTACCAAAAATGAAGCCTCCACATGCCTAGATAGTTTACGGTATGTTGATAATGGAGGACTCTGCTATCAAATTTCTCTACACATGGATGAGGTGATATATCATTTGGAAATGACTCAGAAGGAAAAGTGTTGGGTCTCGAACTGTTCAAGCCGGTAAGCTAAAATTTAAAAATGTTAATCTTATTGATAATCTAAACTTCAATCTACTCAGTGTTTCACAAATGAGTGATAAAGGCTATGGTTCATTGTTTTACCAAGAAAACTTGTAAAATTGTTGGACAATAAGTAGGGAAAAAGATTGACAAAATTATAGCTGACAACATTACACAACTTATTACTCACAGAAGTGGCAATGTTTATGTAGTGGACATGTTAAAAGATAAACCCATGACAAATGTATGCCTATTTTCTGTTTCCTCAACAAAAGAGACAGATTGTGGCATAGAAGGTTAGGGCATGTTAATTTACAAACAATTAACACTCTAATAGAACAAAATCTTGTCAGAGGCTTGCCAATCAAACAACTCAAATATGATAAACATTGTGTTTCATGCTTAAAAGGAAAGCAACACAAAGTGTCATACAAACCCATTAATGAGTCCAAAACAAACCATTGTTTACAAATGCTTCACATGGATTTGTTTGGCCCTTTAAAAATCATAATCTTAAAGAAAAAATATATTGTCTTGTTATAGTTGATGATTTTTAAAGGTTTACAACGAATTATTTCTTACATTCCAAAGATGAGACTGTAGGAATATTGAAGGACTTTGTTATCAAAGTTGAAAAATAATATGATCTGCTAGTAAAAATCTTCAGGGGTGATAATGGGACAAAGTTCAGAATTCAAGAACCTAATGAATTCTGCACATCAAAAGGAATAGTGAGACAATTCAGTATTCAAAGAACACCAAAAATAATGGGGTAGTTGAAAGAAAAACATAACCCTAATTGAGGCTACAAGAACTATGCTTGCATATCCTGGCCTTCCTTTGTCCTTTTGGGTTGAGGTTGTGAATACTGCCTGCTATGTTCAAAATAGAGTCTTAATTAACTCTAGGCATCAAAAGACTGCCTATGAAATTTTATTTGAAACATTGTTCAAACGTTTGCGAAACTAATGAATTTCGGAACGAAAGCTCTTTCAACAAGGGGATGATATGACACTCGACATTCTTAGGTAAACACCATTAACACAAACTCCGCTATCTCAAACTTTCACTCATGCATTTTGCTTTATTGGGGAATTACGGAATCACACAAGAGTTTGTCCCCGAACGTTGGTGAACAATTGGAATAAGATTCTTGAACAATTAAATAAATATAAATTGTGTAAATTTATATGTTATGTGACTTATATGTTTACTTTGTGAACTTTTGTGAAACCGCTTATATTTACGCATAACATGTTATTGACGAACTCATAACTAGAATCTGGAGCACTGTAGCCTAAATTGCGAGGACAAAATTTCTTTTTAAAAAGGGAGGATGTGACAACCCGTATTTTTGACCCTGGTAAATTACAGAAAGTTATCCGTGGAAATATTATGTACAATTATTTAGTAAATAATTGCAACTTATAACAAGCGAACATGTTATGTAATTGACAATCTCGGTGACGCTTAATCACAAATTCAGTACACATATTTTATGCATGTGTGTTTTATATATATATATATATATATATATTTATGTACATAGGTTATACATATTCCTTTTGGTTTAAATTAGTAATATAATATAAATGATATATTTTTCCGATGATTTATTCGAGCAGATTTATTTTAACAGAAGAAACACAATGTTAGGCGGGTCTGTACACATGTATAAACCCAACCCAGCTACCCAAACCCTAGGTATAACCCTCTCTTTCACTCTTCCCTTTCATAATCTACACAAACAAACCCTATCCTCCACCTAAAATAAACACACACATATGCACCCATATGTTCGAGAGAGAGAGATGTGTGTGTAATCGAGAAAGGAAGGAGGTAGACGCCATCCTTCTAACGAACCGCAACGATGGTAGAAGGTCCCACGAAGGCAACTGACGGGTCGAGACGGTGGTGGTTCTAATGTAACCACGGTGGTGAGCGATGACCGTTATTGTTGGTGTTGTTTGGGTGTAGCATGGCGAAAGGGGAGGCAAGGGTGGTGGTGCACGATCTTGGTGCTGGCAGCGGAGGTGACGTCCGGCCACTAGTAATGGCTTCTTGCGGCTGTCGAGTGTAGATCCACAAGGAACCCGCTCAGATCTGTAAGTTATAACCCCGTTTTGGGCTTCGAAACCTGTAGAATCGGGTATGCACATTCTTATTTTTCATAGATCCGTGGCAACTAATGTTAACCCAACACTTTAGGTTCTTTTGCTGGTGGTTCGGTAAGGTTTCCAGCGGCGGAGGTGAAGTCTGGCCACCGGAAAGTGACGAATGGTGGTGATTGGTGACAATAGTGGGTAGAGTGATGGTTTAGGAAGTGTTTGGAAACTTTTTCTTTTACTGGTTTATGTTTGATCAAAGCAAGTCAACTCTAGTAAAAGTTAGGGTCTCGGTCAAACTGGTTAACTCTACAATTCTAGTCAATGCTCGGGTCATAATGTCAAGTCAGATTCGGCGCAAGATGGTATAACACTCGCATGATTATTTATCGTATATAATCATTGTAAAATATATAAACTTGTCTCTAGCGAACCCAACCTAACTAGTAAATTGTTGAACTATATATATATATATATATATATATATATATATATATATATATATATATATATATATATATATTGTGGTCCCGGGGACGGCGGTTTTAGACGGAAGCTTGGGCGTATGATAGTACCGATTCGGTAGAACGGGAGTAGAAACAGAAACAGCAGAAGCATTCATTCATTCATACCGAAAGAGTATACATCTTATCTGGCTGGCGAAATTCCTGGAGAGAATCCGCCAGCGTTTCCCCTCAGGAATTTTGAATCCCGGCTTGAGAATTAAGCATTCTTTGTCGTTGAAGTGTGTTGTGAACTTTTTGTCACAAATCTGAGAAAGGCTTAGTAGATTGTTCTCCAGCTCTGCAATGTAGTTCACCTTCTCGAAGGAAACCACTCCATTATTAAGAATACCTTCTCCTACAATTCTTTCACCATGAGTTCCAGCAAACCCAACGTAACCTCCCCGGATAGCTTTGACGTCATGCAGCAACGCAAGCATCCCAGTCATGTGTCGGGAAGCTCCACTATCCAAATCCATTTTGACATGATCGACCTTGGGAGCCCCTACACACATGAGGAAGAAACTATTTAAACAAAGAAACCCAAGTCTGCTTGGTCTTGGATGGGTTTGGAATATCAAACTTCTGACCAACTTTGATCTTGACATTCTATTTGGCCTCTGTTTTGGCTGGAACAGATGGTTTCAGTTCTACCTTAGATGGTTTGACTTTTGCAACCCAAGTTTGTGTTTTCAAATTTGCCCTTTTAGAATAGAACATTGAATCCTTTAGACGATTATTGGTGGATGTTTCACCAATTTCAAATTTAGAATTAAACTGAATCGTTGATTTAACATTTTTGTTGGATTCATTGTTTCTTTTCAAAATTTTGTTTTGGTACAATCATGGGTGCCTTTTGTTTCACATCTTTAGTAGATCTGTTGGAGTTTGAAACAGGTTTTGGATTTCTTTGAGAACATTGTCGTGCAATATGCCCAACATTGTTAGACTTGTATCACTTCCTACTGTCTTTTCGAACAGAGGAATCCAAATCTCGTTTTCTACTCTCTTTTTCTTTTTTTGAACTCATCATTGGATTGTTTCCCAATGATCTCTTTTTCTTTTTTTGTAGTTGTCCCATAAACGAAATTGATTTGCTTTGTAAAGTTTAGCTTTTGGGACTTGTTATACGTTCTTTGCTTTTGAAAACCCAAACCAGCTCTCCTGTTTTCAGGATAATGTCTGTTCCTTTGGTGGTAGGGTTTGTTAACACATTTTGATTTAGAATAAAAATGATGCATTGTATTTTTCTAAATCAGAATGGCTCACCTCAACAAGCTTGAACAACTTTTCAACACGATCCAGATTGACATTCTGAATCGGGAAATCCTCAGAATATAGTTTATCAGATCCATGCATTTTGTATACAATGACGTTTGGATCAGTGTTTAAACTATTTTCTGATGATTCACCATCTAATTCAGATTTGTCAGATTCATTCATCAAAACACTCTCAACCACAGTGTTAACCACATCAGACTCACATTCATCTTCTGGTTTAGTGTAAGTTATATCAATGTTCGCAGGCAGCTCATTTGTCATTTCAGTTTTCAATTTTAAGTTGAGCGCCTTTTCCACCCCCGATGGTTTTTTAGCATAACTATTCCACATGGGTGGTGGAACACGATCGTAACTTGCACCTTTCTTTTCATCAATTATCTTCCTTGTTTTCAATTTTTGGAAGAATGTGATCAATGACGTATGAACTTGTAGAATAATTGATTAAGAATTTGTTAACCCGTTCTGTTTCTATTTTCATTTTCTCAAGTTCATTTTTTAGCTTGGCGATTGTATTTAAATGAATATTAAGTGTTCCGTCATTTTCTTTGATCACCTTTTCAAATTGTTTAACAGATTTGCTTAATTTGTCATAAGCTTCTTTTGTTGCCTTATAATCACATAACAAATTATTTGTATGATATTTTAGCTCATTGTATCGTGTTTCTTTTTCAGCACACTCATTGCATGGCTCTTGGCATTTCATGCAAGGTGTTTCTTTCACCGACTCATTTTCAGACACATTTACCTCATTCACATTTGTCATACAAGCCTTGTTGGTCTTGTCGGTCAGCTTTTCCAACCTCTCATCAAATCTCTTCTCTTCTTCAGGTTTTTCTTTTCTTCACAAGACGATCGATGGCTTGGCTCAAAATAACTTGCAAAAGTTTTAAGAATATCATTAGGCAAGAGATGTTTAAATGCACTATTTAACAATTCCTCTTCTTCTGACGATGTGTTGTAGTATTCTTCAGGAGCCTCGTCAAAAGATGCCTCTACATATTCTTCAGGTTCTTCAATGATTTCTGCTACCAAAGCCAAACTTTCGTTCTTCGTGATGTACTTGTTCCAGATGAAACCTTCGCCCTCCTGAGTGACGACTAGAGCTTTGTCTTTGGAGTTTGACGGTCCGTCTTCGATTTGCACCATTCTTGTTTTGGGTTAGGATGATGATAAATGGCTTTCTTGTAATAGGCGTCAGCAAAAGGGTTTTGATTGCCCTGGACTTCTCTATTTTGACATTCTTGTTTGAAATGCCCCTTCTCTCGACATTTGAAACATGTAACTTTGGACTTGTCGAAGCCAAGTTTCCCATCAAGTCCTCCCAAATTGTCTTTTCCGGTAATCTCCATGAACCGTTATGCTCTTCTGACGATAGAAGCCATACACCATTTGATGTCAATAAATTCCATCTCGACCGGATCAATCTGCTCATAATCCTCTCTTGTCATTTCTGAATTCCCAATCTTTCCTGCTATTAAACTGTCGTACGATTCAAGTACCAAGGCAAGTGATGACATGTGTTGCTTTGCCGTTTTCTCGTCGAACTTTTGAGCATTTTGGAAATCAACAACAATATTGCATTGTAGAACCTGTTGATTTGGATAAGATTGATTGTTCTAGTGATTCTGTGAATTGCTTGAACTATGGGATGATTGTGGGCCTGGAGGCGTATTTGGGTTGACAGACGCAAAATATTGAAATCCACTTGCTTGACTTGACTGTGGACTTGGTGTGTTGAAAGCGCTGAAGGTAGTTTGGATTTTGGGAGACTGTATTTGCGCGACCGGACTACCCTTGTAATACAGATTTATATCTTGTTGCATTTGGGCGCCTTTGCTCTTTGCCATTTTTTGCATCTCGAGTTCCTGCCCTTCCAATCTCTCAATAAACCTTGGTAATGAGAAATTACCATACTCTGTGCCATTCTTTAGAATAGTCAAGTATGTAGACCATTCTCCTTGAGGTGGGGAATCTGCCAGCTTATCGACCAATTCTTCATTGGTTTCCCCAATTCCCATGCGCTTCATTTAGAATCCCAAGTGACAGTATCGTTCAATCAACTGTTTTACCGTCTCTCCCTTGATTATTCATTACTTAATAACGCTCTCTTCCCTTTTCGCAGTTGTGCGCTTCCTTGGAATTTCAACTGTAAAGCATTCCATAACGATTAAGCATCATCATCATGCTGTAGGAGCGCCAAGATATCTTCCTTGATGGCTTGCTGTAAGATGTTCATCATCTTCTTCTTGTTAATGAACTTATCCCTTTCGAATTCTGAGAGCTGAGCTAACATTTTCTCAAGACCATTCTCTCCAATCGGTGCTTGATATTTCTAAACCAGCAGGTGAAATGATTCGCTTGAACCCAGTTCGTAAATCTTTCACTCCAGATATCAAAGTCTTCAAGGTTCATCAGCTTTGGAGGTTTGTTATCATGCCCATCTCATTTTCAAGGTTCATATTGTGAGCTGCGGTGGTTGTAACTGCTGAAGCAGCAAAAGCATTGTAAAATTCTTCTTCCATTTTTTCTACAGAATTTCAGAAACACACTTTCGAAAAACACTGATTAGAATGAAAAAAGTTTCTTAAAAGTTCTTCTGTGAATGACCAGTTGCTCGTGTGACTCAGTTGGTTCATACGAGTGAGATACTTGTGCGAATCAAGGGATTCGTGTGAGCGAGATATTCGTACGACTGAAAGGTTACTCGTGTGAGTGACCACTTTGTGCGAAACACTGCTTCGTATGAATGATAATTTTTAAACTTGTAAATTTTTAAGAAAACTTGTTTGATCGTTCGTACGAATGACTTAATTTGTACGGATGTCCGTTCATACGAGTTGTCTCTCTACTCGTACGAATCAGCTCAGGTCACCAAACGTATGATTTTTACAATTTTCGACATGATTAAGTTTGATTTTAGATCTGAAATTTTCAAGGATTGATTAGAGTTGATTTTAACATGAAATACTAAAATCCTAGTCCAATTTGTCCATGAATTCGTCCAAATCTGAGATCTGTGTGAGAAAGTGTAGATGTAGAAAACTTCAATGGTTGAACCTGAATCTGAAACTACTGAAACTGTTGGTTGTCTACTAAAACTTGTTGTTGTCCTCAAATCAGGCCTCAAGGCTCTGATACCACTTGTGAGAGGGGATCGGCTCTCCTTTAATGAGCATCGGACTGATCTGACTCAGCTAACAGAGGCGAAATTCATTGTTAGAGTGTTGGACAAACAAACAAGAAAGATATACTGCTTAAACGCCTTGAATTATATTGATATACATGAACAGTTATAGAACGAGTAAGCACTTTCACAGGGCTTCGCCACACACCAACATATCAGATATCTAACACAACACTCAAGCTCTCTTTATAGGTTAACATGACTCGCACATGAGGAGTGTGTGTGTATGACTCGTGCGAGTGGTGCCTCGTACGAGGGACAAGGTGTCACTCATACGAGCCACTTAGCTCACTCGTACGAGCCACTATCTAACCGAATAAAACATATATAAACATACAGTATTTGACGTTCTAAGCCCTATATACATAAACAACATATCCTAGATTTAGGCAATGGACATTATGCAACAACAAAAATTTATATGCGGAATGTTCGAACATTGGGGTTGTACTTAATATATAATGTAGAATATATATACTTGAACCAAGATATTTAATTTAACATTCGGACAATTAATGTATAGATTTGGACAGAATGAATTTGGTATGAAAATACATTGATATTACCTGGACACTTGTTTATTGGAATTTGTCGACAATTTGTTTTGTTGAGAATATTATTAAAACAGAGGAAACTCTGTCCAATTTTCGTAAGAATTTAAAATACGAAATAATTTTGTAAACTAAATATTAAATTTGGATGTTTGTCTTAATTTAACTTAGGCAATAATAAATGAAGTAAATATAATTACTTATGTTATTTCGAGTTTCAAAACGAAAGACGAAATGTAAGGGTAAGGATGCTACGGGTAATATATCTTTAGACAGTATCTTATTTATCAAATGAAATGAAGTAAAATAAATATAGAGAACAAATTTAGTTTGTCAAATATAAACAAGCAAGTATATCTTTTGGTTTTCATTCGACTACGTGTTTTCACACTTCAAATTATAAAGATATATTTTATGTATAAATATATATACGAATTCATAACATTAAATGATAAACGTATTTTCATATAAAAATATGTGTATTCTTGTACACACCCTCAAGGGTATCTTTGCTTTTGGGCTAACGATTGTAGCATTGGATCGCATGTTTAGCGATTTGATAGAGCTCGACGACACGTGAAATAACTTTACTCTAGTATTGGTTACTTATGATATGCTAAAATTTACTAGGAATGTCTTGGTGATTATTTGCATGCTATGCCAGTTTTGTCTTTCACTCACTACTTTTGGATATAAAAGGCACCCTAAGGTGAGTTCACAGCCCCATACTTTTAAAATTTTACTTAAACATAGTGGGAGAAAGCATGTGCCACATTACGGTAAAGTGATTGCATAAACAAGTAGGGTTTTGTTGTATCAGTTATGATCACTAAGGTGAGGTCGAAGTCTCACTCAAAAATAAACCAATTAAACTAATTAGATAGTGATAAGTGGGTATCGAACATAGGGAGTTTGTGGAAAATGTGTTCACTAAGTAGTTTACGAATTATAACTAAATTAAACTAAGATGCAGAAAAGTAATCTCGAAGTTTGGTTGTTTGGTTTCTAAAACTAAATTGAACTAAAAATCACTTAACACGGTTTTGATTCAGAAATGAGAGGATATGTTCTCCTCCGGTTTCAGGTTTTCTATAATGACAACTTCAAAGTTTAATAGGGAAGAACTACATAGACATAGTTCATGAAAGTGTGTTTGATTGTGATAAAAGGGGACCAAGTTCTTGGATTATAAGAACGCAAGATTATCATCCGATGATCAGTTACATATAGCCAACCCCAAATCCCCCCAATGAATCCTGATTGCTTATGGCACCAAGAACTGATGGTTCAGATTAAGAAATTTAACAATACGAACGTTTACTAAACAAACACATAATCACCATAGCAATATAATAAAAAAGATCAACTACTATCCCACAAATAACATTAACAATGTTAAAACATTCAATAGAAAACCCTTACAATCTGGGGGGAAAACATATGAAATAGCCACACATAACTCGGTTGGTCATCACTTCAATTTCGTTGTTCATGTGCATAAAAAATGGAATAGCAATGATTAACACAACCAAAATAGTGTTTTGTCACCTAAAATTCATGCTCAAAACTCTCTCAACCGAACACCAATGTTAAGATATCCCACAAGTCACAAGATCCAACATATATGTGGGAGTTACATGTTTCACGTCAGGCCCAACCGTAAGCTACGGTGGCCACCGTAGCTTATGGTGGTCATCAGATGGCTTACGGTGAGTGATTAAAGTCTTATGGTGGGAATTTGATGATCAGAAGCTACCGTAGATTACGGTGGCTGTCTTCATGACATCTTTTCTTTATTCCACTTTCTACTTAGCTCTCTTTCCGCATTCGCCCGTGCCTTCCTTTTAACCTTCATTTTGCTCTCTTTTACACCTGAAATGTCAAATAACCGTAGTTATCCAATTTTAAACAATAACCCAATTAAGTGTATGGTTTTAATACCGTTTATAGTACTTAAGAATTGTCCTACGAACCACCTGTCACATCCCCACACTTAACCGGCTTGTCCCCAAGCAACTCCTTCAAACAATCTACTATCTTGAAAAACCACAACATTATCTTTCTCAACAAGCGATCTAAATCAAACCAAGCAAATTACTGTCGCCTTTTACTAACTTACCATAGCAAACCACATGACACACCCCTCACAATAACACTCCTCTCGGAGGTAAATGATAACTAGCAAAAATGTGCTTAAAAACACTCAATGCAAATGTGTGATTATGCGACAATAAGCTTGTGCATAAATCGAACCTTCGCCTAAATAACGCTAAGACATGTATGTAAATCAAAAGGGCTTATAGGTTGTAACGAGGCTATGTGTATAGGTAGGAAATGAAGGGATATGTGTAAAGTAGCGCAATGATCCGACCCAATCTTATTATTACAACTAAAAAAACATGACAAATTATCTCAAAACCTTGCATCTCTTTTTCGTTTCTTTTCTTTTTCTTTCAACTACTACGACATTTATTCTCATTCTTTTTGTATCTTCTCATTTTTTTCATTTTTTTTCAAACCATAATGCATAAACAAACCACAAGAACACTAAGTACTAAAGCTAGTAGACCAAATCTTCTCAAACGGGTGACATTTTTAGGAAGTAGGCGCGGGTTATCAAATGATAAGCTATAAGCTCAAATATTGCTTCTGATGGACCAAACCCCTGCCCCTCACCTACCAAGCTCAAATATATAACGTATGAGGCCCAACCACCAAGTTCCCTCACTCACACACATCACAACTAGGCTACCTAAATGCCTTTATCATTTTTACCTACATGTTAAGCTAAGGCCTCGGTATGCATCTAAAGCATAAGTTCTAATACACAAACCACACATTGCCACTCTCATTCAAAGAAGAAATATTTAACAATGTAACTATGTGGCTCAAATGCTCACCAATGAAAGCACAAAGGGATTGCTAGTGTGCCGTGCGGTCTAATGTCAAGCGTTCAATTCAGACGCCCCATCCTCACACTTTAGATACATTGTCCCCAATGTATGGCTTTGAGGGAAAAGATCGCTTACACGACTCAAAACACAATTTGCTTTTGTTCTCAAATCCCAGTTTTTTTATAAAACACAATATATAAATCTAAAACTAACACACCACCATCCTTCACAACCCTCAAAAGTCAACACATCAAAACTCCACCCAGAACAAAAGAAAGTAAATACAAACAACTATACAAGATAGGAGAAGAAACAACCTGACTAATAATAGGGTGGCTAAGGTGGGCCAAAGATAGACGTCATCATGTCTGAAAATTCCCCAAAGCCAAAAGCACCTTGACCACTACTACTACCTTCACCTCTATGTTGCTGGAATACGCCGTGCATGACCTGATCCTGATTCGGATCCACCTACATGGAGTGTAATCCACCATTGGCGGGTCGGCCACAACCGGCTGACATGCATGCTACGCATCATGCATTCACCGATTTCTATCATCAATGTACCGATTATTCTTTTACTGTTCAAACGAATATGCATGCGTGCGGTTCCATTGCTCCTACCGATCATAATTCAGCTTCAACGCCCTCTCCATATGTAAGTCTAATGATCAAACAACGTTTGGGTGGTTTCAGCCCAACAAGAAAACGTGAGCGGTCACGCATGATCCACCACCTCCTGCATGGTCCCCTGATGGGCCCTATTTGGATCAAATGGATGTCGTGAATAATCAAATGACCCCCTCGCATACACATGCCACGTTGGCCCCCTTCTTCGCCCACCTTGGCTCGAACCAGCTTCCTCTGTTTCCATCGCAACCACATTCGGGTCTCCTGGTAGTCATCGTCCCCACTTTGGGGGTCTTCTTCACTTTCCGGTTCATTAGCTTCACCCGAAGCAATGGCCTCGCATCCACCTTTAACACTCTACACCTTTGACCGTTACTCTTTAACTTGTGTACCATTCCGATTGTTTGTACTCCCAACCAACCCCAAGTTTCTTCAAATCGAACGGTTTATGTTTCTTGACCGAACCCTTATGTCTACACCGATAGCCCCGTACATATTCAACAATGTCGTGATTAATCTACAATGAGGTATGATTTTTTGTCTCACACTGTTCCTACTTATCCATGCATTATTTAATACCAGATAGCGGTATGGAATAAGTGGTGCCCCATTTAGCTAAGTATAAAGAATGGGCACCTCCGGGTATCGAACCTCAACCTTGTCACCCCGTCTTGGGATGACATTTTGTAGACAGATCACTAACATTAGCTTTGCTTCAATATTCAAATTTTTCCGATAAAGTTTCCCGTGTGTTGTACCGGGCAAGAACAAAGCTTCTAGCATCACGTTCCACATATTATGCTTGTCGGGCTCGAAGTAGAGGTCAATTAGACTTGGGAACATGTACTGGTTGAAAGGCTTACTATCAAACTTCGCCACTCATCTCAAAGTCTCAAAAGACATCTCCACCTCGATGTCGTCCACCATACCGAATAATTTCATTTGTGATGCTTTTTTGTATGGTGGGCACTTAAAGGTGGCCATCCACTCTTGTAAGTCGTCCACAAACAAATTCTTGTCATCCCAGTTTTCGAAGCCGCTTCCCAAACCAAAGATTTGAACTTATCATTCACCCCAAATAGACCAAGTTCCCTTTCCAAAACTTCTTTCTCGCATATGAAAGCTTCTTTTCGGGTGGTCAAAGCATTCATCTGATCATGAAAGAGTTCTGGTTGCCGTTTATCCGGTTGATCTAACAACGAACCGGACTTTCGTTTCAGTTTCTCATCAACCGCATATTCCTGCTCTTGTTGTTGTTGTTCTTCCTCTTCCAAATCCCGTTCTAATACCAACCTCCTTCGTTTAGGTTGATCCTCCGCATGACTAGAAGAACCAACTGCTTCTTTACCATTACGACCCATATTCTGCAAGGCACAACAAAAAAACAACACAGGTTACAACTCTTCCTCTTTAACATAAAACATCCCCACACTTGCTTGTTACTATGGATATGGATGTAAGGTAACACATGATTTTCATTTTTTATATTGTAAAATTTGGGCATTATTTTGACTAGATTAGTAAAATTCTGCCCAAAAATTATGTTTCTGTTGATGCACTTTATGTCCGTTGCTGTGCCAATAGGCTAGAAAGAGCGTGTATTGAATATTGTATAGATTAGTTACGAACACACAACCCAAGTGCGAACGAGAACTGGCTCGTACGAGTGATAATGTGCCTCATACGAGTTATAAACATCTCACTCGTACGAGTGAGCTTATGTGGTTCGTACGAGTGACATCTTGTCACTGGTACGAGCAACCATTCGCATGAGCTGATCATGTCTATATATAGGTGTTGTGTGTTCATTGTTTGTTAAGTTTTGGAAGTTCCCTGAAGGGAAACGCTGGCGGATTCTCTCTAGGAATTCCGCCAGCCAGACAAGATGTATACTCTTTCGGTATGAATGAATGAATGCTTCCGTTGTTTCTGTTTCTACTCCCGTTCTACCGAATCGGTACTATCATATGCCCAAGCTTCCGTCTAGAACCGCCGTCACAGGGACCACAACTGGTATCAGAGCTACGGTACTGATTCATTCAATCTAACAGTTGATGAATCACCTACACTCATGAATTTTGGACGTATGAGGGGTTTTAGATGTAAAACATCAAATAAACGAACAATCCATGGACATAATGTAAAATTGATACCATAGGATTGTTAGAAACTGATTTTCGACCAGGCCTGTGCAAAAATCATGTTGAAATTCGAAGAAATGAAGATTCTAGATCGAAAAGACGTAATCAGTTTCATTAGTACGAGCGAGCCTCTGTGGCTCGTACGAAGCAAAACACTCGTACAAAGTCCAGCTCGTATGAAGTGGTGACCCAAAAAGAAAAAAGAAAAAAGGCATTTTTTGATCGTATTGACGAGACGAGTGTCAAGAAAAAATTTGGTGATTACAATTTTTTTGAGATTTTAACGTCTAATTCGGCCTGTTCGGGGACACCGTCTAGAGCTTCAGAGTATAGATTTAATGATACGGTCACAAAAGGATGAAGACTTTGGGGTAGTCACTAATACCTGGACAAAATGTTGATAAGCGGGTGTAGTGACTATGAATGGGTCTTAACGTTAAATCAGCATTTGATCAAAACTGCAATTTTGGAAAATTTTCTGCAAAATTGAATACCATATGCTGCATTCGCGCCATAATCTTCATTCCCATAAGAACACAAGACGTCCGAATTTGCAAAAATGAGGGGGAATAAAAATTTTCACGTATATGTTAGAATTCTGGCATTTTTGAAATTCATGACGATGCAACAGTATCCGGGTGTTCCGACTTCAGATATCTGGGGAACACAGAGGATCGAAGATTCATTATTTGGAATGTCGTGATCAAAAGATGTTCAGAATTTTCAGATCACGATCCAAATTAATGCTCAAGGGTTAAATGCTGATCCTCGATGTGGAATTGGAAGCATATACGACTGCTTATCTTTAACTCGGCAAGGCAAATGACCTGTTTTTCGGTAACCACCAGAAAACAAGGATGTCTTGTAGTTTTAGATGCCCTATTCCAACGGAGATAGCTATACATTTGTGTTTGTGGCTAGAAAGGAAGAATTTGATTTTGATTGCGGCAGAATGTGTGATCCAAGAATGTTCAGAATTTTCAGATCATGTTTCAGATTGATGCTTAAGGGTTAAATGCCTGATCCCCGATGTGGAATTGGAAGCACATACGACTGCTTATCTTTAACTTTACAAGGCAAATGAACTGTTTTTCGGACTAACCGCCAGGAAACAAGGATGTCTTGTAGTTTCAGTGCCCCATTCCAGCGGAGATAGCTATACATCTGATATTGTGACTATAAAGGAAGAATGTGATTCTGATTGCCGAAGAATATTTCTGAGATTCGATGTGTTACCAGATAGTATGATTCCGATGATGATTTGCTGATTGAGAAGATTACCGATTTACTGATCAATCGTGATTATGGAAATCGGGATTTCAGATTTATGTGAACATTTATTGATTTAAAGATTATCGTTGTGGTAATTCAAACTTTCTATCAATTGCCGGTTGGGTTTTGAAGATCAGAGGATCGAGCATCAGAGGAATGCGATAAACCAAACGCAGATGTGGTTAACGTCGAAATGGAGAAGCTGCATTGTTTAATTTCAAGTTGATGATTGTTCGAGAAAATTTGTAGATCAAGCAAATCAAAGGAGGTCTTGAACTGTGCAAACAACGACTTGAAGATTAATTTCTGGAGAAAATTATTTCAGGGGGAATGTTGCTTAAAGTAGATAATGCAAACCCGGATCATCAATCAAGGGGGAATTTGTTGACACGTTCTACGACATGGACAAATATCTGATTGAAGTTGCAGAATATTCAAACACAACTCTTAGATTTCAAGATCAAGTTTAAGCTTCGACATTGACATCCAAGGGGGAATTGTCGATGCACTTTATGTCCGTCACTGTGCGAATAGGCTAGAAAGAGTGTGAACTGAATATTGTATAGATTAGATACGAACACATGACCCAAGTGCGAACGAGAACTGGCTCGTACGAGTGAAAATGCCACTCGTACGAGTGACAATGTGCCTCCTACGAGTTATAAACATCTCACTCATACGAGTGAGCTTATGTGGTTCGTACGAGTGACATCTTGTCACTTGTACGAGCAACCATTCACACAAGCTGATCATATCTATATATAGGTGTTGTGTGTTCATTGTTTGTTAAGTTTTGGAAGTTCCCTAAGGGGAAACGCTGGCGGATTCTCTCCGGGAACTCCGCCAGCCAGACAAGATGTATACTTTTTCGGTATGAATGAATGAATGCTTCCGTTGTTTCTGTTTCTACTCCCTTCAATGTCTCCGTTGTTTCTGTTTCTACTCCCTTCTTAATAACGTCTACCGAATCGGTACTATCATACGCCCAAGCTTCCGTCTAGAACCGTCGTCGCCGGGACCTACAGTTTCCATCAATTATCTTGCATCCATAAGCACAACTCATTCAAACTCAATCAAGTTCATACCATCCTAAGAACCATAAGAATCACTAAAAAATCACTCAGTTTGGTTGAGTTTTGAGAAAATGGCGAAAGTTTGAACATTGGAGTCTTAGGGTTTTGTATGGGGAGTATTAGAAGAGAAAGAGAAGAAAGATGTGGTAAACAAGAGCTGAACCGGTATGTGTGGTTGCGGATTTTTGTAATTTTCTGTTTTTTTTAACAAAACTGACCCTACCTCGCCAGGGCCTACAGTAGCTTACGGTAGACACCGTAAGCTATGGTGGATTCTGTCAAACCAAAGTCACCGTAAGACAGTAGTTATACACCATAGGAGTTTTATTTACCCAACACCTACCATAAGCTACGGTAGGCACCGTAGCTTACGGTGCCACTGGGCATCTTTAGTTTTGAAATTTATTTATTTTAATTTTTAGGGTTTTTTGAATGATTTTATAAAACATAAAAATTACCCTACCCCCCATGAAAACCCATGTTGTCACCAACACTGTGTTAAAGAAATAATCGTAACAAGTTCCCCACACTTGGGCCCAACACACTCCCTGACGAGAACTATTACAATATAAAACAACACTAAACTAAACTAAACTAAATTAAGCTACAACTAAACTAAGCAAACCTGGGCCTCTTAAGTTGTTTCCTCATCCGGTGAGCTTAGGATGTAGCCCAACTCACCAACATCAAGCATGTTGATGTCCTTACCTTCCAAGTACGGTTTGAGCCGATGTCCGTACACTACTTGTCTTTGTTTGATCTTGAACATATTCAATTTCCACATCGCCAAACCGATCCACTCTTGTAATGATATAAGGCCCCATCCACTTACTCTTGAGTTTTCCCGGAAACAACTTTAGCCTTGAGTTGTACAACCACACCTTTTGACCCACTTCAAAAGTTCTTTTCCACAACTTTGCATCATGAACCTTTTTTAGTTTGTCTTTGTATGCGGATGCACATTCATACGCTTCCTCCTTGATTTCTTCTATCTCTTTTAGTTGTAACTTCCGTAACTCACTCGCTTCATTGTAATCCGCATTTACATTCTTGATTGCCCATAGTGCCCGGTGCGCTAACTCCATTGGTAAATGACACCCCTTCCCATACACCAATAGATAAGGAGTTGTACAAATCGGAGTTTTGTAAGCGGTCCAATATGCCCACAACACATCCTCTAATTTCCCCGACACATGCTTACTATCCACTTGCACCGTCTTCATCAAGATTTCTTTAATTTGTCGGTTGGACACTTCAACTTGCCCACCCGTTTGCGGGTGATATGAGGTAGCAATTCGGTGATTCACATTATAGCATTTTAATAACTTCCCGAAATTGAAAATTTTAAAATGTGAACCACCATCACTAATGATGACCAGCGGAATCCCAAAACGAGCAAATATGTTGGATCGAATGAATTTGCAGACCACCGAATGGTCATTGGTCCTTGTAGTTATTGCTTCAACCCATTTCGAAATATAGTCCACTGCCACCAACATGTACAAATACGCGTTTGAACTCGGAAAAGGACCCATAAAGTCAGTACCCCATACATCGAAATTTCTACTACCAAAATGGGTTGCAATGGCATTTCATCCCCTTTTGAAATACTACCCACCTTTTGGCAATTCAAGCAATGTCGGGCATAATCACAAGCATCTTTGAAAATTGTAGGCCAATAAAACCCACATTGGAAAACCCGGTATCCCGTCTTTTGACCACTAAAGTGATCCCCACACGCCGATGCATGAGCATGAGTCAAAACCTCCAACACTTCAGTGTCAGGAATATACATTCGAATCACTTGATCCGCTCCAATCTTGAAAAGATATGGTTCATCCCAAATATATTGTTTCACTTGGACCATTAATTGTTGTCTTCTAGTCGAGAAAACTTTCGTTTATTTCGGTCATATCATCAATGCCCTCCAATGGAATCTAGGATAAATGATCCGCCACTACGTTTTCACAACCTTTTTTATCCCGGATTTCCAAATCAAATTCTTGTAAAAGTAACATCCCCACACTTTGGATACATTATCCTAAATGTATGGCTTTGAGGGAAAAGATCGCTTACACGACTCAAAGTACAATTTACTTCTTTTCTCAAATCCCATTTTTTTTATAAAACACAATATACACATCTAAAACTAACACACCACCAACCTTCACAACCCTCAAAACTCACACATCAAAATTCCACCCAAAACACAAGAAAGTAAATACAAACAACTATATAATATAGGAGAAGAAACAACCTGACCAATAATAGTGTAGCTAAGGTGGCCCAAAGATAGACGTCATATGTATGAAAATTACCCAAAGCCAAAAGCACCTTAACCACTGTTACTTCCTTCACCTCCTTGTAGCAGGGAAGTGTCGTGCATGATCTGATCCTCATTCGGATTCACCCACATGGAGTGATGCAATGGTGGCGTAGGACATGATACACTACCATCATAAGGTGGCAAGGCAGTGTAATCCACCATTGGCAGGTTGGCCACACCGGCTGACCCGCATGTCACGCATCATGCATTCGCCGATTTCTATCATCAATGTACCGATTATTCATTTCTTGTTCAAACGAATATGAATGCATGCGATTCCATTTCTCCTGCCCATCACAGTTCGGCCTCAACGCTCCTTCCATGCTTGTTCCCATGTAAGTCTGATGATCGAACAAAGTTTGGGTGCTTTCACCCAACCAGAAAACGTGAGCGGTCGCACATGATCCACCACCTCCTGCATGGTCCCCTGATGGGCCCAATTCGGATCAAATAGTTGTCATGAATAATCAAATGACCCCCTCGCATACGCAGACTGCATTGGCCCCCTTCTTCGCCCACCTCGGCTCGAACCAACTTCCTCTGTTTCCATCACGACCACATTCGGGTCATCCTGGTAGTCATCGTCCCCACTTTGGGGGTCTTCTTCACTTTCCGGTTCATCAGTTTCACCCGAAAGCAATGGCCTCGCATCCACATTTAACGTTCTCTACCTTTGACCGTCACTCTTTAACTTGTGTACCGTTCTCATTGTTTGTACTCCCAACCAACCCCAAGCTTCTTCAAATCTAACGGTTTATGTTTCGTGACCGAACTTTTATCGTCTACACCGATAGCCCCATGCATCTTCAATAATGTCGTGATCAATCTACAATTAGGTTTGATTTTTTGTCCCACACTGTTCCTACTTATTCATACATTATTTAATACCAGATAGTGGTATAGAATAAGTGGTTTCCCATTTAGCAACGTATAAAGAATGGGCACCTCCGGTTATCGAACCACAACCTTGTCACCCCGTCTTGGGATTACATTTTGTAGACAAATCACAAACATCAGCTTCGCATCAATATTCAAATTTTTCCGATAAAGTTTCCCGTGTGTTGTACCTGGCAAGAACAAAACCTCTAGCATCTTGTTCCACATGGGATGCTTGTCGTGCTTGAGTATAGTCGTTTAACTTGGGAACCTATACTTGTTGAAAGGCTTACTATCAAAATTCACCACTCGTCTCAAAGTGTCAAAAGACATCTCCAACTCGATGTCGTTCACCGTACTGAATCATTTCATTTGTGACACCTTTTTGTATGGTGGGCACTTGAAGGTGGCCATCCACTCATGTATGTCGTCCGCAAACAAGTTCTTGTCATCCCGGTCATAACACTTCAAAGACGCTTCCTAACCCAAAGCTTTGGACTTATCATTCACCCCAAATAGACCAAATTCCCTTTCCGAGACTTCTTTCTCGCATATGAAAGCTTCTTTCCGGGTGGTCAAAGCATTCATCTGATCATGAAAGAGTTACGGTTGCCGTTTATCTGCTAAAGAACCGGACGTCCATTTAGGTTTCTCATCAACCTTATATTCCTCCTCTTGTTGTTATTCTTGTCCTTCCTCCTCCAAATCCCGTAGTAATACTAACCTCCTTTGTTTAGGTTGATCCTCCTCATGACTAGAAGAACCAGTTGCTTCTTTACCCTTACGACCCATATTCTGCAAGGCACAACAAATGAACAACACAAGTTACAAACACTTCCTCTTTAACCCAAAACATCCCCACACTTGCTTGTTACTAGGGATATGGATGTAAGGTAACACATGATTTTCATTTTTTTGAAAGGTTTAGTTGTCTCATTAGTGAGTTAAAACTGGTAAAAGTCGAATATCCAAATTACACTTTGAATAGTCGATTTCTAAGTCTCTACCAGAAAATGGGACACTATTGCCTTTGTAACTAGAACCGATGTTGGGTTCAAAGAGATGAGTTTAACTCAGCTTCATGGTAGGCTTCTTACTTATGAGAGAAAGCTTAACTAGAAAAAGAAGCTACAAGAGTCAGGAAAAGTGGCTGATGACTATTCTTTTTGTAGTACAACACTTTTTGGTCAAGAAGAAACCTCTTCTAGTAGCAAGGAACATAGTTATGATCATTTTATTGACCCTACTCAAAGATTTCAGGCACATAGTGGGCCTTGGCGCTCTCATCACTATCCAATCATCCGGTATTACCAAACGCGGTTTCAACACCAAAGCTTCAGACTTAGTAAAATGGATTGAGTGACCCTTGTCACAGACTTGTGACACGCTCATCAGATTGTGTTTAAGCTGCTCGACATACTTCACTTTGTCCAATGTGATCTTCCCATTTGCACTTTTCCTTGACCTGTAATGTGCCCTCATTTAGCACCTATAAAATTCACGTAACCTCCATCTATGTTTTCAAACTCAGTCAACAACTTCGCATCCCCCGTCATGTGCCTGGAGCAGCCACTATCAACATACCACAAGTTGATAATCCTCCTTAGCAGCTCCTGCATAACCCAACAAAAACTAGTTAGATTGGGGGACCCAAGCCTTTATGGTCTTGGGTCTTCCAGATTCATCAACCACCGGAACATCCATCCAATTTCCATCACTCCTAACTGGAGTCTTAGATCTCAGACTGTTGATGGAAATGATTTTTGATTTCCACTAGGTCTCTAGTCCTGAGGTTTCCTAAACATGTTTGGACTTTGTGACCTTTGGAAATTTTGGTTTTGGTTCCATGAATTTTGATTGTGATAATTTCTAAAGCCATTGTTTCAAAAATTTCGACCACCATTAGTCTGGTATCGATTTTGAAATTGACCTTGACTTCTGAAATTACTTGAATGACCATTAAAGGTATTCGTTCTTGGTGAACTACTTCTAGGTCTCTCATATATGCCTGATGTAGATTCAGGCTGAAACCTTTGTTGATTTCTTTGAAAACAAGGAAGTTGTTGAGTTCCTTTTCAGCCTTACCTACACCAACAGCAACACTCTGTCGCTTGGTAGCAGATGTCGTTGGTGAGTTAGAAACTTTTCTACACCAACAGGCTGAAACTTTTCTAGTGATTTTTCTCTCTTTCTCTCAGTCACTTGTGCTTCATTCTTTTTGTTAAGACAACAGCTAGCTACATGTCCCTTGGTGTAACATTTGAAGCATGATCTTCTAGCCGAAGACTTCTTAATTGAGGTCTCTTGTTTAGATCCTAGGTGACGATGATGATGAGATGATGATGATGATGATGATAATGATGATGATGTCCTTGATGATCTTGTTTAGTTTGCTCAATTTTTGATTTTTCTGTGTTTTTTATATTTAGCTAACTACACATTTGACTCATTTTCAATACCAGTGGTCTCTTTTTTCATATCAGTCCCTTTAACAAAATCAACTTTTTTTAACAAAAATTTGCCTCTTATTCTTAGGGTATGCATTTTTTTGTTTTCAAAATCGGTTCCCTGTTATTATCCTTCTTGGCATGTTTAGACATATCAACATTCCATGATGTGGAACTACTAGGTGTAGTTGAAACAAAGTCTGTTAGCTCATCTTTGTCTGGCAAGAAGAATAGTCATGACCAAGAGGTGGTGGAACTTTATTGAAACCTTTGAAGCCCACACTTGTCTTGTCTTTACTTTTCTTCAAGCCATTCATCATGTGTTTCATAACAAAAGATAAACTCTTAATTGATTCAATTTCTTTTCAAGTTCACAAATTTTCAGTTGGGCTTCTGACAACTCTTTGCATTTTTCAGAAATCTCTTTTGTTTTCTCACTCATCGTATCATGAGCTAAGTCAATAATTTGAAGTTTTTATTTCGTTTACAGGTTAAAATAATGATTTCTTCTTCATAACCCTTAATTTTCTTCAAATATAATGACTCATTTCTTTTTACGAAAAAGTTTGATTCTTTTATGCTCAAGAGCTCATTTACCAGACTTTGGTTTTGTTTTGTTAACCTGTCAACTTCACTTTGCAGTTCACGATATTTTAAGCAAACAGAACTACTAAAGTTAGAATGTACCTCTCTTGTTGATTTGCTTAGATCAGCCATGAAAGCGGTAAAAATTTGCAGCCATCTTCTTAGCTGCATCACCCTATTCTACATCAGACTTTACGTTTTCTTCTTGAACTTTAGTCATCTGATCAGCATCAACTTTTTCAGCTGCAGTCTCTTGCTCTACCTAAGCATCAGCCTTTTCTTCAAGGTCATCAGGGTCAATCTGATAATAATCTTCATCAAAAGTAGCAGGATCAGATATTCTTCCCTGAATGCAGTTCTCATATGAAGCAACGAATGAAGCAAGCAAGGCCAGATGATCTTCAGCAGCCTTGACACTCAGAGGCATAGACCTAGTACTGGTGTTATTATTGCTAGATTGTTGTCTCTTTGCCCCTGACGAGCCTCCTGAAGCAGCTACAAAACATACTTCACCATCAGCATTTGTCACCAGCTGCTCATTTTCACATGAGAAAAACGCAGTTGCAGAATCACTTGAAGCATTGTTGGAAGATGAAGAGGTGAGCCCTTTATAAATTCCCAGATCTTGAACCTGATCATATCCAATTACCTTCTTCTTCATGTTGAGCTCATAAGCTCTCAGTTCCCAACAACCTCTTCCAAGTCTTTATCTTCGTAATCAACTTCACCCTTTATCATAAGAGTATAAATATCCCATTTGGCAGGTGAAGCATCTAACAACTGATCGTTTATCTCAACGTCCGTGTATCCCTCTATGTCTTACAACTGAAATTTTACTAGAATAAAAATATGGAGTCAAATGTTTCCAAACAAAAGCAAAGGGGGATGATAAAATTTTGGATGAGTCCACATCTCAAGCCCAAACCTCTGTTGCTGAGCCTACTGGTCCTAGTGATCATGACACCACAACCGGTGTTGTGAAACCCACACCAAAAAAATCCAAAAAGAAACCATCCAAATCCTAAAAGACCACCAAAACCACAATTCATAAAAGGCACCTCTGGAAGATGAGATCCTAGAGGATAACCTTGTGGTAGCACAAATTGAAACCACTGTTGTTACTTCCTCCTCCTGCTTCCTCACAAAAGGAACAGGTTGTAAGCACAGGGATCCCACATTATGAAGCAGATGATTCAATTGAATCTTTATTTCTAAGCCCCTCTCCCAGGGAAAATTCTCTTTCTACTCCACAACCATCACCCTCAATTCCACCTACTATCATACCTCTATGTCATGCAATTGAGATAACTCAGACACAAATCAGTTCATCTCAATCACTTGTTCATGAGAGTTCACCTCCACATGTGACTGAATCTGAGTTAAATCTCTTTGCTAAACCAGAAAAAGCCGAGGAGGTTACACCCCATGAGTTACAAGTAACTCTTGGTGGTAATTTTAAGTGAAGCAGCCACTACAACTGATGACACAACAGTGTTTCAGTTGGACAGTAGTTACATCCATAAGACATCCTTAAAGGCAACAACTGTTGAGGCTACAATTGTAACCTTTGCTCCAGTTGGAAGTCCCTAGTACCAAGACAAAGGGGCATTTGGGTCTGATAATATGGAGATTCCTCCTGTTGATGATCCAAATACAACTACCTCTAGTAGGAATTCTGATGATCCTATTAAATTAGATGATGAATTGAGATACAAAGAATTGACGGAGAGAATGACATTAATGGAGTCTTCAATCACTAAAATGAAAGATATGATGAAGCAGATGTTAGAAAATTCTCAAAGCAAACCATCAACACAACAAATTACCAATGAGCTATGGAAATCTATGCAACTAATCATTATAGCTCAAAGGAATTTGGCTGGCATTCACCATGAAACTCACATGAAGCTTATCAGAAACATGGTTGAGGCCAGATACAAAGATACTCAAGTTGACATCAAGGCCATTAAAGAACATTAGGTAAAGACCATTGGCTCTGCCCCTACAACAATCCTTCATGAAGAAGTAGAGGATGATGCCAAAAGGGGAGAGTGATAAACTGAGAAAGTTGCAGTCAGATTCAAAGGTACAACAAAAGCTAGGGTCTGGTACAACCACTGCTGCAAATCAAACTTCTGTTGTGTCATCAGATGTTGGTGTTCAAAAAGGGATTGATGAGACCCTGAACAAACCAGCAGAAGAAATTGCCACAAAAAAGCAGAAAAGGCAAGATACACTGGAAGCTAAAGCTTCTAAACTAATTGAAGAAGAAAAGGCCAAACAGATGGGAAAAAAAGACCTTGGCACTTCAAAAAGAAGAAAGTCAACAAGAAATGTCAGACAGCTAATAACCACCTCTTCTAAAACCACTGACATGCCTACAACAAGTGTATCTTCTACTCCAACAAAACCAACATCCCCAACAGATGTTACAACCCCACCATCAAACCAACCAACAGATGTTGTTACATCAAATGTATCAACAGATGTTACCTCAACCTCTGCCATGATCACATTTCCCACTTTAACCCAACCATTATCCACACGACCAAGAATTCCATTATGACCACCTTCACCACAAATCAGATTCCAACGCAAAAGAAAAACTTCTGTTGTTGAAGATGATGATAAAGGGATTCCATCATCACTCCCTTTGTCATCAAAACCTATCACTTCATCACCGTCCTCATCATCTTCACCTAAAACAACTTCACTTCCAACCATTTATCAACCACCATCCATCATATCGTTTGCTACCAAATATCCTCTAGAACTGATGGTTGTGCAAAAAAAAATTGAATCATTCTTCATAGCAGAGGATAATACAAAGCTAGACTTCCCATCTCTTTTGGATAAAGAAAGCCAAGAAATTTAGATGAATATCTAAAACTGATAGCCAAACAGGCTGAGCAAAGAAAAGAGCAAATGGAAAGATGACAGGACTACTCAATGATTTTTCTCTTATGAATTGAGCAAAGTGAGAAAGATTGAAGATTTTGCAAGAGATATGAGTAAGTCTATGTCAGAACAACCTATCAATGCTGAGCTTGATGAAGAACTGAAGCAAAATTATCTTGACCATATAATGCAACACAAACCATACAAAGCAACAAGAGCACAATTCAAGGATTGGTTTGCAAATGAGCTTAAAGAAGAAATTGATAGAATTCAAGCTATGCTCAAGGATCCATTCCACAAGCAACTCCACCTGATTGAAAAAAGACTAAACTTGTTGATCAAAATCATGCCTTGAGAAGGATGAAAGCTGAACTAGTTGCTGCAAACTACAGCTCATCAAGGTCTGTTGCAAGATGGTAAGAGTCTAGGGTAGTTGATACCTACAAAAGCTTGAAGAGCTTAGAAAGAAAGATCCTTTAGTTCCAAGAAAGCCAGCATATCCACCAACAACAATCCCTCAACAGACCCAAGCCTCCAAAAAGCATACTTCAACCACTGTCTTACCCACACTTGCCTTAAACCAAGTAAAAAAAGGCAAAAGCAGATGGAAGAAGATGATGAGAAGAGGTTTGAAGAGCACATGAAAGAGGGAATCAAAAAGCAATTGCTTTACCATACAGATGCTGCAAGTGATAAGCTTAAAGAAATATCTCAAACCTTGTTAGTAGACCTCAATCGCCAAACTCATCAAGAATAACTCTTCACCCACAAAAACCATCTGGTCCAAAAATTCTAAAGTGGAAGTCATCCTCAGACACCCACGAATTGACCTTGCTCAGATCAGATGGTAAAGTTCAAAAGCTTACTATGGAGGCTGCATATGGTCTGGATGCATCTGACCTCCAAGATCTGATGAATCTGGAACTTCAAAGGTAATTTGATGACATGATTTCCCTGGACTTTGAATTAAAATTTAAAGGACTAATAAGGGAAATGCTGATGAGAAATAAAGATCAACAATAAAGAAAAGTTTTGGCATCATCTGTTCTAGGGGGAGATTGTTGTATCTATTGAACCCTACAAAAGAACAGATGATTGAAAAGCCAAAATAGTCTCTAATATCTTATCCTTAATAATAATACCATAAGGCCTGTTGCTCTAAACTCTGCTCTCACTTAAAGACTGTTGACAAGATCTGGTAAGAGACAAAGCTCTGCTGGAAGCTAAAGTCTGCTAGAGAGAAACTCTGATGAATCTTAAAGGCTGTTGAAACAAAGGTCTACTGAAGACCAACAGAGGATACCTCGGCAGTTGTTAACTAACAGAGTTTATATTGTATATTAATGTAACAGTGTTTAGGTCTAGCAGTGTTTAGAGTTTGTTTAGTTTGTAACATGTCACTTTCATAGTGACGTCGGCCAAAGATGCTCAGAGGTTTGCAATGTACTATAAATAGAACATTGTCTGTACTGTTCTATCCATCACTTCTTCTACACATTATGTACGAACAAATTAGATGATCTTAGGCTGAGGGGAGTTTGTAATTACATGCATACGTGATTAATATTACAAAAGCATGTCAATGAGAACATTCTTCCAATTATTGTGAATCAAAGTTTACATTTCTGTTGCATTTATCTTTGATTTATCTTCATTCATTACTTTCTATCTTTAAACTTTCACAACAATTCAAACTCATATCCTAATAGGTCTTCACGGCATCTTTTCTTTATTCCACTTTCTACCTAGCTCTCTATCCGCATTCGCGCGTGCATTTCTTTTAACCTTCATTTTTGCTCTCTTTTACACCTTGTGCACCTGAAATGACAAATAACTGTAGTTATCTAATTCTAAACAATAACCCAATTAAGTGTATGGTTTTAATACCGTTTATAGTACTTAAGGGTTGTCCTACGGACCACCCGTAAATCACGAAAGTGCTCATTATCACAAGTTAAGTACTTACATTCTTGGATCATTAGTATTGGATAGTGGGAGGATTTTTCGTAGTATACTAAGCCCTACCCAGGTTAGTCGCGCTAACCCGATTGGTAAAGGTTGAACGGGTGTAAAATTTGCCTAACACTCCGCCATGGTCAGTGATAGACCTGGTACAAAGGCAAACAACTCATAAATAGTCAGTTTCGATTGCGAACACTTAGGCCAGCTACCTATCGATATAACAATAACTGCTAATCACTACAAACTACTATTAATAACCGCGTTTTGCAACTGTGACAAAACCTGTGAATTCATTCATCACCTTTGTGTTGACACTTGTTCTTGCATATCTTTCTCAGGTCGCTAAGGTTTCACACATCAGGACTAGGATGCATCATGAGTCGCATTGATTTCATCGAACATTTGAACTCAACTTTAGTTACATTAGCTATTTGATTTTATAATTATTTAAGCTTCCACAACTCAATTATGTAAACAGTATTTTCTCATGAATGAGCAAACAAGAAAATTTTTAAATTTATGTAGTGGTTGTTCAATATGACTAATGACTGTGATCCTGTTTGTCACATGCCTAGTGGTAAAACTCCGCATGTGAAATTTGATGGTGTGACAAGTATGGACAAAGCTTATCCTTTAAGTACGTTAAAGGTTGTTCAGTCACTTGCTATAAGAAATTTTATTTTTCATCTCCTACCAAAGTTTAGATTCCTAGTCTAGAAATACTATTAGTTAATCGCAATAGTGCACTAATATTTCAAGACTATATACAAATATATCTTGATTGAATTTATTGGTATGGTATAGCATGTGTCAACCAAGAGATACTGGAATGGGTTAAAACAACTATTTTGATACATCAAAGGTATGTAATATATGAGATTATGTTTTACTAACCCATCAAAACAAGGTTGGTTAGTTTTGTAAATGCAGGGAATGTAACAAAACACAATTTTGGATCTTTTGAAATTTGTTTACAATAAGATGCAGTGGAAGGCTCATATGAAGATATGCAACATTGGTAACATAAATAATTTTACATTAAGGGATCAAGTGGCAGTTCATTGGCTACAAGACTTTAAGAAACTTTCAAGAAAGATGGATGCTAGTCACTTGAGGAATACATGTTCAAATGAGGGGAGTATTATACAAGTTGCACTCTTTTTCCCTTCACTAAGTTTTGTCCTATAGGGTTTTCTTAGTAAGGTTTTTAATAAGGCAACATATCTAATCCAGAAGTATAAGAAGGAGAAAATACACGCTGCACTCTTTTTTCCTTAGCTGAGGTTTTGTCCCACTAGGTTTCCTAGCAAGGTTTTTAACAAGGAAGCATCTCATAGTGTATGGACTTGATAACCAAGGGGGTGTGTTCAAAATATATTATATTTGTGTGGTTATAAAATCCTTAAATAGATTGACTTGTTCATCTCCTATATATATATTCAATGTATCTTATTGTAAAGATCAGTGAAATGTCAATCTATTTCTCCCTTTTATCTTTACTATATTGTTTTTTCTTTGGATGGCACATCAGAACTTTATTAGAGAAAAAAACCGAGCAAGCTAGCAAAAAGACAACAAAATTACACATCATAACTGAAACAAGAAAGAGGACTTTTGCCCATAACACCCATGACAGCAAGGAGTATTTGGACATATTCACGATCCAACATAAAACGTTGGCAATAATCTCGTCTAGAACTTGATCTGCTGCCTCCTTGAGTTGTCGAAAGACCTTCATTTCTCGTCTTCCAAACAAACCCGCATGCCGCGTAAGTGTTAGCCAGGAGATACATCTTTTTTGACTTTAAATCTGGCTCCAAAGCAGCACCAACTAAACATGCCAAAGTTTCCTATCCCATAAGATCCCAACCACATCAGAGCGAGACGACTCTCAACACAGACTTAGCAAACGGGCAAGACAAGAAAAAAGATGTTGTACCGTTTCGCACTCCTCCTCGCACAAGCTGCAACTAACTGAAGTCAAAGTGACGCCTCTTGAAACCAGATTTTGTTTAACCAGGATCCTATTCTGAATAAGACGCCACACAAAATAATTTACTTTGATAGGAAGCTAGTGAATCCAGTCGTAAAGGGTTGTGGTATTTTCTAAGACCCGCCTTAGTAACTTGATGAAAAAAAATCCGTCGAGTCACCTTCCCACCTCCAATTGTCCGGCCCAGCATGGAAGTTATAATATCTATTAAAGTCTTCCAGATCTGCAATATCAGAGGCTTCCGATGTAGAAACGCTACACTTTGCCCAACTTCACTTTGATTTAAAATCCCCCATCACATCCTTATGCACCCTGTCCTAAACTAAGCAGTCTTTATTAGACTCTAGAGAATAAAGGTTAGGAAATATGGACCTTAACTCAATCCTTTCGAGCCACTCATCTTTCTAAATTTAGTTTTGTCTCTAGCCCCACTGATCTTTTGAAGAGCCTTTCCAAATCAATTCCCTGAAGCTTGAAATCCTTGTGACTTTTAGAGATGTTAAGCCACGCACCTGAGATGGAACTTTTAGCCATCTGCCCGTGTTTATATAACCTGATAGAATGAACTGCCTAGATGCTTTTCACCTAGAGGGCATCCTTGTCAATTCGCCATCTCCACCACCATTTTGAAAGAAGGGCTAGGTTCATAGTATCGAGCCCACCCACACCCAACCCACCAAAATGTTTTGGTTTTACCACATTAACCCATGCCACCCAATGAATTTTGTTTTTCTTCCCGACCCCCCACCCAATAGGAACTTTCTTCTAAGACCCTCCAATGTTCTAACAACATTCTTAGGTGGTTTGAACAAAGAAAGATAATATAAAGGATGTCTCCGAGAACCAATTTAACCAACGTTAGCCTTCCTTCGAAAGATAGGCATTTAGACTTCCACTTGCTAAGCCTACTTTTAACCTGCTCAATAATCGAATCCTATTTTTTTCCAAGCCCATGTTCGCCCCTAAGGGAAACCCTAAGAAAGTAAAAGGAAACGATCCTGCATTGTAATGTAATAACTTGGGCATCGACACCACCTCTGAACCTCTAACTCCAATACCATATAACTTACTTTTGTGGAAGTTTACCTTGAGACCAGATGCAAGGTGGAAGCATCTAAGTGTCCTCGCGAGATTCAACGCATTCGATTCAATCCACTCGCAGAACATTCCGTCATCCGCGTATAGAACGTGTGATAGAGTGGGGCCATTGTTTGGAAGATCAAACCCTCAAAGACATGGTTTCGCACGACCTCCCTTAAAATGACACTTAGGCTATCCATCTCCATTATGAAGAGGAAAGGCAATAGAGGATCTCCTTGATTGACTTCGCGCCTAAGATTACACTCCAAGGTAGGGGTGCCGTTGACTAACACCGAGGCCTAACTCGAAGCAAGAGATGAAACCCACATCCTCCATCTCACCCTAAACCCTATTTGATTCAACACGTCATCTAGAAAGTTTCAATTCACCAAGTCAAAGGATTTGTCAAAGTCAACCTTGAGGAGCATGCGTTTCTTTTTATTTTTCTTAGCCCAAGCTATAATTTCGTTGATGGTGATGTTACCGTATAGAATGAACTGGCCCGCTATATAGGCGAATTGTTCCACCCCGATTAACTTCAGCCAAGATAGCCAAAAGTTTAGACACAACTTTAGACATGCAACCGATCAAGCTAGTGGGGCGAAAGTGATTTAAAGATATATGTGTCACACCCTGTGTTGGGCTTGGATTATTAAAGGTTTATTCATTAGGGATGTATTTGGGCTTTTGGGGTTTATGTGGGCTTCCTAGTACCTAATGGGCCTAGGGTTGTAATTATGGGCTTAACGATGCTTATAAATAGAGGGGCTAGGTCATAGAGAAAAGGTTAGAGAGTTGAAAGCAAAAAACGTGTATCTGACATCTTTGGTGTATGTAAGTTAAGATTATTCAAAGTTATTCAAGTTGTTCTTCTTCCTAATCATAATTTCCACTACTGTTAGGTTAGTGATACCTGTTTGATCTGTTTACGGGACTTACAATAGGTATCAGAGCCTGCTGTTCAAATACAGGCTCCGGGTATTGCTGATTGAAGAAGTTTTTGAAGTGTGTTGTTGTTGTTTGGATCAGTTTTTTGTGTGTTCCGGATCACTGTTCATCGTCGGAAGGATACTATTCCGAAGAACTCGAAGAACTTTTGAAGAATTCGAATTTGGTACTGTTCCAGATTCCGAAGAACACGAAGAAGTTTCTCACAATTCGGATTAACCACTGTTCTGGATTTCGAAGAAGACGAAGGTGATCATCCATCTCGGATTGATCCCGGACTATTGATCGTTTCCGAATTGTAATCCGAGTTACTGTTGCGGTTTTTGAATTCCTTGAATCTCGGAATTCATTTGCAGAAAAGGCGGGTTCACTGTTACGGATAAGGATCACTGTTCCGGATTTTCGTCAGATAAGACAGGCATTCCAAATTCTCCACTCCGGATTCTTCATTCCGATTCGTATTCAGAGTTGGCTATTCCGCATCATACATCTCGGATTCTCCATTTCGGATTAGTAACTAGGTCTTCTCATTCCGGATCCATCTCATTTCAGGTTTTTCAAGTCAGATTCGCTAATTCGGATTCGTCATTCCGGATTCCTCAATCCGGATTCACCAATCCAGATCAACATCAATTCGGATAATCCTTCCGGGTTGACCATCATTGACTTCAGGATTACCATTTCGGATTAGATTCGGATTCTGGGTTTGACTGTCATTGACTACAGATTGACCATTTCGGATTTAGTACTGTTCACCAGTCACACTTAAATTAATCAATTTTAAATCGCTTTGGTAAATTTTTAATCAATTTAAATTACAATGGTTGGATTCATGACCGCACAAGATCTGACAAATGCCACTCTGGCTGCCCTGCAATCGCAAACATTAGCTCTCCACCAAGAGCTGGATCAGGTAATTGACGCTTCCACCAAAGTGCCACGTTTATTGTATGGGGATGAATACTACGAGTGGAAGTTCCGTCTTGAACAGTACTTCAAGGCTAAAGAACCCGACGTGTGGAGATGCATCATGAATGGTCCAAGAACCATAGTTTACAGCACAGAGCGAGATCCAGAAACGAAAATTCCCAAGCCCATGCACTTGTGGACTCCAGAGGACATCAAGATCATAGAGGAAGATGAGAAGGCTTCGGCAACTCTGACCATGGCTCTAGGACCTGATATTTCTATCGCGGTCAGAAACTATAAACCGCAAAGGAGGTTTGGAGTGAGTTACAAAATCTCTATGAGGGAAATGCTGACATGAAAGCAAGTACGGTGAATCAACTGCATCAGTAATTCATCTCGTTCAATCACATCTATGCTATCGAAAACCAGATACGTCGCTATGTCAAGCTGGTTTCCCAGATGATTTCAGCAGAGATCACCCTCACCAACAGTGTCATGAACAGACAGTTATTGAATTCACTGCCCAAGAGTTGGGATGGAGACGTGGGCATGATTAAAAAGACAAAGAACTTGAATGATGTCACTCTCACTGAGATGATAGCTACTATCAAATCATGTGAGATTGACAACAAGCAGAAGGAAATCAACCATCAAAGCAGTTTGATGGCCGCAGGAATGACAGGGCAGAACGCGGCTTTAATGTCACAGAATCTCATTTATAGTCCTCTGCAAGGAAATGCACAAGCACCGGGTGGATCAAACGTGGTTTACAGTCCTATAGCCACGCCTCAGAATGCTCAGTATGTTATGGTTTTCAATCTCAAAATCCCACAACGGTTTCAGCTGCTCAAGTTCACACACAGTACCATGCTCAGTATCCCAACATGGTTTTCAGTCCTGCAGCTCCTCAAACAGTGCAACAAGGCATCATTCCTCAAACTGCTGCACTAGTGCCTGCACCTGCTCAACGCATCCAACTCTGCGTTTCTCACTAAGGAAAACGAATAGAAACTGGCTATTGCGGCATCAATGATAAAAAGCTTAAACGCCTTCCTGGCAGGTGATCTGACCTGTCCATCTATTCTTCCAACAGAAGTTGATCAGATCATGGAGGAGGTCCTGGACGAGATCGATGTCTCTTGGAATTTAGCAATGGCTGCTTTTCGGGTCAACAAGTTTCAGAAGAAATATGGAAGGCAACCCTTGTCAAATTTTAAGACTGGTCTCACAAGGACAAACTTAGATGTTACCGATGTCACGAACCAGGGCACTTCGCTAGGGAATGCAAGAAGCCACCGTCAGGGTATGTATCATTCAGGGTCGCTGATATACAGAGCAGTGACAGACAGCTGGTTCCCGTCTCTCCTTCCAAGTCAACTACGAGTCCATCAAGCAGCTCAGGCGGGAAGTCCACAGCACTGGTGGCCCAACATCATGAGGGTTTCAACTGGGCAGATGCTGCAGCTCAAATGGAAACATTGAATCTATCCAAGAACAGCAACCACTACATGATGGCGCAGACAACTAAGACGCCTGATCTTTCGGAAACGGTAAACGAATTCTCTGTTCTGATAGTTGTCGTTTTAAATTATCACAAATGCGCACCCACAATTCAACTCTAGTGGCTGAATATCAACAAGCTGCGTCGCAGAATATCGCCCTTAAACATAAGAACAAGCTTCTTATGGAGAAGGTCGAAGCTCAGAAACAGGATGTAGCTCAGCTAAAGCTAGACTTGAACCAACAGCAATGTTGGGTCTACGACTACAAGCTAAAACTAGCTGAAAAGGACGTAGAACTTCAAGCAGCCTTAGCCAAGCTGAATTCCTTGACAGGGAAGCTTCACGAAAATGAAATAAATATTAAAAAATTTGAAACTTCCAGTAAACTTGTCAAGGACTTATGTGACCTCCAGCTTAATTATCAAAAGAATTTTACCAAAGGCCTTGGGTACAATAGGGCGCCTCCACCATATAATCATAACTATACTAGAATGCCTGAATCTGAGGAAGAGGTAGAAAATGCAGTAAATATGATGTATGGTAAACCGTCAGATTATTTATCCAAACCATGGACGCCCTATTACCCAAATTTCTCCAAACCCACTGAACTCAAGAGGAATGATGTCTTTGTGGCTTCTACACCACTTTCATGTGAAACTGGTAATTGTCCCTCTGGAAGTACAGATGAATTGGAGAAAGAAGTGCCAGAGGCAGAAACATCCACATCCTCCACAGAATCTAACGGAAAAGAATCTGCTGCTACTCAAACTGAATTTGTGAACGATACTAATGTGTCTAACTCATGTGCAGAAGAAATTTTAGTTGAGGATATCACAGAGGGTGAGGAAGAGGAATGTCTGAATACAAATTCAGCTAATTCAGCTGATGATTATGCATTTTATAAGCCTGCTTTTGACATTTTAAATCAATTTCTTGCTGAACAATTTACTTGCTCAAACAGTGTTGGTTGTGTTGAGAATTTAGACAATTTTAATTCTGGTTTAGTAACTCTTGTGATGAGAAAAGGAATTTAGCTGTAGGTTCTGCATCAACAGATGATTCGGTTTCATCAGTTTCAGCTGAGGATACCGAAAGTTCTTCTCCAGAGGCTGCCTCTGTTGATGCATCTCCTAGGGTTGACAGTGTGAAAGTCGACCAACCAACTGTTTCTGTAAACGTTGATGGTGACATAATTCTAGAAGACTCAGGCGATTCAACACAAGGGACTGATTCTGACATGACAGAAGATGAACACACTTTTCATGATGATTCAAAAGAAAATCTTAAACCTAATCTTGAATCGGAACCTCAAACTTTTCAAAATTGCGATATTCCACAGTCATCTGCTGAAGTTTCAGAACAGGATATCCCTGTAGAGCCGCTCGTGTCCTCTACAGAATCTGTCACGAAGAGTCATTTGAAGAGTAAGACTAAGAAGAGGAGAACACGCCGATCTAAAAAGAAGGAAACCAAACAGGCGTCTACAAAAACTGAAACGACAACTGCTGAGTCTTCTCATCAAACTGAGGAATTAATTCAGCAGTCACACACTGAATCTGTTAAGCAACCAGCTGAACAGATATCAGTTAAAATTTTGCCAACAGCTCCATGTTCAAAATCCTTCAATTCAACTCACAAAACTAACAAATATGCTGATGGTTGTGCGCAGGGCACCGTCAAGACCAAGACCATGCATCAGCCGTCAGTACCCGCCAGCAAGAAACTGACAGACAAATTGCCCAGAATTTCCCAAGCTGAACGGACTGTTTTCTTCCAGAAGAGGCAGACATGTTTCAATTGTGGATCTCCCGGGCACATTGCTCGAAATTGTCAACAGACCTTTACCTCTTTCAAAACTTTGTATTCCAGACATCAGAAGGCTATGCCTAATCGCCCACCTGAGGCTCGATTTGTGGCTAAGTCTTCTGATCAAGACTGGAACTTGGCCAAGAAACAATCTGTTAAACCCTTGAGACCTTCAGTTTCCGAGAATCCCTCTAGAACTCCAAGGATTGTGCAGAGGTCTGATTCGGTAACCTTGAGGCCTAAGTTAGTGGCCAAGAATCAGTCTGCTAACCCCGTGTCTAATAAATCAAAAGCATCATCAACCTCATCCTCAACTAATTTGATATTTCGTGAGGTTACTTATGTTGATGCTAATGGCAAGCCCAGATCTTCCATGGCCTGGGTTCCCGTTTCTAACTAAAACCTGTTGAAATGTGGAGGAACAGCTCTGGCGAGCTCTTGTTCGAGTATGGTACATTGATAGTGGCTGTTCCAGGCACATGACAGGAGACATCTCGCAGTTGAATGACATTCAGTTTTTCGATGGCGGGTTTGTGTCCTTCGCAGGTGGAGAAACATGGAAAATTACCATGAGAGGAACTGTTTGCAATGGAGCCCTCAACTTTAAGAATGTCAATTATGTATCAAAGTTGAAGCACATTCTGTTGAGTGTGTCTCAACTCTGCGACAATCATCAGGATGTTCTCTTTACCAAGAAAGGATGTTATGTGCTAAAACCGGGTTTAATTATTTCAGATGATTGGATTCTTCTTAAAGCTGCACGTAAAGGCAATGCATATGTTATTGATATGAACCAGGCTCCTTCTGACAAGCTCATTTGCCTATTATCTTCGACAGCCGAACATGACGCCATGCTATGGAATTGCAGACTGGGTCACATCAACATGAAGAATTTAAATCGTCTTGCAAAAGGTGGTTTAGTCAGAGATCTACCAGTTCGTGACTTCATGCAGATCGAAAAATGTGAATCATGCACGCATGGGAAACAACATCGACAGCCGCACAAAACCAAAGCCGTTCCCTCCACTTCTCAGGTCTTAGAACTGCTCCATATGGATCTCTTCGGTCCAATAGACATACGCAGCACTGGCGGGAAGGCTTACTGTCTGGTTATTATTGATGACTACTCTTGATTCACCTGGGTTTTCTTTCTCACACATAAAAGTGAAACTGCTGAGCTAGTCAAACAATTTGTTACGCTTATGGAAAACCAAACAGATTCTACGGTGAAGGCTATTCGGTGTGATAAGGGGACAGAGTTTAAGAATCTTACCTTAAACTCTTTTTGCTCCTCCAAGGGGATTGACCGACAGTTCAGTGCAGACAGGACCTCACAACAAAATGGGGTTGCAGAACGCATAAATCGCACCCTCATTGAGGCTACACGCACTATGCTGGTTGAATCCGAGTTACCTCTCATCTTCTGGGCAGAAGCAATTAACACTGCATGCTATATTCAGAATCATGCCCTGATCAATAAACGCCACATGAAGACTCCATATGAAGTGGTTGAAGGTCGCAAACCTTCGGTCAAGCATTTCTGCAAATTCAGATATCCTTGTGTTCTCCTGCTCATGGATGCTAAAGGAAAGTTTGAAGCTCGAAGGGATCCTTGCATTTTCGTTGGCTATTCTAAAAATACGTCATATCGCGTTTATAACAAGATCAAGAAGATGGTAGTTGAAACCTACAATGTGGGTTGGCTGGAGGAAAATCCCAAGGACACATGCATTGGTCCTGACTGGTTGTATGACTACTCCACTTTATTTAATCATTTTGATGTGTCTTCCAATGTGCCTGCAGGTAACAGTTCTACTTCTGCCCTTCCAACGGTGCCTATTTCTTCTGAAGACGATGCTGACTTCCTCCACCATTTCACAGTCTCAAGAACCAACTATCCCTTCGCCTGCTCAGTCCGATCCTCCTGAAGTTGTGGTTTTTGATCTAGAGCCTCCTACAACAAATGAAGGCCTTTCTCCTAATGTTTTGGGTTCCTCTTTGTTTCCTGAGCCTACTCCACTCGACTGTTCGGTGGATTCCTCAGCACATACTTCTACTGGTGCCTCTGTTGAGGGGGAGACATCTGGAGTCGCTTCACCTAGTGTCCTCAACTTGCAAACGGATGTTCTTGTTCCCGCTACACCAATACCGCAGCGTTTACAGTGTGAGCACCCTGTTGAGAATATTATTGGTCCTGTCAACGCTGTTGTTCGAACCCGCAGCCAATCCGGGGATATCAATACCTGTCTTTAATCTATTTCATTTCCCAAATTGAACCTAAAAGTATTGATGTTTCCTTGCAGGAATCATGATGGGTGGATGCCATGCACGAGGAACTCAATCAATTTGAGAAGCTTGGTGTCTGGCAATTGGTGAAGCTGCCTCAAGGAAAGCGTGCTCCTAGAACTCGCTGGGTTTTCCGTAACAAGCAGGATGACACTGGAGTTATCGTTCGGAATAAAGCTAGACTGGTGGTTCAGGGGTTTCAACAGATTGAAGGTTTAGATTATGATGAGGTCTATGCACCAGTCGCGCGTTTGGAGGCTATACGCATCTTCTTAGCATACGCATCTTACATGGATTTTACTATCTATCACATGGATGTCAAGACTGCGTTTAAATACGGCAAGGTGAAAGTGGAAATCTATGTGGCACAACCATCGGGCTTTGTTGATTCTGACAAGCCAGATTATGCCTACAAACTAGACAAAGCTTTGTATGGGTTACATCAAGCGCCTCGCGTATGGTACGCTACTCTTACAGAACATCTGCTTGCTCATGACTACACACGAGGAACCATTGACCAAACTCTGTTTATCAAACGTGTTGATAAGAACATTATTCTCGTCCAAATCTATGTTGATGATATTATATTTGGTTCCACCAATGATGGTTTGTGCCGTGAATTCGAAGAGATCATGAATAAGAAATTTGAGATGAGCTCATTGGGGGAGATGACCATGTTTTTAGGACTTTAAATTCGTCAGAGCCCATAGGGTATTCTAATTCATCAAGGAAAATATGTCCATGACGTTCTTGCCAAATTCAAGCTTACAGATTCCAAGCCTATGCTTCACCTATTGCAGAACGACCTCTGCTAAATGAAGATGCTGAAGGAACGCCTGTTAATCCTACTATGTATCGCTCAATGATTGGATCAATCATGTATCTCACTGCTAGCCGGCCAGATATCAGGTTTACCGTCTGCCAGTGTGCTCGTTATCAGGCTACTCCTAAACTTTCTCATTTACATGTTGTTAAACGAATTTTTAGGTACCTCAAAGGGGCTCCATCATTGGGCCTCTGGTATCCTAAAAATTCTGAATTTGAACTGTTTGCTTTCTCTGACAGTAATCTTGGAGGTACAGATAGGGACATGCGCTCAACTTCGGCTGGTTGCCAATTTCTGGGAGATCGCTTAATTTCGTGGCAATGCAAGAAGCAACAGACGGTTTCGCTTTCTACTGCAGAAGCAGAATATGTCGCAGCCTCTGCTTGCTGCTCCCAGGTTTTATGGATGCAACATCAGCTTGCGGATTACGGATTGACTTATCTAAACACAACAATTTACTGTGATAATGATGCCGTGATCCAAATAGTTAAAAACCCTGTTTTCCACTCCAAAACCAAGCACATAAACATTAAACTTCATTTTATCCGTGATTGCTATGAAAAGGGTCTCGTAAAGCTTAAGCAAATCCACACTGATGCAAATGTGGCGAATTTGTTCACGAAACCCGTTAGCAACGCGCGTTTTCAAGTGCTTGTGGATCTTCTCAAAATAATTCGGTTTTCTACCTAGGCATCCACTGTCTTTGTGTTTTGTTTCCTGTTCTTATTTTCTTTTCCTTGCTTCATAAATTTGTTCATATGTATGCACAAATTTAGGGGGAGAAATTTAAAAAAAAACAAACAGTTTTTGCAAGGATAGGGAAATGAAATACTTTTTCATGATAAAATGTTCGACTAACACATGTAAGGTGTAGAATCGGGAAAAGATTTGGATCGAAAGTGATGTGTCGGTAGGTCTAAAACTCAACCGGATGGGGAAAGTCAAATGATATAAACATAACGAACTATATACTCAGTGGGTCACTTACGATAGGCGTATGATTTCATGGTCTTAAATCTTGCATTGATAGATAGCCAACATCTGAGGTTTCGGGTCTTTATGCTGTTGAGTCATACGGGGTTATCTTGACTGCCCTTCTGTTGCATCCAGATTATATGCATACCTAAGCACAGTCAGGATATCTTTGTAAAAGAGCCAAAATGGAAAGGCCAAAACCTAAGAGAACAGAAGTTTCTTCATAAGTTCTTACGTACCTCATAAGGTATTTGCCTAACCCTCGTCAGTCACTACCGGTCTCTCTGCTGTACGGAAGTACTGACCTGTTCACAAATAGCCTGATGTTGTAAAATATAAAGGATGACCACAGTATACTCACCTGCTACGATGAATTGTTGTGCTTACCTTGATCGCAGGGGTATGTCATGGTATGGGACACACGAGTATCTTAGTATAATATTACCTTAAGCGTATCATAATGCCTGAACTACTAGGGTTGAGTTTTAGATTTAAATTGACAAGTATATTGACAATCGCTTAGACCAATTGAACCTGCTCATACTGAAAAATGTTCCTTAGTTAGCTTTTGAAACGATTTGATCTCTTAGCAAGGCTGTGTAAATGTTTATGTCTGTCTTAATTAGTTCTTCTTTGTGAAATATTAAAAGGTGGTTGGATGCTTGGTTAGTCTACTTGATGAATTTTGGTGAGATGATTTCTGTCCAGAGATATTAGACTGGCCCAGTTGGGATTTGTGCCAGCCTAAAAAAATTGGTTAAGAGTCTGAAAATTGGAACCTCAAGTTACTATTCCGGATTGGGCTTCTTTGGGCCAAAGGGTTACTGTTCCGGATTGGGCTTTTCCGGAAAGGCCCATTTGGACTTTTTCCGGACAGGCCCACTATGTTACTGTTCCGATTGGGCCTGTTACAAGCCCAATCCGGATTCAAAATCTCAGGCCAAGCCCATTTCGGAAATATATAGGCATCTCTGATTTCATTTCGGATTATCCAAATTCTGAAATAGTGTTTTCTTCTCTGATTCTCTCTCTTTTGTGAATTGTGCATCTCGGATAGTTCATTCTGGATTAGGTATAACTGCATTAAACACATGCATTCCGGATTAAATTATGAATATTTAATGCATTTCAGATTGTATCCCGGATTGATCTTTAAGTTCTTAGGTATTTTGGATTACATTCGGATTGGTATCCATCCGAAATGATGAACTCGGATTTCATTTCGGATTGGATCTTCATCCGGAATGAATATCCATCCGAGATACCATGAATAATCCGGATTGCATTTTGTCCGTACTGTTTGACCTCCTTCAATCCGGATTGATGAAAGGGTTCATCCAGATTCATATTGAACTGTTAGTAATCCGGATTTGGGGTTTTGAACCTTTCATCCAGTTTGAACCTTTTCAACTATTGAACCCTATAATTAATTTGAACTCATGTTAAGTTGAATCTTGACTTCTGTTTGACCTATCTAGTTAGTTTGTAACTGCCATATTGTTAAACTTCGTTAACTTCTGTTGGTTGGATTTAACTTGGTTGATGTTTTTGACAGATATGGTTGAAGAAGCATTTGACGCGGTGATGCTGGTTGAGGAGCAATTCCATAACCAAGCAGGGTATTTCTTAGACCCACCAGCAGAGTTCTTCCAGGAGTTTCAGGCTATGATTGTGGGGCTCAACGCTTGCAAGATCGCATATGCCCTCTGTGCTAACCAAATGATTTATAGAGATCTAGTACATTCGTTTTGGAAAAGAGCACGTATTCAGCTGAGGGGTGAAGATGGTAGACCATTTATCCGTTCACATATTCAGGGCAAAGAGATAGTGGTGAACGAAGCATGTGTGAGAGAGGTGCTGCAGCTTACCGATACTTTCAGTGATCCAACCATTTACGCCAAAGAGAAGGTGCTTCCTGTGCTTATGGAGATGGGATATGATGGTTCTTATCCACCACTGTTGAAAAAAATGTTTCCGGCTTATTGGAAACTACTCGTTCATATGTTCATGCAGTGTGTGTCGGAGAATAAGGGTGTTCTGGATCAGCCAAATCAAGCCCAGACATCTGCTATTGTTTCGTTAGTTATGGACTGGAAGTATAACTATTCCGGTTATATCTTCGACAACATGAAAAAAAATTTAGAGCAGTCCAAGAAGCGGATGTTTCTGTTGTACCCACGCTTTGTCCAGCTAATTCTAGATGCTCGTTATCCTGATTTGGCGAAGGATGCTACAGATGCCAACCTGCTTAATATGAAACCACATGCAATGCATATGCAACTTCCGCACGTCTTTGATAAACGTCAATAACTTTTTATACGTAACTTTTAAAAAAATTACATCATAATAACGAGTGTTTTTTATCTTTAATATGATTACCATATTGCTATACTTATATAAAGAAAAGATTACGTTTTGATCGGATGTTTTAGTCCATGGTGTTTTGTCTATTTTGTTTTAGTTATATAGTGATTCAAGGTGTAGTGTTTTATAGTAAAACACCATGAACGTATATAAGACACCGTAACATTGCAAATACCATTGAATTCAGCAAACTACCATTTTCTTATACAGAAATACCATGACACTAAAATAAAACACCATAGAAAACAAGAGACCATACAAGTATACAAAGAACCATTCCATTAGCAATAAAAAATATCATTAAATTCAACGAGGTAATTTTTTCCTTTTACAAGACACCATAATCTGTTTTGGAATCCTAAAATAAAATACCATAGAAAATGAGATTGAAAGATTGAACGTAAATGGTATTTGTAATGTTATGGTGTTTTATACACGTTCATAGTGTTTTACTGTAAAACACAATGCCTTGAATCACTATACAATTAAAACAATATAGAGAAAACACCAGGGACTAAAACATACGATCGAAACGTAATTTTTTTTGCATATAAGTATAGCAATATAGTACTCATATTAAAGATAAAAAAACACTCTTTATTATGGTGTAATTTTTTTAAAAAGTTACGTAAAAAAGTTATTGACGTTTAAAAAAGATGGGGGAAAGTTGCATATGCATTGTATGTGGGTTTTTGAATTTTATCTTTAATTAGGTTTTTCTGTTACTTAATTGCACTTAACCTAATAAATTAAATAATGACGTGTGTCGTCATCATCTTCTTTCTTATACTTCTCACAAATTTCATCTTTTTTACATTATCCTAAACATATATATATATATATATATATATATATATATATATATCTTTGTTTAATCAAGGGTGTGTTGTAAAAATATTTAATCGCGTTGGTTATTCGGATTTTAATTAAAGAGATTTAAAGTCGAAAAAAATATTTCAAAACGGGTCGGATTTTGGGATATCCATTTTGACGGATGTTACAATAGGGTCGATAGTCTTAGGTATGAGGGAGAGATAAAAGCCGAATTACAACCTTTCTGCCATGGAACTCTGAAACAAATCTAAAGAAGTCAACGTGAAAAACGTCCCAGTAAACCTAAACCTCAAGGAATTAAAAGGTAAAGTCGTCCGGCCCCGGCGCCTTATCTCCCCCGCAAGCCCACACTACATCTTTCAACTCCTCCAAACTAAAAGGTCGCTCCAGCCAATCTCTATCTTCAACGGATAGGGAAGCGAACCCAAGGTGTTTGATTTTTGGCCTTGAGGCCGGTTGCTCATCAAATTTGTTCGCGAAGAAGTCAAACGCCATTTTTTAGATGACATCCAGATCGTCTTCCAAGTTTCCATTAATGGCCAGCCCGTTAATTCTTGAACTGTTGAGGTTCCCATTCACATACCCATGAAAAGTCTACTATTTTCATCCCCATCAACCTCCCATTTGACCTTTGCTTTCTGAATGAGATCCGACCACCTCAAACGGTTGAGCTCGAGAAGCCTTTTTTGGAATCAATTATACCTTCTTAAAGGAACCCGATAGACCTGACCCTTCCGCCAGAACCTCTAGATTATCAATCTTGCTGGCCAACTCCGCTTTCTCTACTCGTTCAGCTAATTTACACCTTTATCTCCAACTTTTAATATCAACTTTAAGAGCTTTGAGCTTCCGCATAAGAGAGAGCTCCACGGACCCAAACGAGTAGCCATTATTCCAAGAGCTCTCTACCACCTCTCTTAAACCCGGACATGAGAGCCAGGAATTAAAGAATTTGAACAGAACCGGTCCCTTTTTCACCTCCTTACCTGCAAAAATTAAGGGACAATGGTCTAATAAATACCTCTGAAGGGTTGTAACCGTGGCTGCTGTCCACCTTCCAAGGACGTTTCTGCAAACTAATTAAGAACTTGTCCAATTTACTTAATTTTGCTCCATTGTCGCTAATCCAAGTGTATTTCCTCCCATCCATGTTGTATTTGAAAAAACCCCGCCTTTACTGTTAGGCTAGTTTCAAAACAAAAATAAGTAATGATCAATAAATCATTTGTTTTTTAGGTTAAAGGGGATGATTGTAAATAAAGAAAAGTGTGACCGGACAAACTTTATTATAATATAATAAAACATCAAGTGCCCAAAACAACGCAGTCCCTAAGTTGTAACATCACATCGATCTTCTTCCTCTTCTTCCTGTTGAGCAATGGCGGACCAGCTTACCGATGATCAGATCTCCGAGTTTAAGGAAGCTTTCAGCCTTTTCGACAAGGACGGAGATGGTCAGAATTCGTCTCTTTTAATTTCATTGAACGTTTTACACACACGAAATAGCTGTTCATGGATCGTTCGTAATATCAGATCTGGTTGTTAATTGTTAGTTTTGGTAACTGTTCTGTATGATTTGTTCTGTGATGATATTTAGTTATTTGTTAATTTTCAGATTGATTTGTAAGTGTTTCGTAATGTTTAGTTATGTATTAGGTAATTTTATGATTGTAACTGTTTAGCGTAATTTGACTTGGTTTTGTATCATTGTGTAGACTTGTAGCAGATGAACTAGTCATAATTGAATAGTTTTTCAACATTTTGTTTCTGTATGATTTTTGTAATTAAATGTTTTGTACATCTGTATGATGATTTGTTTCTTACCTGGAATCTAAGTCTAGTTGTTCCTGTTTTAGGCGGTAGGGTTTCGTTTCTTTTGTGATAGAATGAATGCGATTAGATCTGAAACAAATCCAAACAATAGTTGTTTCTGCAATGCATCATTAATTTCTTCAAATCGTTACTGGTTCAGGTTGTATCACTACTAAGGAGCTGGGAACTGTTATGAGGTCATTAGGACAGAATCCAACAGAAGCTGAACTACAGGACATGATCAATGAGGTTGATGCTGATGGGAATGGGACTATTGATTTCCCCGAGTTTTTGAATCTGATGGCTCGCAAGATGAAGGATACCGACTCTGAGGAGGAGCTTAAGGAGGCTTTCCGCGTCTTTGACAAGGATCAAATCGGATTCATTTCTGCAGCCGAGCTTCGCCATGTTATGACGAATCTTGGTGAGAAGCTGACCGATGAGGAAGTTGATGAAATGATCCGTGAGGCTGATGTCGACGGTGATGGTCAGATCAACTATGAGGAATTCGTGAAGGTCATGATGGCGAAGTGAGAACCTTTAACATCAAACCCATCTTTCAAAAAGAGGAAAAAAACAATTTCAGTAATGGAGTTTGTTGGTGCATTTTGTTTGATCTTATTTTCAGATAAATTGTAGTTCAACTATGCCATTTGCTTGTTTTCTCTGTATCTTCTATTTAGTTCCTTCTTACATGCCATTCATTTTCTTCTACTCTGAAATTGGTTATAAACCTTGAACAGTTGGTTTGGTTCAATCTTTCTTGATTTATGCGTCATCGTTGTGATTTTACAGTTTGATGTTTTGCGCCAATACATGATACCTGCCTTGACATAGTGAGTATATTTTTCATTGTCTGTTACAAAATGTGCTTTGTTTTTTTTTCTTTCTAAAAGACGAAACAAACTATATGGTTAGGCAGCAAATCTCAAACTTATTATTAGTTTCGAAGGTTTAAGGTTTTTGTTTTGGTAATTAGATCTTGCTTGATGTAAGGTTATTCAAAGTTTTGTAACATCAACACCTTGCACTTTATTTTGCTCACGAAGAGCTCATGATTTTGTTTTAGTTACTTTGGTGGAGACTTTCTTAAAGGTCACTCCACTCGTCTTGAAAATTTTCCACCCAAAATGCGTTGATGGTATTTGAGGCTAGAGATTATCTATGGATTTGCCTACGGACTCATGGTTTCAGATGAGGTTTGTCCCATTAGAACTTGAGTGGATATGATACTATTTGTAACATCATATGTCTCATACTAACTAATCTTGTGTGAGTATTGTTTTTGTTTGCTTGGGGGGGAGGCTTCTCACGAGGTTGTTCGGTCTAAACATTTTAATCGTGTGCCATTTTTCACATTGACTAACAGGTCCCCATTTGAACATACATCTCTCTTACAGGCTACGGTTCTCAATTCTTTTTGTTATGATTATAATCTTAAAGTAACGTTTAGAGAAGGTAACATCCAAGCTTTATTGACCCACATTATTATATCGTGTTCGTTTGCTTCAAAAGTCCCTTTATGATTCAAAGACTTTCCTAAGGCCTTCATACATTTAGTATAATAGATTCTAAGACAAACCTTCAATCCTTATTTATTCACTTAAGAGGCATATTCATATATATTTTTGTTTGTGTCAATGACATTATCGTTATTGGAAACACCACTATCACTATCAATATATCAAGAAAATCATTGAAAGATCGGCAACTACTTTTGCACTGAAAGACCTCGACATTCTGAAGAAACACTAAACATCACTTGGCTTTGTAGCTGGATCGTCTCGTGTATAATGGTTCAACCTCTATCTTTCACTCGACGGACGACCAATTCTCCAAGGAATCCTGCAAAACGAACAACACCGGTTACTCGCTACAAGGAGGAGAAGATGGGGGTTCTCCTTGTAACCACCCTCCGGCGTGAGAATAAATAATCGCTTTGAGGATAAAGTGTGTGTGTGTGTATAGTGAGAGAGTAAATAATCGAACCCTTAAACCTGTGGATTGAGCCTTCTATTTATAGCCGGAGAGTTCTCCTTGTAACCACCATCCGGTTGATTGTCTAAATGATCATAGGTCCCACAAGAGGATTTTTTGTCTGTTTGGGTTATAACCATATATCTTATGGACTACTTGCAAGCAACTCACAATTTCAATATTCACCGAGTCTAAATACAAAACTTATGTCAACATTGTAGTTGAACTTACTTGGCTCACCTTGTTTTACACATTTTACACCAAACTACACGTGATTCCCCGTCTGTCTTTAACTTGTGGGGACGTATAAGACTAGTCATATAATTAATTGTAAGTATGATAGTCTCAAATGGTCTAAAGGATCGTAGATTCAGCCAACGCCCACACTTGTCTCCAAGTTCTAATCGCAAATAGTAACCGTCTCATTTTAAAACTTCTATAAATTGTGGTGGACAAACATTGACTTTAGATTCTGTGACTTCAAAATATGCATTTTGTTCAAAATAATCCAACCGTAACAAGTGTTTGGTCAATTCACTAGAACTTGTGCTTTCCTAATATATTGTTTATACTACATTATATTATAAAATAGCAATTTCTAGCAAGCCTTGAAGCTCGTAAGGGGCACATAAATAGACGGATTAGACAGGTGACCATGATAGAGTGACTGCTGAATACCGAAAGGTCCAAAAGCAAGGTTAGAAGAGAAGGATGTATCACTTCATGATTGCCAGTGTGCAACCGCCAGCTCAGCTATATGTACCAAAGAACAAAGATGGTTGTGTGCCAACTTCAACCCATTTATATGAAAACAAGTCAATTCAGATTGTATCTATTTGATAACATGTAGGATGGGTTAAGCAAAGCAAAGGTCGTCTAACGTAAAGTCAACCCATTTATATGAAAACAAGTCAATCTTTTTATCAATTTAGTACAGCCGAATCGAACAGGTCAATTGCAATCCTAGAATGGATAGTCAATACATCAGCTTTTGTGATTTCTTTTGACTGTAAACAGTGATTAGTGTGTTAATTATAATAGCAAACATTTAATTGAAACGATTAGGAGGTTGTATACATCAAGTAGAGGCATGCAGAGGAATGTGGAATAGGATTTAAAAATCTTCAAAAAAGAAAACAAAACGATTTGGACATGTGATACAAAAATACGAACCGTAGTTTCTTTTGCGCTTAAGGCTCTTCAAATTCTTGAGGAGATAGCTAATAAGACTAGAGGGTATGGGGCTCGTCCCTGGGTTGTCCAGATGTGGCGACGAGCCTTCACTTCAGACCCCCCCTACCCAGGCCGTCCCCGGCTCATCCTTACTTTCGCGTTCCTTAACCATAAGAGTTTGATTCATAATCTCCAAATCATCCATTTCCTCTATCTTTGCTTCCAGCTCATCATTCAACTTTTTTTATCTCGTCTTCATCGGCCATAAGTTTTATGACCTGCACTTCCCCTTTTTAATTCCACAATTTCCATCTCTAGTTTCTGTTTGGCATCTAGTTGTCTCTCTAACTCAACTACTTTCTTCAACGCCTCTTCCTTCTCTCTCTGTCATTCAACATAATTAGTAGTAAATCATAATTGAAGACGAATAAGGATATATCACTAATTCTGGACTTACCTTTGCTATTCAAACAGCCTTAAGAGATCCTCATCACCTTCTTTCTGCTCTATGGAGGCCATATTCAAAGAACTGTTTCTCATGTTAATCTGGATTCATAAATAGAATAAAAATAACACAATATCATTACATATATATATATATATAAGGTAGGGTTTTAGAGTGAAAACTAGTGTATTTGCGAAGTGAGAGAACTAATCCTAGCCATTGATTTACACACATGTAAGGCCAGGATTTCATAATCAAATCGTAAAATACACTAGCGTATTTCATCACAAAATCCTGGCCATTGATTTACACACGTATAAGGCCAGGATTAGTTCGCTTGTTCGGAAATACACTTATGTTCACTCTTGAACCTAATCCTCTATATATATATATATATATATATATATATATAAGGTAAGGATCTAGAGTGAACAATATTATAAGAGTGAACTGTGTGAACTGATCTAGACCATTGATTTCCATCATCCTAAAGTTTTGATTAGTGGCATGATTGTAATTATTGAAAGTTGTTTTTTCCTTTAAATTTAATTAAAAAGGGTAATTCTATAATTACATAATGGGGCGATTTTTTAAAACTGGAAACATGAAAAGTTGCCATATATTTCGCTAGTTACTCGTGCCTCCAAATTCGCTTATAATACACATGTGTACTGTATATTATAAACTGGAATTCTACAGCAAAGCTGCATCCTCGATTTATAATAATGCAGTAACTTTACCATTATACACATGTGTACTGTATGGTATTAACTGGAAGTTTGCATCAAAGTTGAATACTCGCATGTAATAATGTAGTAACTTAACAATATACACATGTGTATTGTATGTATCAACCGAAAGTTTACAGCAAAGTTGCATTGTCACACCCTCAATTTCCACTTGCGGAGTTTTACCGCGAGGCGTGTGAACAAACCAGAATCTGAGACACTAGTAACATCGAACGACTCTATATGATTTGTTAATACGTTTTTCCAAAATCATTTGTTTAACCATTCGTAGTAAATTTTAGGTTGTCTTCGTTTGGTTTCAATGTTTAGCGGAAGCATTAGTTTTTAAAGTTGAGCGGAAGCATAAAGATAAAGTAAAGGAACGGGCGCCAACACAAACGCCAAAACTAAAGAAAAACACAAAACAATGTTTGTAAATGAGACTCGATAAAAAGATGTCTTGATCAATGCAAGTGAGTGCACCTAGAGCTCCTAGCGTCCTGAGAAACATGTAAAGAAACAAGTGTCAACATTAAAGAAGAGTGAGTTCACAGGTTTTCATAAGTTCATTTGTTCGATTATAAGTTTGTTTCCCCCGTTATCCCTAACCCGGGATAACGGTTTAGTTCCATTATTCCCTGTGACATCCCGGGTTTTTCGGATAACTTAAACGTAATACTTGTCAAACTAATTACGTGCTATGTGTACGAATGTGTACAAATTAAATGAATACGTGATGTGTGTTGTGTGATTGTTTCAGTTATAGAATAATTACAGTAGATATGTACACGAACTGAATCGAACTGCGACACGAACCAACTTTGGTTCATTGTGACTCTAGGAGTTAACAAAGTCTAAACTTTGAACCCAAGTTTTCAGCCAAAAGAAAACAAGGATCAAACCCGAAATCGTAAACACAAACCGAGATCAAACCTAGACCTAAAATTCTAACTACTCGGCCGAGAACAACCCAAACCGAAACTCATTGCATGCAACCCAAGTCCTTGGCCGCGAGAGCAAGCCCAAACCCAAACCAATCCACCCTAGTCCCTCGGCCGCGAATTCAGGATCCGAACCGCAACCCTCATCTCCCTCTTTGCCTATATATATCATCCATGCATACTCCTTCAAAATTCACGAAACCCTAGTCGAAGATAGCAGCCGACGGCAGCCCTTTACTCATTCCCTCGATCGCCAGTTCAATCATAATACACCCCATCTCGATCGCAAACAGTTTAGCTTCAGTCCTCGGTCACGAGATCAGCCTTTCCTTCCTCCCGGTCGCAACAGCCCTCGCCATCTTAGTCCTCGGCGGCGATTTTAGTTGATCATCGGTTCTGTATCTAAATCACGGTTCGTTTACTTTACCGTTAAAAGGCTTGAATTTCTCATATCATATTCGGAACACATGTGTTCTGATTGTGTTGTTTTCGGATTATGTGTGTGTTAAGTAATCGGCTGAACTATCTATAGTTGCATGTATAATTGGTTTGCGGAAATCACAAGTTTGCAAGTGTGTGTTGTTTGTAAAAACTAGAAGTAAGAACTAGGGTTTGCATGGATAAGTTATTAGTAGTGATCTATGATTAAAAATCGGTTCTTGCTCGCTTAGGTTGATCAATAGGAACGGTTTATGCAAGTTGTAGTAATTGTATGCTGAAAACAGTTGCTGAGTAATAGTTACAGCCGACTTCATCTGGCTGTAACTCGGTCGTTAGTTGTCGAAAAACGGATTTTCTGACGTCTAGAACGTAGAGTTTTGAATAAGGAATCTAATGGCGCTGGATTCATAATTTTCTGAAGTCGTTTGATATTTTTAAAGGGCCAAATATAGTTCAGTAACTAAAACTGTGAAAATCCTGAAATTTTGTTAGTTGTTTATCGAGTTGGATTTTAAAATCAGTAGGGAGTTGAGTCATGATTTTTGTACAGCAACTAGGTATAGAAATTTCCGGGCAACTCCAACTGGAATTTTGTTAATTGGACGATCAGTGATTTTTAAATAAATTCTTCCGCGGACTGCAGTCAGAAAGCGGTAAATCTGACTGCAGCCTAGTATATTAATATTTATGGTTAATTGGTAAAGATTTAGGACTTGGAAAATTTATATAAATTTCTATGGTATAAATGTCACCTACTGTAAAAATATTGGAATTTTTGGAATGAGAGAACTATTTTATAAAAATCCTAGAAAACAGAATTATGAGTGTTAAGCTGAAATTGATAACTTGTGATTGTGTGCACCAAATTGTGGCATGAATTGGTTTATGGTTATGATAAGTTGTTTTAATCACTAGGATCACATGAGGATACTTGCATGCATGTTTGATTGTTAGATATGTTGTTTGTGTGTATCACTTTGTGCGTAAATTACGTGTAGAATTTGTATTGGTGTGTTCACACACTGACTTGGAATTAATTGGTTTGTTAGGACCCAACTAGCGGTCCCATCTCTTATAACATCCTTGCTACACTAACCGAGCAAATAAAAGTGAGTTCACGGCCCCTAACTTATCCGGTTTTTAAACAACAGGGGGAGAAACATGTATACACTCTCAAACTCAATCTCTTTACGTTATACGAATTTAACGTCACATAACTATTCGGTAACTAAGTTAATGTTAATGTAATGTTATGGTCACTAAGCAGCTTTATCACTTAAGTCCTCGTCAATCTCTCGGATCGTTAGTATTGGGTTTAATAGCGGGGGAATTATAAGTAGTACTACTGGGCCCGACAAGCCCCATCCGAGCTAGTCGCGCTAGCCGACCGGGTATGGTCAACTGGTGAATAATTTGGCCTAACTTCGCCATGGTCATGTGATAGGCCTGGCAAAACGGAGGCACAACAGTCAGCTTCGATCGCGAACTCTTACGTGACATGACTTTAGGCTAGCTACCTATATATATTAACATTGAACTTAATTACGAATCAACTTATTATTCCGGGTTTGGAATAATGGAAACAACAACTTAATATTCCGGGTTTGGAATATTGGAAACAACGACTTAATATTCCGGGTTTGGAATATTGGAAGCAACAACTTATTATTCCGGGTTGGAATAATGGAACCAATACGCTATCCCGGGTTAGGGATAACGGAGAAAACAAACTATAATCGAACAAACGAATTTATGAAAACCTGTGAACTCACTCATCTTAAATGTTAACACTTGTTTCTTTACATGTTTCTCAGGACGCTAGGAGCTCTAGGTGCACGCACATGCATTGAACAAGACATCTTTTATCGAGTCTTATTTATTAATATTGTTTTGGGATTTTTCATTTGTTTTGGCGTTTGTGTTGGCGCCCGCTTCACTACTTATTTATGCTTCCGCTCAAACTTTAAAAACTGATGCTCCTGCTAAATATTGGTAATATAAAATCTACAACAAGTGATTTTGGAAAACGTATTATCAAGTCATATAGAGTCGTTCGACGTACTAGTGTTTCAGATTCTGGTTTGTTCACATGCCTCGCGGTAAAACTCCGCAAGTGGAAATTGAGGGTGTGACAGATTGGTATCAGAGCCACTAGCTATAGAGAACCAGGTTTGCATTAGAAGTAGACCTAAACTATAGCTGATATCATGACACTAGACTTAGTTTGGCACCGAATTATTATATCTTGTTATGTAATATACCACAACTGTGTTTGGTAGATGATGCCTTCATAATAAGAAGTGAAAATAACTCGTAACTAACTACACGACCTAACAGGAATGTCATCATCCTCATCGTCATCATCATCCGACAGACTTACGCCACCAAGGGCACAGGAAAGGCACCAATGGTGGAACCCATACCACCTTATGGCGTGGAGACACGCTCAGCGGCGAGGAAAAGGCTCGCTCTGGGAGAGGAGTCGTCGTTACGCCCAACCATTGCTGTACCGGTTGAACCGGTTAATCCTGTAGAAATAGGAATTGACATGCTTAGAATCCTGGTGCATACACAACAAAAACAGTTAGAAAGAATGCAGGAAACCATCCTAGCACAAGGATGGATGATTCGACAACTTACAGGTAAGACCGACTCGCTCGAGGAAGAGCATCGTACGAGCAAGATAGCTCGTAACACCATAGCCAGAGATCTGCGTGCTGAGCAGATAAGGGCCGACTGGCTTGAGGACAGAGTCCTGGAAAATAGTTGGAACATTCAGGAGCTACAAAACCAAGCACTTGCACCAGCACCGGCCCCTCCAGAGCCGGTAGAGGAGGATCCAGAAGAGGATCCAGAGGAGGACCCTGAGGAGGATCCAGAGGAGGATCCGGAGGAGGACCCAGCTGAAGAAGCTGGAAATGCCGCACAGGATGACGGCAACGACAGTGACTTGGGGGATGGAGACGTAGACGACTGACACGTCTCGTTTATTTTATTTGTTTTCCTTCAGTTTATTTATTTTCCCACTTGTGTTTAAACTTGAGACTTTATAGTGAATTCGTATGTTTGATTTGCACTTTTGTAAGAAGTTGAAATTTCAGTTAATCAAGTATTTCTTTTGACTATTTAATATATTGAGTTGACGTAACTTAATAATTATTAAAGTACGAAGTAGGATAACTATATTGGATATATAGACTTATCGGGGTGTGTTTGTGTTGTGTTTCGAAGAGCTAAATGGCAACTGGAAGACGTGGAAACCTTAACTTGACTCCCGAAGAGCTAGCTGCCATGATTCAAGAGCACGTGAACGCAGCTTTAGCGGGTGTTCAGAACCAACTGGCAGGTAACTATTATTAAATTTTCGTGTGAAAATCTAATAGTGAGGCTAGTAAAATTCCTTGCTGACTTCCTGTTCTCTGTCAGCAGGAGGGGGCTTTAACCCCTACAAGATGTTCCTTGACGCAAAGCCAAGCAAATTCTCGGGGGCGGAAGGACCCATTGGACTGGTCCGCTGGATCGAAAAATCAGAATCCGTTTTTGAAATGTGCAACTGCCTAGAGGCCAACAAGGTCAAATACGCAGCCTCAACACTGGAAGATGGGGCACTGACATGGTGGAATGCCCAAGTCCAAACACGTGGACTTATAGCTGCGAATGCAATGGCATGGGCCGAGTTCAAGGCCCTAATTAAAGAGGAGTACTGTCCACGAGACAGAGTGCAACAATTGGAGCAAGCTCTATGGAACCACAAGATGGTGGGATCGGAAATTGAAGCTTACACTGCAAAACATCATGACTTAGTATTTCTGTGTCCCGAATTGGCCAACACTGTGGAGAAAAGACTCGAGTTCTATCTTGGGGGTCTGGTTCCGGAAATTCAGGGTATGGTAATGTCTAGTAACCCTGTAACTGAACATCAAGCAATCCGATTGGCCCACAAACTCACCAATAAGGCGGTGGAACAGAAGAAACTGCCAGCACGGGGTACAACTGAAGTTGCCCCGGACAACAAAAGAAAATTTGAAGACTCCACTATTCGACAGTCTTCGTCATCTCATCCGCAGCAAGGGAACCAGAAACGGTTCAATCACTACAACAGCCACCGGGGTCATCAAAATCAGCCCGCCAACAACAACAACAACAACAACAACAACCCGAACGCAAGCGGCTATGCAGGTCGAAAGCCGCAGTGCAACCGCTGTAATCTCCACCATAACGGCCCTTGTGCCGGAAACCGCTGCCAACGATGTGGCAAGGTGGGACATGCGGCAAAGGATTGTCGCGGGGAAATCATGTCCCGACAAAATCAAAATCAGCCCCAGGGTCAGCAGCAGGGTATAAACCGGGGATGCTATCAGTGTGGTAGCACTGCTCATTTCAGAAGAGACTGCCCACAGTTGCGTAACAACAACAATAATGGTGGAAACAACCACAACCACAAAACAACAACAATAATGGGAACGGTGGCACCGGAGGTGCCAAAGGTCGCGCATTTACATTGGGCCGCGGAGAGGCCAGAAACGACTCGAACGTGGTCACCGGTAAGTTTCCCCTTAATGAACATTTTGCTTCTGTGCTTTTTGATACGGGTGTGGATAGGAGCTTTATATCTGAGTCTTTTAGGAAGAACCTAAATCTCACGCTTAAACCATTAGAGACCCCTTATGTTATAGAATTAGCCGATGGTAAATCTGTAGATGTGACCCAAATAGTATCCGGCTGTCAACTCAAACTCGCGGGCCACACTTTTACCATTGATCTGATGACAACTACCCTGGGTAGTTTTGACGTAGTAGTCGGAATGGACTGGCTATCCGACGTTCGGGCTGAAGTTCTCTGCTTCGAAAAATCTATCCGTATTCCACTCTTGAACGACGAAATCCTGACGGTAAAAGGCGATAAGGCAAGCGCCGTCACCAACATCATCTCTTACATGCAAGCGCAGAAGTATCTTCGGAGAAAGAACACCTTCGCTTTACTCGCACTGATTACTGAACAGCCTAAGGACGAGAAACGCATAGAAGACATCCCTGTCGTCCGTGATTTTTCCGATGTATTCCCAGAAGAACTACCTGGTCTTCCACCACATCGACAATTGGAGTTTGAAATCGAATTGGCAAGCAATGCAACTCCTATCGCCAAGGCTCCATACCGCCTAGCTCCAGCCGAGCTGCAGGAGCTGTCTACCCAACTTCAGGAACTTTTAGAGAAAGGATTTATCCGACAAAGCGTTTCGCCATGGGGAGCTCCAGTCCTGTTTGTCAAGAAGAAGGACGGGACTTTCCGGATGTGCATCGACTACAGGGAACTCAACAAGGTTACTGTCAAGAACCGATACCCGTTACCTCGCATCGACGATCTATTCGACCAACTTCAAGGGTCAAGTTACTACTCTAAGATTGATTTACGGTCCGGTTACCACCAGCTACGCTTCAGGGAGGAGGATATCGCCAAGACGGCATTTCACACTCGGTATGGCCATTACGAGTTCTTGGTCATGCCCTTCGGTCTCACCAACGCACCTGCGGTGTTCATGGACCTCATGAACCGCGTGTGTAAACCATACCTCGACAAATTTGTCATCGTGTTCATCGATGACATACTCATCTACTCCAAAAGTGAAGAAGAACATGCTGAACATCTACGGTTACTACTAGGATTACTCCAACAGGAAAAGCTATATGCCAAGCTTTCGAAGTGTGATTTCTGGATTCGGGAAGTTCAGTTTCTCGGGCACGTAGTGAATGAAAAGGGTATCCACGTAGACCCTGCCAAGATTGAAGCCATCAAAAACTGGGAAGCACCCAAGACACCGACGGAGATCCGCCAATTTTTGGGGTTGGCTGGTTACTACAGACGTTTCATCGAGGGATTCTCAAAGATCGCACAACCGCTCACTACCCTCACCCAGAAAGGCATCAAGTATGCTTGGGGTGACAAGCAAGAAGCAGCATTTCAATTGCTGAAGCAGAAACTTTGCAGTGCACCCATTCTATCCTTGCCGGAAGGGACAGATGACTTTGTAGTGTATTGTGATGCTTCCATTCAGGGATTGAGATGCGTACTCATGCAACGCGAAAAGGTCATCGCGTATGCGTCGCGACAACTGAAGGTTCACGAGAAAAACTACACGACGCATGACCTGGAATTGGGAGCAGTAGTGTTTGCACTTAAGATTTGGAGACACTACCTCTACGGAACGAAGTGCACAATCTTTACGGACCACAAGTGCCTCCAACACATCTTTGATCAGAAGGAGTTAAACATGCGACAGCGTCGCTGGGTCGAACTCTTGAACGATTATGAGTGTGCCATTCGGTACCACCCGGGTAAAGCTAACGTGGTAGCTGATGCCCTCAGTAGGAAGGAACACTTGAAACCTCGTCGTGTACGAGCCTTACAACTCACTATTCATTCAGGGCTACCCGATCAAATACGCGACGCCCAGTTAGAAGCAGTTAAGGAGGAAAACATCAAAGCCGAATCAGTGGAAAAAATGGAGCGCGATTGGGAAGTAAAGCCCAATGGAGCCCGGTATTCTATGAATCGCATATGGGTACCTCTCTACGGAAATCTCAGAGAGCTGGTCATGGATGAAGCTCACAAATCCCGATACTCTGTTCATCCGGGTTCGGATAAGATGTATCAAGACCTTAAAGCTGCGTATTGGTGGCCCAACATGAAAGCCGATATAGCCACCTACGTGAGTAAATGTTTGACTTGTGCAAAAGTCAAGGTGGAGTATCAAAAGCCATCGGGGCTACTCCAACAACCTGAGATCCCAGTGTGGAAATGGGATCAGATCTCAATGGATTTCATCACTAAACTCCCGCGAACCTTGGGTGGTTGCGATACCATCTGGGTGATCGTGGATCGTTTAACTAAGTCCGCACACTTCCTAGCTATTAAAGAAACAGATAAGATGGAGAAGTTGACTCGCATCTACATTAAGGAAGTAGTTTCTCGGCACGGAGTGCCAACGTCCATCATCTCAGACAGAGATGCTCGCTTCACGTCAAACTTCTGGCATTCACTCCAGAAAGCGTTGGGAACACGTCTGGATATGAGCACGGCTTATCACCCTCAGACTGATGGTCAAAGTGAAAGGACCATACAAACCTTGGAAGACATGCTTAGGGCATGCGTAGTGGACTTCGGAAATAGTTGGGAAATCCACCTGCCTCTAGTAGAATTCTCATATAACAACAGCTATCATACGAGTATCTCGGCAGCACCGTTTGAGGCATTATACGGTCGTAAATGCAGATCACCGGTCTGTTGGGCAGAAGTCGGTGACAGTCAACTCACAGGCCCTGAGTTAATACTTGAGGCTACCGAAAAGATTGTAAAAATCAGAAACCGCATGGCAGCGGCACGAGATCGACAGAAAAGCTACGCTGATCAACGACGCAAACCGCTCGAATTTCAAGTAGGCGACCGCGTCCAACTAAAGGTGTCACCCTGGAAGGGTGTAATCCGCTTTGGAAAACGGGGCAAACTTAACCCACGGTACGTAGGCCCGTTTGTAATCTTGAAACGTATCGGACCCGTAGCTTATCAATTAGACCTTCCTGCCGAACTCAGTGGAGTTCACAACGTTTTTCACGTGTCAAATCTGAAGAAGTGTCTATTAGATGAAACCTTAGTCATTTCATTGGATGAGATCCAAGTGGATGAACAACTACACTTCATGGAAAAGCCTATCGAGATCATGGATCGTGAGCTCAAGACTCGAAGGCACAGCAAGATTCCGATCGTTAAGGTTCGTTGGGACTCTAAGCGTGGACCGGAGTTCACGTGGGAAAGAGAGGACCAAATGAAAAGCAAATACCCACACCTCTTCGCAACTGAGCAGCAATCTAACGATACCAGTAACTAAATTTTCGGGACGAAAATTCTTTCAACATGGGGATGATGTGACAACCTGGAAACTTCTTATACTTTCGTGTACTATTGTTGACTAAATTCTTGTGCATGGCACTTGGAAATCTTTGTGTATGGCACTTGGGAACTTCTTGTAACTTCGCGTACTTTCCTAAACCGCGTTTACTCAATTTTCGGGACGAAAATTCTTTCAACATGGGGATAATGTGACATCCCGGGTTTTTCGGATAACTTAAACGTAATACTTGTCAAACTAATTACGTGCTATGTGTACGAATGTGTACGAATTAAATGAATACGTGATGTGTGTTGTGTGATTGTTTCAGTTATAGAATAATTATAGTAGATATGTACACGAACTGAATCGAACTGCGACACGAACCAACTTTGGTTCATTGTGATTCTAGGAGTTAACAAAGTCTAAACTTTGAACCCAAGTTTTCGGCCAAAAGAAAACAAGGATCAAACCCGAAATCGTAAACACAAACCGAGATCAAACCTAGACCTAAAATTCTAACTACTCGGCCGAGAACAACCCAAACCGAAACTCATTGCATGCAACCCAAGTCCTTGGCCGCGAGAGCAAGCCCAAACCCAAACCAATCCACCCTAGTCCCTCGGCCGCGAATTCAGGATCCGAACCGCAACCCTCATCTCCCTCTTTGCCTATATATATCATCCATGCATACTCCTTCAAAATTCACGAAACCCTAGTCGAAGATAGCAGCCGACGGCAGCCCTTTACTCATTCCCTCGATCGCCAGTTCAATCATAATACACCCCATCTCGATCGCAAACAGTTTAACTTCAGTCCTCGGTCACGAGATCAGCCTTTCCTTCCTCCCGGTCGCAACAGCCCTCGCCATCTTAGTCCTCGGCGGCGATTTTAGTTGATCATCGGTTCTGTATCTAAATCACGGTTCGTTTACTTTACCGTTAAAAGACTTGAATTTCTCATATCATATTCGGAACACATGTGTTCTGATTGTGTTGTTTTCGGATTATGTGTGTGTTAAGTAATCGGCTGAACTATCTATAGTTGCATGTATAATTGGTTTGCGGAAATCACAAGTTTGCAAGTGTGTGTTGTTTGTAAAAACTAGAAGTAAGAACTAGGGTTTGCATGGATAAGTTATTAGTAGTGATCTATGATTAAAAATCGGTTCTTGCTCGCTTAGGTTGATCAATAGGAACGGTTTATGCAAGTTGTAGTAATTGTATGCTGAAAACAGTTGCTGAGTAATAGTTACAGCCGACTTCATCTGGCTGTAACTCGGTCGTTAGTTGTCGAAAAACGGATTTTCTGACGTCTAGAACGTAGAGATTTGAATAAGGAATCTAATGGCGCTGGATTCATAATTTTCTGAAGTCGTTTGATATTTTTAAAGGGCCAAATAAGTTCAGTAACTAAAACTGTGAAAATCCTGAAATTTTGTTAGTTGTTTATCGAGTTGGATTTTAAAATCAGTAGGGAGTTGAGTCATGATTTTTGTACAGCAACTAGGTATAGAAATTTCCGGGCAACTCCAACTGGAATTTTGTTAATTGGACGATCAGTGATTTTTAAATAAATTCTTCCGCGGACTGCAGTCAGAAAGCGGTAAATCTGACTGCAGCCTAGTATATTAATATTTATGATTAATTGGTAAAGATTTAGGACTTGGAAAATTTATATAAATTTCTATGGTATAAATGTCACCTACTGTAAAAATATTGGAATTTTTGGAATGAGAGAACTATTTTATAAAAATCCTAGAAAACAGCTGAATTATGAGTGTTAAGCTGAAATTGATAACTTGTGATTGTGTGCACCAAATTGTGGCATGAATTGGTTTATGGTTATGATAAGTTGTTTTAATCACTAGGATCACATGAGGATACTTGCATGCATGTTTGAGTGTTAGATATGTTGTTTGTGTGTATCACTTTGTGCGTAAATTACGTGTAGAATTTGTATTGGTGTGTTCACACACTGACTTGGAATTAATTGGTTTGTTAGGACCCAACTAGCGGTCCCATCTCTTATAACATCCTTGCTACACTAACCGAGCAAATAAAGGTGAGTTCACGGCCCCTAACTTATCCGGTTTTTAAACAACAGGGGGAGAAACATGTATACACTCTCAAACTCAATCTCTTTACGTTATACGAATTTAACGTCACATAACTATTCGGTAACTAAGTTAATGTTAATGTAATGTTATGGTCACTAAGCAGCTTTATCACTTAAGTCCTCGTCAATCTCTCGGATCGTTAGTATTGGGTTTAATAGCGGGGGAATTATAAGTAGTACTACTGGGCCCGACAAGCCCCATCCGAGCTAGTCGCGCTAGCCGACCGGGTATGGTCAACGGGTGAATAATTTGGCCTAACTTCGCCATGGTCATGTGATAGGCCTGGCAAAACGGAGGCACAACAGTCAGCTTCGATCGCGAACTCTTACGTGACATGACTTTAGGCTAGCTACCTATATATATTAACATTGAACTTAATTACGAATCAACTTATTATTCCGGGTTTGGAATAATGGAAACAACAACTTAATATTCCGGGTTTGGAATATTGGAAACAACGACTTAATATTCCGGTTTGGAATATTGGAAGCAACAACTTATTATTCCGGGTTGGAATAATGGAACCAATACGCTATCCGGGTTAGGGATAACGGAGAAAACAAACTATAATCGAACAAACGAATTTATGAAAACCTGTGAACTCACTCATCTTAAATGTTAACACTTGTTTCTTTACATGTTTCTCAGGATGCTAGGAGCTCTAGGTGCACGCACATGCATTGAACAAGACATCTTTTATCGAGTCTTATTTATTAATATTGTTTTGGGATTTTTCATTTGTTTTGGCGTTTGTGTTGGCGCCCGCTTCACTACTTATTTATGCTTCCGCTCAAACTTTAAAAACTGATGCTCCTGCTAAATATTGGTAATATAAAATCTACAACAAGTGATTTTGGAAAACGTATTATCAAGTCTATAGAGTCGTTCGACGTACTAGTGTTTCAGATTCTGGTTTGTTCACATGCCTCGCGGTAAAACTCCGCAAGTGGAAATTGAGGGTGACATTCCCAACCCGGAATAATACTGATGGTTCCATTATTCCTCACCCGGAATAATAATGATGTTCCATTATTCCTAACCCAGAATAATAACGTTGTTGGTTCCATTATCCCTAACCCGGGATAATATTGTTGATTCGTAATTAAGTTCAATGTTAATATATATAGGTAGGTAGCCTAAAGTTATGTCACGTAAGTGTTCGCGATTGAAGCTGACTGTTGTGCCTCCGTGTTGCCAGGCCTATCACTGACCATGGCGAAGTTAGGCCAAATTATTCACCGTTGACCATACCCGGTCGGCTAGCGCGACTAGCTCGGATGGGGCTTGTCGGGCCCAGTAGTACTACTTATAATTTCCCCGCTATCTAACCCAATACTAACGATCCGAGAGATTGTCGAGGACTTGTGTGATATAGCTGCTTAGTGACCATAACGTACATTAACATTAACTTAGTTACCGAATAGTTTAATGACGTTAATTTCGTATAACGTAAAGAGATAGAGTTGTAGAGTGTATACATGTTTCTACCCCTGTTGTTTAAAACCGGATAAAATTAGGGGCCGTGAACTCACCTTTAGTTGCTCGAGTTAGTGTAACACAGATGTAGCAAATGATGGGACCGCTAATTGCGTCCTAACAAGTCAATTGATTTAGAGTTAGTGTGCGATCACACTAATACAAGTCCTACACATACTAACACACAATGCGGTACATACAATGACAATTCCTAAGACTCAAATCATGCATGCAAGTATCATCATGCCAATATAGTGATCAAAACAATTTATCATGAACACAATCAATCCATACAACACTTTGGTACATACATTAGCAAGTTATCAAGTTTCAGCTTATATACTCATAATTAGGCTGTTTGCAAGGATTTTTATAAAATAGTTCCAACATTCCAAAAATTCCAATTATTTTACAGAAGGTGTCAACTATACTGTAGAATTTTATATCAATTTTTCAAGTCCTAATACTTTACCAATTATTCATAAATATTAATATACTAGGCTGCAGTCAGATTCGTCACTTTCTGACTGCAGTCCACGGGAGAATTTATTTAAAAATCACCGTTCGTCCAATTAACAAAATTCCAGTGGGAGTTCCCCGGAAATTTACATATCTAGTTTCTGTACAAATTTCATGATTCGACTCCCTACAGATTATTAGATCCGACTCGATAAACAACTAAAAAATTTTCAGAATTTTCACAGCTTCAGTTACTGAATTTAATTGGCCACTTAAAAATATCAGACGACTTCAGAAAAATATGAATCCAGCGCCATTAGAAGCGTTTTTCAAAACTCTACGTTTTAGACTTCAGAAAATCCGTTTTTCGATAAATAATAACCAAGTTACAGCCATTTGAAGTTGGCTGTAAGCACCATTCAGCATCCTGATTTCAACATTTTATCGCAATCTAATCCGTTTAAACAATCGACACGTTAAATATAAGCGATCAAGAACAGAATTACCAATCATATATCATCATATATATCATACCCATGCAAACCCTAATCATAACATATAGTTTTTATTACACAAAACGCAGCCTAATGTTTCTGGATTCCGCTAATCATCTTAACCGCAACTAGCATAAATAATCGGCTAATCAACATAACACTACATTCAAACATGATCAAGAGTTTATAATCCTAGTATAACTTTGCAAATAATGATAAACTCTAACCTTTTACACCGAAGATTAATGAACCGTGAGTGACATGGGGAGCCGATGATCAAAGAGAATCGCGACCGAGAAGGAGAATGGCGAGGGGAGGGCTGCCGCGATCAAGAGGGATGTAGCAAGGCTGTTTTGCGATCGAGAGGCTGAATGGAGGGCTGCCGTCGGCTGTTTAGCTATTAGGGTTTGTGTGTTTTGTTTGTGAAGCAATGCACATGCATGTATGTGTATATATAGCGCAAGAGGTAAGGAGAAAAGGGAAGGGTTTGCGGTTTGGGTACTCACGGCCGCAAGGGATTCGGGTGGGTCGGTTTGGGTCCACAACTTGGTCCTCAAATTTCGATTAACTACTTGAGTCGCAAGGAAGTGAGGTCTATTCGTTTCGCGGCTCGGTTCGATTTATTTATCTATTTATTATATCTACATTTTTTAACTAAAACAAATCACGAAATCGGAACATCACATAATAACGCACCAACTTATAAACGTTTAAGACGTAGCACGTAATTCATTTGACAAGTACACGAAATTATCGTAATTATTTCGAGCGTGCAATTTAAGTCTCCGAATCAATTTAGCGTAGGAACGAATAACCGTGAAGTAGTGCGTTTAAGATATTTGAAAAACCGGGATGTCACATTATCCCCATGTTGAAAGAATTTTCGTCCCGAAAATTGAGTAAACGCGGTTTAGAATGCAGCGTACATGTTTAGAGTGCCACGCACAAAGATTTAGTTCGTTAACAATGGTACGCGAAACTACAAGAAATTCCCAAGTGCCACGCACAAAGATTTAGTTCGTTAACAATGGTACGCGAAATTACAAGAAATTCCCAGGTTGTCACATCATCCCCATGTTAAAAGAATTTTCGTCCCGAAAATTTAGTTACTGGTATCGTTAGTTTGCTGCTCAGCTGCGAAGAGGTGTGGGTATTTGCTTTTCATTTGGTCCTCTCTTTCCCATGTGAACTCCGGTCCACGCTTAGAGTCCCAACGAACCTTGACGATTGGAATCTTGCTATGCCTTCGAGTCTTGATCTCACAATCCATGATCTCGATAGGTTGTTCCACAAAGTGCAGTTGTTCATCCACTTGAATCTCATCCAATGGAATGACTAGGGTTTCATCTGATAGACACTTCTTCAGATTTGACACGTGAAAAACGTTGTGAACTCCACTGAGTTCGGCAGGAAGGTCCAATTGATAAGCTACGGGTCCAATACGTTTCAAGATCACAAACGGACCTACGTACCGTGGGTTTAGTTTGCCTCGTTTTCCAAAGCGGATTACACCCTTCCAGGGTGACACCTTCAGTAGGACGCGGTCGCCTACTTGAAATTCGAGCGGTTTGCGTCGTTGATCAGCGTAGCTTTTCTGTCGATCTCGTGCCGCCGCCATGCGGTTTCTGATTTGTACAATCTTTTCAGTAGCCTCAAGTATCAACTCAAGGCCTGTGAGTTGACTGTCACCGACTTCTGCCCAACAGACCGGTGATCTACATTTACGACCGTATAATGCCTAAAACGGTGCTGCCGATATACTCGTATGGTAACTGTTGTTATACGAGAATTCCACTAAAGGTAGGTGGATTTCCCAACTATTCCCGAAGTCTACTACGCATGCCCTAAGCATGTCTTCCAAGGTCTGTATGGTCCTTTCGCTTTGACCATCAGTCTGAGGGTGATAAGCTGTGCTCATATCTAAGCGTGTGCCCAACGGTTTCTGAAGTGACTGCCAAAAGTTGGACTTGAAGCGAGCATCTCTGTCTGAGATGATGGATGTTGGCACTCCGTGCGAGAAACTACTTCCTTAATGTAGATGCGAGTCAACTTCTCCATCTTATCTGTTTCTTTAATAGCTAGGAAGTGTGCGGACTTAGTTAAACGATCCACGATTACCCAGATGGTATCGCAACCACCCAAAGTTCGCGGGAGTTTAGTGATGAAATCCATCGAGATCTGATCCCATTTCCACACTGGGATCTCGGGTTGTTGAAGTAGCCCTGATAGCTTTTGATACTCTACCTTGACTTTTGCACAAGTCAAACACTTGCTCACGTAGGTGGCTATATCAGCTTTCATGTTGGGCCACCAATACGCAGCTTTAAGGTCTTGATACATCTTATCCGAACCAGGATGGACAGAGTATCGGGATTTGTGAGCTTCGTCCATGACTAGCTTTCTGAGGTCTCCGTAGAGAGGTACCCATATGCGATTCATGAAATACCGGGCTCCATTGGGTTTTACTTCCCAATCGCGTTCCATCTTTCCCACCGATTCGGCTTTGATGTTTTCTTCCTTAACTGCTTCTAACTGCGCGTCGCGTATCTGTTCGGGTAATCCCGAATGAATGGTGAACTGTAGTGCTCGTACCCGACGAGGTTTCAAGTGTTCCTTCCTACTAAGGGCATCAGCTACCACGTTAGCTTTACCCGGGTGATACCGAATGGCACATTCATAATCGTTCAAGAGTTCGACCCAGCGACGCTGTCGCATGTTCAACTCCTTCTGATCAAAGATGTGTTGGAGGCTCTTGTGGTCTGTAAAAATTGTGCACTTCGTTCCATATAGGTAGTGTCTCCAAATCTTAAGTGCAAACACTACTGCTCCCAATTCCAGGTCATGTGTTGTGTAGTTTTTCTCGTGAACCTTCAATTGTCGAGACGCATACGCGATGACCTTATCGCGTTGCATGAGTACGTATCCCAATCCCTGAATGGAAGCATCACAATATACTACAAAATCATATGTCCCTTCCGGCAACGACAGAATGGGTGCACTGCAAAGTTTCTGTTTCAGCAATTGAAATGCCGCTTCCTGCTTGTCACCCCAAGCATACTTGATGCCTTTCTGGGTGAGGGTAGTAAGCGGTTGCGCGATCTTTGAAAATCCCTCGATCAAACGTCTGTAGTAACCAGCCAAACCCAAAAATTGGCGGATCTCCATCGGTGTCCTAGGTGCTTCCCAGTTGTTGATAGCTTCAATCTTGGCAGGGTCGACGTGGATACCCTTTTCATTTACGATATGCCCGAGGAACTGAACTTCCCGAATCAAGAAATCACACTTTGAAAGCTTGGCATATAGTTTCTCCTGTTGAAGTAATCCCAGCAGTAATCGTAGATGTTCAGCATGTTCTTCTTCACCTTTAGAGTAGATGAGTATGTCATCGATGAACACAATGACAAACTTGTCGAGGTATGGATTACACACACGGTTCATGAGGTCCATGAACACCGCGGGTGCGTTGGTGAGACCGAAGGGCATGACCAAGAACTCATAATGGCCATACCGAGTACGAAATGCCGTCTTAGCGATATCCTCCTCCCTGACGCGTAACTGGTGGTAACCGGATCGTAGATCAATCTTGGAGTAGTAGCTTAACCCTTGAAGTTGGTCGAAAAGATCGTCGATGCGAGGTAATGGGTATCGGTTCTTGACAGTAACCTTATTGAGTTCCCTGTAGTCGATGCACATGCGGAAGGTCCCGTCCTTCTTCTTGACAAAAAGGACTGGAGCTCCCCATGGCGAAGCGCTAGGTCGGATAAATCCTTTTTCTAACAGCTCCTGAAGTTGGGTAGACAGCTCCTGCAGCTCGGCTGGAGATAGGCGGTATGGGGCCTTGGCGATAGGAGTTGCATGGTTCGCCAATTCAATCTCAAACTCCAATTGTCGATGGGGTGGGAGACCAGGTAACTCCTCTGGGAATACATCAGAAAAATCACGGACGACGGGGATGTCTTTATACGTTTCTCGTCCTAAGGCTGTTCGGTAACCAGTGCGAGTAAAGCGAAAGAGTTCTTCCTCCGAAGATACTTCTGCGCTTGCATGTAAGAGATGATGTTTGTGACAGCGCCTGCCTTCTCGCCTTGCACCGTCAAGATTTCGTCGTTAAAGAGCGGAATACGGATAGATTTTTCGAAACAGAGAACTTCAGCTCGGACGTCGGATAGCCAGTCCATTCCGACTACCACGTCAAAACTACCCAGGGTAGTTGTCATCAGATCAATGGTAAAGGTGTGACCCGCGAGTTTGAGTTGACAGCCGGGTACTATATGGGTCACATCTACAGATTTACCATCGGCTAGTTCTATGATATAAGGGGTCTCTAAGGGTTTAGGCGTGAGATTTAGGTTCTTCTTAAAAGACTCAGATATAAAACTCCTATCCGCACCCGTATCAAAAAGCACAGTAGCAAAATGTTCATTAAGGGGAAACTTACCGGTGACCACGTTCGAGTCGTTTCTGGCTTCTCCGCGGCCCAGCGTAAATGCGTGACCTTTGGCACCTCCTGTGCCACCATTTCCATTATTGTTGTTGTGGTTATTGTGGTTGTGGTTGTTCCCACCATTGTTGTTGTTGTTACGCAGCTGTGGGCAGTCTCTTTTGAAGTGGGCAGTGCTACCACACTGGTAGCATCCCCGGTTAACACCCTGCTGCTGACCCTGGGGTTGATTTTAGTTTTGTCGGGACATGATTTCCCCGCGACAATCCTTTGCCGCATGTCCCACTTTGCCACATCGTTGGCAGCGATTCCCGGCACAAGGGCTGTGATGATGAAGATTACAGCGATTGCACTGCGGCTTTCGACCTACATAGCCGCTTGCGTTCTGGTTGTTGTTGGCGGGCTGATTATTGTGACCCCGGTGGCTGTTGAAATTATTGAACCGTTTCTGGTTCCCCTGTTGTGGCTGGGATGACGAAGACTGTCGAGCAGACGAGTCTTCAAACTTTCTTTTATTATCAGGGGCAACTTCAGTCGTACCCCGAGTTGGCAACTTCTTTTGTTCCACCGCCTTATCGGTGAGTTTGTGCGCCAACCTGATTGCTTGATGTTCAGTTACAGGGTTGCTAGCCATTACCATACCCTGAATCTCAGGGACCAGACCCCCAAGGTAAAACTCGAGTCGTTTCTCAACAGTGTTGGCCAGATCGGGACATAGAAATACCAAGTCGTGATGTTTCGCTGTGTATGCTTCGATTTCAGATCCCACCATCTTGTGGTTCCATAATGTTTGCTCCAACTGTTGAACTCTGTCTCGTGGACAATACTCTTCTTTGATTAGGGCCTTAAACTCGGCCCAGGCCATTGCATTTGCAGCAATAAGTCCACGCGTTTGGACTTGTGCATTCCACCAAGTTAGTGCCCCATCTTCCAATGTTGAGGCTGCATACTTGACCTTGTTGGCCTCCAGACAGTTGCACATTTCAAACACTGATTCGGATTTTTCTATCCAGCGGACCAGTCCTATGGGTCCTTCTGCCCCCGTGAATTTGCTTGGCTTCGCGTCGAGGAACATCTTGTAGGGGTTAAGACCCCTCCTGCTGACAGAGGACAGGTAGTCAGCGAGGAACTTTTACTAACCCAACTATTAGATTTTCCCATGAAAATTTAATAATGGTTACCTGCCGGTTGGTTTTGAACACCCTCTAGAGCTGCATTCACGTGCTCTTGGATCATTGCAGCTAATTCTTCGGGCGTCATGTTAAGGTTTCCACGACGTCCAGTTGCCATTTAGATCTTCGTAGGACAACATAAACACACACCGATAAGTCTAAATATCCAATATAGTTATCCTATTCCATACTTAAATAATTCCTCAGATTATGTCAACCCAAATAAATTAAACAGTCAAAAGAAATACCTGATTAAATAAAATTTCAACGTCTTACAAAGTGCCAACCAAACATATGAGTTTACTATAGTCTCAAGTTTAAACACAAGTAGGAAAATAAATAGACTGAAAGAAAGTAAATAAAATAGGCGAGACGTGTCAGTCTTCTACGTCTCCATCCCCCAAATCGCTATCGTTACCGTCATCCTCCGCGGCATTTCCAGCCTCTACAGCTGGGTCGTCCTCCGGATCCTCCTCTGATCCCCCTGGATCCTCTTCTGGATCCTCCTCTACCGGCACTGGAGGGGCCGGTGCTAGTGCAGGTACTGGTACAGGTGCCTGATTCTGTTCTAGTTCTTGAATTCTCCAGCTAGACTCAAGAACTCTATCTTCTAGCCAGTCAGCCCTTAGCTGCTCAGCACGAAGATCTCTGGCTAAAGTGTTACGAGTTATCTTACTCATATGTTGCTCTTCCTCGAGCGATCCAGTTTTACCTGTCAATTGTCGTATCATCCATCCCTGTGCTAGGATGGTTTCATGCATTCTTTCTAATTGTTCTTGTTGTTTCCGTATCATATCTCTAAGTAGGTCGTTCCCTACTTCTACCGAGTTAACCGGTTCGACCGGCACAGCGATGGTCGGGCGTGAGGACGACTCCTCCCCTAGAGCGAGCCTTTTTCTTGCAGCTGAGCGTGTCTCCACGCCATAAGATGGTGAGGGTTCCACCATAGGTGCCTTTCCCGGCGCCCTTGGTTGCGAAAGTTTGTCGGATGATGATGATGATGACATTGCCTGTTAGGTTGTGTAGTTAGTTACGAGTTGCATTCATTTCTTATTATGCATTCATATTCTACATAACACAGTTGTGGTACATCACATAACAAGATATAACAGTTCGGTGCCAAACTACGTCTAGTGTCGTGTAATCAGCTATAGTTTAGGTCTACTTTTAATGCAAACCTGGTTCTCTATAGCTAGAGGCTCTGATACCAATCTGTCACACCCTCAATTTCCACTTGCGGAGTTTTACCGCGAGGCGTGTGAACAAACCAGAATCTGAGACACTAGTAACGTCGAACGACTCTATATGATTTGTTAATACGTTTTTCCAAAATCATTTGTTTAACCATTCGTAGTAAATTTTAGGTTGTCTTCGTTTGGTTTCAATGTTTAGCGGAAGCATTAGTTTTTAAAGTTGAGCGGAAGCATAAAGATAAAGTAAAGGAACGGGCGCCAACACAAACGCCAAAACTAAAGAAAAACACAAAACAATGTTTGTAAATGAGACTCGATAAAAAGATGTCTTGATCAATGCAAGTGAGTGCACCTAGAGCTCCTAGCGTCCTGAGAAACATGTAAAGAAACAAGTGTCAACATTAAAGAAGAGTGAGTTCACAGGTTTTCATAAGTTCATTTGTTCGATTATAAGTTTGTTTCCCTCGTTATCCCTAACCCGGGATAACGGTTTAGTTCCATTATTCCCAACCCGGAATAATACTGATGGTTCCATTACTCCTCACCCGGAATAATAATGATGTTCCATTATTCCTAACCCGGAATAATAACGTTGTTGGTTCCATTATCCCTAACCCGGGATAATATTGTTGATTCGTAATTAAGTTCAATGTTAATATATATAGGTAGGTAGCCTAAAGTTATGGCACGTAAGTGTTCGTGATCGAAGCTGACTGTTGTGCCTCCGTGTTGCCAGGCCTATCACTGACCATGGCGAAGTTAGGCCAAATTATTCACCCGTTGAGCATACCTGGTCGGCTAGCGCGACTAGCTCGGATGGGGCTTGTCGGGCCCAGTAGTACTACTTATAATTTCCCCGCTATCTAACCCAATACTAACGATCCGAGAGATTGTCGAGGACTTGTGTGATATAGTTGCTTAGTGACCATAACGTACATTAACATTAACTTAGTTACCGAATAGTTTAATGACATTAATTTCGTATAACGTAAAGAGATAGAGTTGTAGAGTGTATACATGTTTCTCCCCCTGTTGTTTAAAACCGGATAAAATTAGGGGCCGTGAACTCACCTTTAGTTGCTCGGTTAGTGTAACACAGATGTAGCAAATGATGGGACCGCTAATTGCGTCCTAACAAGTCAATTGATTTAGAGTTAGTGTGCAATCATACTGATACAAGTCCTACACATACTAACACACAATGCGGTACATACAATGACAATTCCTAAGACTCAAATCATGCATGCAAGTATCATCATGCCAATATAGTAATCAAAACAATTTATCATGAACACAATCAATCCATACAACACTTTGGTACATACATTCGCAAGTTATCAAGTTTCAGCTTATATACTCATAATTAGGCTGTTTTCAAGGATTTTTATAAAATAGTTCCAACATTCCAAAAATTCCAATTATTTTACAGAAGGTGTCAACTATACTGTAGAATTTTATATCAATTTTTCAAGTCCTAATACTTTACCAATTATTCATAAATATTAATATACTAGGCTGCAGTCAGATTCGTCACTTTCTGACTGCAGTCCACGGGAGAATTTATTTAAAAATCACCGTTCGTCCAATCAACAAAATTCCTGTGGGAGTTTCCCGGAAATTTCCATATCTAGTTGCTGTACAAATTTCATGATTCGACTCCCTACAGATTATTAGATCCGACTCGATAAACAACTAACAAATTTTCAGAATTTCACAGCTTCAGTTACTAAACTTAATTGGCCACTTAAAAATATCAAACGACTTCAGAAAAATATGAATCCAGCGCCATTAGAAGCGTTTTTCAAAACTCTACGTTTTAGACTTCAGAAAATCCGTTCTTCGATAAATAATAACCAAGTTACAGCCAGTTGAAGTTGGCTATAAACACCATTCAACATCCTGATTTCAACATTTTATCGCAATCTAATCCGTTTAAACAATCGATACGTTAAATATAAGCGATCAAGAACAGAATTACCAATCATATATCATCATATATATCATACCCATGCAAACCCTAATCATAACATATAGTTTTTATTACACAAAACGCAGCCTAATGTTTCTGGATTCCGCTAATCATCTTAACCGCAACTAGCATAAATAATCGGCTAATCAACATAACACTACATTCAAACATGATCAAGAGTTTATAATCCTAGTATAACTTTGCAAATAATGATAAACTCTAACCTTTTACACGGAAGATTAATGAACCGTGAGTGAGATGGGGAGCCGATGATCAAAGAGAATCGCGACCGAGAAGGAGAATGGCGAGGGGAGGGCTGCCGCGATCAAGAGGGATGTAGCAAGGCTGTTTTGCGATCGAGAGGCTGAATGGAGGGCTGCCATCGGCTGTTTAGCTATTAGGGTTTGTGTGTTTTGTTTGTGAAGCAATGCACATGCATGTATGTGTATATATAGCGCAAGAGGTAAGGAGAAAAGGGAAGGGTTTGCAGTTTGGGTACTCACGGCCGCAAGGGGTTCAGGTGGGTCGGTTTGGGTCCACAACTTGGTCCTCAAATTTCGATTAACTACTTGAGTCGCAAGGAAGTGAGGTCTATTCGTTTCGCGGCTCGGTTCGATTCATTTATCTATTTATTATATCTACATTTTTCAACTAAAACAAATCACGAAATCGGAACATCACATAATAACGCACCAACTTATAAACGTTTAAGACGTAGCACGTAATTCATTTGACAAGTACACGAAATTATCGTAATTATTTCGAGCGTGCAATTTAAGTCTCCGAATCAATTTAGCGTAGGAACGAATAACCGTGAAGTAGTGCGTTTAAGATATCTGTAAAACCGGGATGTCACATGCTCCCCTTATACAATAATGCATCATCTTAACAATATACACATGTGTATTCAATGGTATCAACTGTAAGTTTACAACGAAACTGCATCCTGATATGTAATAATGCAATACTACGCACTATACACATGTGTACTGAATTGGAAAAACTGGACGTTTAAAACAAAACTGCATAATCACAAATAAAAACCGCAAACTGCAAATATGTGTATAATGAACGGGAATATATGCTTGTGTATTAACGACTAAATGTATCATTAATCTCATCAGTGCACATCTTAAATGGACAAACACATGAAAATAATTGTACTCGTTCGTATATTCATCTTGAAAACAACATATATGATGCTAAAATCCAGAAAATCAAACCTGGGCGATCCATTGTTGTAACAAAGACGCCTTCATTACTCGGTTCGTATAGGTCATTTGTGTTTTCAAACGAATTGGAATTATTACAACTTGAATCCGCCATATTTGAATGAATTAAAATATACGAACTTTGATTCAGGCAAAGTTGAAAAAAAATAATCTATGTTCAAAATCTTCGAAAACAGTGTATAAGCAAACGAATTTGATCTGATAAAACTGAAAATACGTATAATCAACTGGTGATCTACGGAATAATTAGAAAGATTGTTAAATCTCTAAAATGTGGGGATTTTGTAACTGAATAAATGATTAAAAAGAAAAGATTTAAATGAAGATATATGAAAAAATATGATCCTACCCTTGACACATAAAAAGGAAATCAATGGTTAAGATGAGTTCACACAATTCATTATGAAGATATTGTTCATAAATGATCCTAAGCCTATATATATATAGTGAGTGTATTATACAATTTTTCTTAACGTACGCTGTGAAAATATAACATGCGTTATTAGTTTTATAACATGCGTGATTAGGTTTTTTACCCCATGCATGATTTCTGATTTTGTACATGCGTGATTATGTTCAAGCGTGATTATGGTTTTCAACATGCGTGATTAGGGTTTTTAAGTTTTATAACGTTCGTAATTTCATCTCGTACACATCGTACGCTAAGGAATATTGTACGTTAACCAACCTCTAGATATATACAGGGGATGGATCATGAAAAAACTTTTTTAAATGAGAAAACCAAAAACCTAACTAAAGAAGCCTAAAAACATACCATTTTTTTCGAAATTTTTTATTAAAAATCGCTACATTTCATAATACGGAAAAGCCTAAACCACCTAACCAACCCCCACCGACACCCCCCAATAACCTAAATCCACCCTCCCACCCAAAAAAGCCTACCCTCCCATAAAAAGTAGCAAAGTTTTATAAAAAAATTGGCATGTTTTTTAGTTTTCTATTTATATGTAGTTTTCTCATAATCCTTTCCCTATATATATATATATATATCGGTGAGGTTATTGTGAGAAAATTTAAAAGTGTGAGAAGGATAAGAAAGAATCTAAACCATAAGTATTTAATCTAATGGTTAGATCATAGTGGCAATTCTGTAAATAATATTGACTATTAAACTAACTAATTTTCTAGATTAAGGGTATAAAGATAAATTTAATATTTTTAAATTAAGAAACTAACATTAATACACATGCAAAGTTTCCCCCTTCTTTTTTAAATATCAATAACTTTTTATACGTAACTCTTTTTTTAAAAAAATTACACCATAATAACGAGTGTTTTTTTATCTTTAATATAGTACCATATTGATATACTTATGTAGAGTTATTTCTGTTTTTATATATTTAGGGTGTTATTTCTGTTTTGATTCTGATTAAAGTGTTGACTGGTGTTATATTAGGGTGTTATTTCTGTTATATTCAATGTTAGGGTGTTCTTTATAAGATGTGTGCCTTCACTATAACTGTTGTGGTGTTTTTATGAGTTATGGTGTTATTTTTTTTATAATTCTGTTCTTTATAAGATGTATGCCTTCAATATACATGCCGTGGTGTTTTTATGAGTTAGGGTGTTATTTCAAATTCAAAAATCCCTACAATAACTGCCAAAAATCGGTTGCATATATTCATTCCATAATTAGATTTTATTAGTTAAATTACACTTATACTCTTAAACTACCAAAATAAAAAGGGACACATGTCACCTCCCTAATCTTTCTTATCATTCTCACACTTTTAAATTTTCTCACATGAACCTCTACCTTATATATATATATCTATATATATATATATACACATGCATATATATAGGTGAAAGAGAAAACGAAAACCCACTTGAGTTGAGAAAACTCAAGAAAACCCTATGTAACATTTTTATTTTTTTCTAAAAAACATAGGGGAATGTAACATTAATGTACTTGAACATTTTTATAAAAAAAGGTAAAAAGCGCCTACTTGTTTTTTTTAAATGTTCAAAATTTGTATCTTACATTTTTTGGACATATGTATTATGTAACATGAAAATTTTAACATTTTTTAAAAAATAAACTACTCGGCGTTTTTTTGTGTTTCTTTTACGTATATGTATGTTACATTTCCTATTTTTTTTAGAAAAAAATAAAAATGTTACGTGGGGTTTTTACAAAGGTTTTTTGAGTTTTCTCAACTCAAGTGGGTTTTCATTTTATCCTTCCCCTATATATACATATATGGTGTTTTAGTAATCGTCAATCTGTTATCTGTGGGTTTTGGGTGTTTCAAAAGAATATGAAGGTTAGGATTTTTTTTATTTAAACAATGCCCGAGTTGTTCAGTTTGTAAATAAGATAATATGGCAATAAGAAAGATAATTTAAAGTTTGTATATAATACTCACCTTTCTTTTCTCCTCATCTAGTCTTTGTTTCACGTTCTGTTCGGGCTGCTTTCTTACTAACTTCTTCTCTCCGTGAATCATGCTCCTTCCTTAGTTTCTCCACCTCAGCATGTGCCCTTTCTCGTTCAATAATTCTTTCACATGCTCATGTGCAAACACCTGCAGTTTTCTTCTATCTGAACAAGAAGAACAATATTTCCATGTTATAAAATTGGAATTCAACACAAATATAAAGGATTATTACATGTAACACTAACCATTAACCAACCTTCATGGAAAGCTTAATTCATGCTGTCTAGTTTGTCCATCGTCCTTTATAATTGCATGGTTTTCTGATTACATTTGCTTTGCAAATCATCAAGATTTTCATTCCTCATGTCGATCTCAGTTGCTAATTCAATCACTGGTCTGTTTCTGGTTTTTGCAACTTCTTGCTCAACTTCCGATACCGTCTTCAGACCCATGTTCATGCGAAGGTAGTCTACTATTGGCCCTTGTGATTCAAAGTCAGTTGCACGAGCTAGCCAGGTATAAATACTTGAACTTGGCGGATTTTCAGAAGCACTCCATTCTTTCTTGCTGTGGTGATCAGCTTCAAAAGTTTTCTCAAACTCCATAGCATTTTTCGAACCATTGTTGAACCTCACCAACGGTTTTGCAGTTCTCTTTTCAACATTTCCATAACAGCTCAACATCTTCAGGCTTGTATTTTGAGAATCTCTTGAGCCAATATGATAGAACCCAAAATCAAACAAAACTAACTGATAGATTTTATTGTTGTAAACTGAAATACTACAAGATAGAAGACCCGATTCGAGATGGGTTAATCTCCAAGAACAAAGGTATAGATACCCAATTAGATAATAATCATCGACATCGTCCCCAAAAACTAGAACAAAGATTAAATAAGCAATAATAGTAGTAAATTAACTGGCCCTTCAGCTTCCGTTTACCCATCAGTTTCCCTTTTCAATAATTGCTTTGACCCATTAATAAATCTGACGCTAATACCCACCCGTATAGGAATCGGGTTTGTATCAATACATCCTGCCCTGATAATCGACTTGACCTCAAGTCGAAACGAATGTAATTGGCACACCAAGCAATAAGCCATTCAATTGTAGGCTGACCACCTTCATGGACCCATCTATAAGTTAAAACTTGTGTTTTCTCGGGCCCGAATTTAGGTGCAGCCCAGAAAGAATCCTGTGGATTAGAATTTGGAATTTGAAAGTCAGTATGATTGATGTATGTTAGCTTTGTTGGCCAATCTTCTTTGTCATCCATCCAACCCTTGATTGCCTTTTGAAACGACCAGTCAAGCGGTTTCTTATCCGTCTTAGTCTTCGTGTGATCCTTGTGTGAGTAACCACAGAGTGACTTCAGGACAACATCCCTGCTGAATAGTTTTTGCTCTAATTCTGCATTCTTCGTCTCTCCGTGATTCTTGTGTTCCTCCTCTTCTGGACTGGTCTGAGCATCTGTTTCATCTGCAACTTCTAACATTTTTTTCTCCAAATCTGAAATTAGAGGGGACTGGCTTTCAGTTTGTGTGGTAGTTATAGGTGTTGCTCTAGGCATGGAAACGTCGCAAGGAATTTTCTCCATTCCCAAATCTGTCATTGGATCCTGGTTTTCATCCTCAGCTTCCTTTATTGCATCTGTTCGTCTTTCTAGCCAAGCTTCCTTTATTGCTGCTATATCCTTCTTCAAGGCTATCAAAGAATCAAGCTTAGCAATAATGGCTGCCAACTGGTCAACGATTGGGTCTAGATGAACACCGCCTTCCTTCTGATTATTCCCGGTCTGCTCCATTTTTTATTTCCCGGCAATGGAACCAAATGATAGAACCCAAAATCAAACAAAACTAACTGATAGATTTTATTGTTGTAAACTGGAATACTACAAGATAGAAGACCCGATTCGGGATGGGTTAATCTCCAAGAACAAAGGTATAGATACCCAATTAGATAATAATCATCGACATCCTCCCCAAAAACTAGAACAAAGATTAAATAAGCAATAATAGCAGTAAATTAACTGGCCCTTCAGCTTCCGTTTACCCATCAGTTTCCCTTTTCAATAATTGCTTTGACCCATTAATAAATCTGACGCTAATACCCACCCGTATAGGAATCGGGTTTGTATCACAATATTTAGTGCTGTCTGATTCTTTGACTATGTTGACTATGATCCCAGTCCAAGGCCAGCAAAACAATTCGTGTTCTTCAGAGATTGGTGCGGCTACTTTCAGTGGCTTTTCAGCCTCATCTGCCAGTTCATTCTCTAAGTACAATGTTAGAGCAAGATGGTTAGCCTTTTGCTTTCAAATTCTGTTGGAAGAGCCTTTGCTTACTCCTTACGCATGTTGATGCAACTCTTTGTATTTGAAATTCTGTATTTTCTTGCCAGCACAAAAAGGACACCTAAGGTTCTGTTGGAAGAGCCTTTGCTTACTCCTTAAGCATGTTGATGCAACTCTTTGTATTTGAAATTCTGTATTTTCTTGCCAGCACAAAAAGGACACCTAAGGATGCCATCCGGATATCTAAGTTTGAGTGTTCCATTCCTCAGTTGCTCGTATGACTTATCTTTGTACAAGAGATCTCCGAATCACTAAACTCCGACTCTTCACCAGAATTCATACCCATCTACGCAGAAAACAAACACATGCCAATATCAAGATGCTAACTAAAAGCATTGAGACATTAAGAGGGTGTAATTAAGGTAAAATGAAAAGAATTCGAATATAAATATAAAAAAATATGATAATATCGGATATTCTAATTCCTAAATTGGGGATCCTATATGTACACCAGCGTGCCTATCACATCATACACATCATACAGTGAAAAAATGAGCAAAGGGCCACATGACTTTGTCAGTGGTTAACCAGTCACTTCTGTGTCAGTCAACCACATCATACACCGTATAATTTGACAAACACCACCTCACACGGGCCCTCGTACAACACATATAACAATTTTTCGCCTATCATATGACATCATACAACCCATATGACTCGCGAGTGATGTCTGGATAGTGTGTCAATGATGTTTCTATAGCCAAACCCTTCCAAAACACAAGTACACAACCTTAAGTGCCAAAAATACATAGACTGGCAGATCTCTGGACTCTAAGGGGTCTCACATTTCCCTGAAAACTTCTCTTTATTATCATAAACACTAAATACTCAAATAATGTAAATTTTAATATATGAACAGACAGATGTTGTATACTATGATGATTCATAATTTACAGATGCTGTAAATAAGTCAGAGGCATATTTAATGTTACATTTTCTGTGAAACACGTATGGTATATCAATTTCGCATTTCATTTACATAACATCCTCTGTTCATACGCCAGTTGTGTTTCTCATCATTTCATTCTTATCGAAACCTAAATGTGGATTATTATCGTCTAGAACACAAAATTAAAAATTTTCTACCGAAAGAACAAACCCCAATTTACCAAAACAATAATTTGCAGAAAGCATATGATCATTAATTGCAAAAAGAATACCTGAAAGATATGAAATTGCGAGTTGAGTGAGCATAAACCCTAGCGGATGTTAGCAAGTAACATAGATTGATCGTTGGAGAAGAAGAGAAAGCGTGTGAACAATTATTGATTTCAGTTGTTAGGGAGAGCGGTGGTGGTAGCGGCAAATAGGGGCAGTGAGTTGGGTTAACGTGCGGTAACACTGCCGCCTTCAGCTGCTTACCGCAAGGAGTGTGATGAAATCGGTAACAAGTTACCGCATGGGAGGAGTGAGTTTGAGTGGACATATGTGGTAAATGGTGGGGTTCATTTCTTGCAACAAATCATATTTATTTTTTTATTAAAAAAATAATAATTTACTTTTTTACAAAAGAGGTGACCACCTCTTATATTTCTGGATAAAAAGGAGCTTAGGTAAGCTAGTAGCTGTAACTTTTTAGATATAGTTAGTTGTTTGGCGGAGTAGGTGAAACTTTTAATAAAATGTATACAATGACCACAATGGACATAACTAAAAGGTTTATTATCTGTAGAGGTTAAAATAGTCATTTTTTCTCTAAAACCTTGTTTCTCCTTTTAGACGCTATTAATAGAAGCGTTCAAACAAAAGCTTCAAACTCCTAACCTAAAAGCTTCAAGCTCCTTTAACCAAACAATATTTTTTTATTAAGTATGAACTTTTTCTTAAAAGATTAAAGCTAGAAGCTCCTAAAAGCTACTTGCTAAATATACCCTTATGGTATGTTTGACAAAAGTAGCTTGTGGCTGGAAGTTGGTAGTTGTAGGTTTTTTGATATATTTAGGTGTTTGACAGAGTTGCTGTAGCTTTTAATAAAATGTATAAAATGATCAAAATGGACATTAAAAAGTTGGTGTATTAAAAAGTTCATTATCTTTAAAGGTTAAAATAGTCATTTTTCCCTAAAAACTTGTAGCTACTTCTAATCGCTACTAGTAGTAGCATTTACCCAAAAGCTTCAAGCTCCTAACCTAAAAGCTTTAAGCTCCTTCAACCAAACAAGCATTTTTATTGAGTATGAATTTTTTCTTAAAAGGTTAAATTTAAAAGCTTCTAAAAACTTCATACCAAACATACCCTTAAAAAGGGGAGTTGACATAACAATAGATCATTGAATGGGTGAAAAATTTACCAATTCTTATTCCAAACATACCCTTAAAAATGAGAGTTGACATAACAATAGATTATTGAATTGGTGAAAAATTTACCAATTCTTATTAAGTGATCACGCTTTTCACCATTAAGAGATTGCTTACATCAAAATATAAAATAAAATTATGGGGTAGTTTTGGTATTGTTTTGCCCTACCTATAATTATTCATTTTGTGTCTTTCATACTTACTCTTCGTGATTCTTGTATTAATTTTCAAATTCCATACATCACCACCTTCTATTTATTTTCTTTTTGATATTTTTTCTACATACAAACGTTTATATATACATACACTTTTAGATCACATGTTTCCAGCAGGTATGTATTATTTTGTTTCATTTTACTCATTCATGTCGATTTTCATTTACTATCTTGATATAGCTTTGCACCATATAATGATATATGATAATACGTATACGTGATAAAACTGTTAAATGCTAAATGACAAAATGGATTCTTTCAAAAGCCTTTATATATGTGCCAAACATATTTTCATTTTTATTGTTACTTCTGTTAGTGACCTGGATATATGAGTAAGAGAGATGACTTGGGAACAATACCTTCAATTCCAAGTGAAAGAGGGAGGACTAGTGTCTTGTTTTTTAGTTGTGTCTTTTTTGTTGTTTTTATGCCCTATGATGCTATACAGTGTGTCAACGAGAGCCCTTTGATCGGGCTCCTCGTCTTGGGCTGTTCTATCGGCTCCTTAGCAGGCCCAATTGCTACTCTCTAAATAAGCCACATGATAAAGGAGCGGGAAACAGGTACGTCCATCATATCTTCTCCCCTACAAGACCATTTAATGCGTGTAACAAGAGAGAGAGAGAGAGAGAGAAAGAGAGAGAGTAGACTCCAGAGAAAGTACGAGGTTAGTATCTGCTCCATTAATGACGGAGATCATCTTTCGGATAGAAACGGGACACGTGTGTAGACGTTGCAAAGATCCTTTTTGTCTTCCTTGCTGTCTGGTAGAGAACCGTTAGATAACCTTGTAACCTCCACCTGGTAGATAAGTGGTTTTCTCTATATAAGCCATTCTCATCCTCCATTAAGGTATGCGTTGAATAACCTTAACATTTACACACACAAACATCATTTATTTCGAACATTCTTTCATCGCATTGAATACTCGAAGCGTTGGATTCACACCATATATTCCGGCAACCCTATCACGCCGGAATTACCTTTCGTCTCTGGCATGTTTACTTATTCTCATGTCGGAGCTTGGTCACGGATCCCCCTGGGCCCTCCGTGACGAGGCTAACGGTTTCTTGTTTTGCAGACTCTAAGGAAGATCCTCTCTTAACACTGACGGGTCTCTTCATTCTCGAACCGGAGTTAGGGGATTCGATATTGGGGCCATCTATGGGACCTCTGTCAACAGAGATATCCTAACAAGAACACTTGCGTTCAGAAGGGTTTTCTTTCAAAGACAACTCAAAGAATGACGACTCCACCTCCCACCAACTCTCAGATTTCAAAAGTGTCACAAACAGTGGAGAAGCAGGCCACTATCGAGGATGTCACTAGTGAGTTCAAAGCCATCAATGACACAAAACCATCAGCCAAGAAGAATGACATCACCCCAGAGTTCGTGTCAAAACACAAGGACGAGTTACGAAAACAACTTGATAATCTGGAGAAAATGGAAAGACTAGAGAGTTTACGGTCAAGGCTCGTCTTTGAAACACCCCAAAGTGAAAGTAACACCTCTTCTCGTGATGGGGATACCAACCCAGATCCTTTAGCCACCTTCATGGCAGTGTTCAAGCAAATGATCCTGAAGAAAAGGCCATGATGTTGGAAGAAAAGGGAGGTAATAAGGAAATAAAAGATCAAAAAAACGATGAAAACAAGGGCAGTGACGTACTTGATAGACCATACTTGCCCAGGGACTTTGTAGAGGACTCTAAGTTCACTAGACAGATAGCAGAGGCACCATTGTCTTCAAAACTCAAACCACCCAGTAACCTAGATAGATATGATAGAATCAAAGACCCTAAGGACCACCTTCATGCCTTAAGGGGAGCCGGTCAGGTTGGCCGGTGGTCCATGCCTACCTGGTGTCATATGTTTGTGCAAACACTGACCGAATGAGCCAATCTTTTGTTTGATAACCTTCCAGCAGGAAGTATAGACAGCTGCGAGGACCTCAAAAGTTCCTTAGGAACTTCAACCAGCAGAAGAAAATGGTTAAGAACCCGAATGAAATCATGCATACCCGTCAAAGAGATAACGAACGGGTAGATCAATACATGGAGAAATTTATCAAGGAAAGCATGAACATAAAAGGGGTCCCCAAAGTAATGAAGATTAGCATCTTCATCAATGGGTTAAAGCACACTCAGCTATGTGAGAAGCTAGGGGAGGAGTTCTCCGAGACGTTCGATGGCCTCATGGATAAGGTTACGGCCTTTGTCAGGGGAAAATATACCAGCAGCAAAGCCAAGGAGTTGAACACTTGATCCCGGAGGATCAACACCACTCCCCGAACACAAGAAAAGGTAACCCTTACTCCAATAAACCTTCTTATGATAAAATGTATCATCACAGGCCTTGACCCAATTTTTCCCCTTACAAGCCACGGGGGAGGGGACCAACCCCTTATTATGACAATTTCACCCCCTTGACTAAAACTCCAAGTGAAATACTCGCAGCTAATAGAATAAAAAACTTCTTCCCGAAACCGCCTCCCCTCAAGCCGGGACCAAAGGCCTACCCGAATGAGTATTGTGAATTTCATAAGGGATGTGGTCACAAGACAAACAATTGCATGTATTTGAAAAGGGAGATTGAACTGGTAGTCAAAACAGGGAAGTTGTCCCATTTGATAAGAGAAATAAAGGAAGGAGAGGACAGGAAAGGGAAGGATGCAAAGGTAGAGGAGCCGGAAAGAGGTTTCGTATACATGATTAGAAGAAGAGACGCATACAGTTCTACCCAGAGTGTTAAGGCCAGAGTGCTGGGACCCTTGGATTGCATGAAAGCACCTATACTCATGCCTCTCCTAGAGGAACATGAAATCCAGAGGTTCCCCCTCAACATTTCAGCAATATATAGCGGGACAAAATACACGACGGGGGAAGTGGGGTAGAAGTGATATACGAGCATTGCCTCCTCAGTTTTGACAGAGATATAAGGGATAGACTGGAGGAAGACTCCATGTCCCTTGTAGGCTTCAACAACAGTGTTTCACACCCTTTGGGGAAGATAAGGCTTCCATTCAAAGTAGGCGTGGGTGACAGGGTGAGAACATAGAGCTGGTATTTACTATGATAAGGTCACCCTCCAAGTATAATGCCATACTGGGAAGACCGGGTATCGGGGCCTTCAAGCACAAGCTTCAACCTCTCATGGAGCCCTGGTGTTCTAAACTCCCAGAGGTCTCGCTTGGATGAAGTCCTCCTACGAGGTAGTATCATCAGTCTCAGAAGGGGGGACTGGAAAAAATCCAAGGAAGAAGGGGTAGAGGAATGGGTCCTGAATGAAAGATTCTCGGAGCAGACCGTATGAGTAGGTTCATACATAAGTGACAAGTGTAAAAGCGCCCTCAGGGAATTGCTACTCTTCAATATAGACGTCTTCGCGTTCCAGCACGGAGACATGTGTGGCATACCTTGAAGCTTGATAGAACACTGGCTCAATACTCGTAGTTGGATAAAGCCTGTCAAACAAAATGTTAGGTCCTAAAGTGTGAGACTGACGCATCAAATATACGCAACGGTCTATGGTAGCTAACTAGGATTAAATGGGTTAGTTTGTATTAGGTTTAGACCTTTATAGGTCATCTAGGCATGCCATAGGCCATGTGGGCCAGGTAAGCCCATGAGGGGCATACCCTTACCCTAGGTATATAAGCTAAGTGTAACATCCGTCAAAAACCGGGTTAACAAAACCCGCTTCATTTATTAACCGAACATCCAGTTAAAATTTTCGTTGCGTATTTAATACTCAAATTAATTTTATACGATACATAATTAATAAATATATTAGAATTTAAAAATTATAATTGAAAATTTATTAAAAATAATGAAATAAAAATAAATTGCTGATGCCGGGTTTCGAACCCGGGTCAGCCGGGAAACTTAACACACACACATTCCACCACTCTGCCACTTGTGTTACTTGTTGATTTATTGAAACAATTAATACATATTATAAAACTGGAAATCAAATCCAGTCAACAGCGCGCCCATTTCGCAGTCGCCGGAAATCCCGACGACTTCGCCAATTATTGACGGTTTCTTTTGACTTAACGTACGTATTAACGTCGCCATCGGTTATAACCGATGTCTAGTTCCGCGACATCAGTCATAACCGCCGGAGAAAGGCTGACCAACGAATCAAGACAGAAATCGGACCCAATTCATCGATATTCTTTCCTATAAATACACACCCTAGCCTCTGGTAATCTTTTCGCTCAAAATCGCACCGATTCTCGAATCAATTTCACTCGCCGGAACTTTCCTGCCATCACCGGACTTTCGCCGGAAAACCGAGACTCACATCAACACGGTAAATACCTCGACTTTTTCTGTTTCAATCCATTGTTAGACCATTACTAACATCAATCCATCACCCAGAATCAATCCCAGACGACGTTGCCGGATATTCTGTACTCGCCGGAAAATCGCTGGAATTTCTGAAATCACGCTGTTAATCGGTGTGATCATCTAAACCTCCTGATAATCATTGCTCAGTAATTCAATTTCATATCTAATCAATCAAAACTGTTAATTGATCCGAACAGAGGGAGTTCACAAAACAGAGCCGACGAATCCTTGCCGGAGTTCTGAGAAAGACACCTGTTCGGTATATTCATTTCCAAAACTCTCTCTATTTCATCGCATTACAATCGCTTATAAAGTTCGTTAATTGAATTTAACAAGAAACAGTTGATTAACCGCTGTCTGTGTTTTGAACGAAGAAGATGAATTCGAACTAGTGTATAAGATTAATTAAAATCAGTATAATAAATGGGTTAGACACACAGTCCAGCGGTGGACTGTGTGCACACAATGAACACACGTCTCGAGTTCGATCCCTGACCCAACCTCACTCTCTTAAATAAAAATGCTCTTTTTTAAAACCGAACCGGGATAATTCACAGAATGATGTTAAGTATAATAAAAACCAGAATATTAACCAGGTTAGACACACAGTCCAGCGGTGGACTGTGTGCAACACTAAACCACAGGTCCCAGGTTCGAGACCTGTTGACGGCACCGGTTCGATACAATTAAATCATTTTTAAATAAATGATTTCCGGATTAAATTAAATAGTGTATAAATATAATTAAAAACAGAAATATTTCGGGTTAGACACGTAGCTCAGTTGGTAGAGCTGCGTGCACGCGTACGGGAGGTCACGGGTTCGAGTCTCACCCAGCGCATACTTATACACGACCGAACCGGTCAACGGTCAACAGTCAGGGTCAACGGTCAACGGTCAAAGTCAAAAAGTCAACATTTTTTTTATATTTTTATTTATTTATTTAATTTAAAAATCAATTAAAAATAGTTAAAAACAATGTTTTTAAAGTTAGAAAATAGCCTTAAACTCACAAAAATATATCCAAAAATCCTATTAAAATTGTTAATAAAATCCACTTATTTACCTTACCTTTTCGTTATTAATTAGGTTAGTTATTCCTCGTCGATCAATCCACTAAACTTGTGCGCATCCATCATCATCAAGAGAACGCACCCAATGTGAGTGAATTCTTACAAATTCCCCTTTTTATTCATGTTTTGGGGTGTATCATGTGTCGCTTAAACTAATTCGTTTATTCAAACTCGTGCTATACCATATTATGATCTAAACTTAGAATGTAAATATTGTTTGTTGTTATGTATTACATATTGTCAAGTTGTATGCAAATTATTTGTTAGGCCCATCAGTTCCTCGTGGGAGACGGGTTGAACAACGCGTGCCTCAAAACAATCTATTGTTGTATGTGTGTGCAATATTTAATATTAAGTGTTTTGTGAATAAATTTACATCTACATTTACTCATATGTGGTTATGCACTTTATTTTATAATCAATTCAATAAACACGTTTAAATGTTTTAATAGGATTCACTCGCCAACTTTTTGTTGACCCAAAACCATTTTTACACATGATACAGGTGGACAGGATGAAGCAAGGAAAACATAGGAAAAGTGCCTTAGAAGAAAAATAATGAAGGCTAGAAAGATGTATAGAACATGTTGTACTATTATGATTTGATTGTATGATCTTCTTTAAAATTGTAATAATAAATATGAAACATTATAATAAATGTCATGAGCTTTGATGAAAACCCAATCATGCCCCGATCACCTTTTCCGCTGCGGGTCGGGGTGTGTGAAGATTGGTATCAGAGCTTTTGACTATAGGGATATAGGATAGGTTATTAGACCCTTAGAGCCTATATTATAGTTGATTAGATTTTAATTGTTTATGTGGTTACATGCAAACTCATGATGTTTATTTGTTCCGTATTTATACATACACAAATGCATGCAAACACTTCCAATATGATATTTTGTGATACATAATGAATTATACTTACAGTCAAACATACATAATTACATACACATTCATCATACATATTTCAATGTTCACATATTCAAATCACCTTCATACTTCCGTTATTCAAGATTTTGTCACATTTTTCATTTTTCAAATCTCATCAAAGTGAGTTCTGCGACGGGCATGTAGTAACTGTAAGGGTACAAGTACCGGTAGTCGGAACGTCCTGTCTAGGTTGGCATTCGTATAAATCCAATATAACAGACCAGTTTGCCTACCTTGGGACTAACGATGAGAGTACGAAGGAGCTATTAGGCCAAAGCATGCCACACCAAACGTCGTTCGAACTAACCCCACTTTGAGGTGTCACCGTGTCCACACCTGGATACATTCTGAATATCATACGTTACATACTTATTTCTTGATTTTCTCCGGGTTTTAGTGTACGTAACCAGGCTAACACATGCGAACCATATGAAAAACCCGGTAATCATTGGGGCCCACATGATTACGAAAGTGAAGTATGGCGGCATGCAAGGCCCAATTACGAGCAAAGCCCAAGACATCCTATGGATGTAGTAGATTTATTATTCTATATTTATTTTATGAATGTTCATTCCTAAAATACGAAACATGATCCCTAAAACATCCAACTCATACTCTTGGTACGTATTCTTTGTAGATTCTAGTCTCGCTCGTAGGAAAATGAAATCAGGAAATCCCGCGAGTGCATGGTTGCCCAAATCGCTCAACAAATGGCGGCCGTAATACCCAGCATCGTAGTCCAAGTTCAACAAGCCCTTACCGCTAATCCCGACAACCCAATCAATCAAGAAGATCAAAATGTTATCAACCCTCCCCCAAATACCATTAAATGCACCTTCAAGCATTTCAAATCCTGCAACTTTGGAAGCAGCCATAGAGTTAGCTACAGAGATCACCGAAAACCGCATACGGAATAAAGACTTCAAGGAGGAGAAGAAGAAGGATTAAGCATCAACTGAAACCCCAAACTCCACCCAAACCGAATCCCCTTCTCAACCCATTTCTAAGAGAAAACGAGATGGGCAACTTTTCGCTATCACCCAACGCAATCAACCAGCCTCACAAGCCGTACCCCTCCAAGCTATCCCAATCACTCAAGTAGCACCCAACTCAACTTACCCAAACAAGAAACCTTACCTTGGACCTCACCCTCAATGCAACACCTGTTTTTATCACCATCCATCTACCTTACCTTGTCGACTATGTGCGAATTGTGGACGCTATGGTCATTTGAGCAAGATTTGCCGCACCCCTCAAAACCAAAACCTCACCCCTACTCAAAACATGATCCAAACATATCAACAACCCCAATACCCCATGTTCCCATATGTTCGAGCTTGTTTAAATTGTGGCGACCCTACCCATTTTAGAAAAACGTGCCCTCGATTGGTTAACATTATCAACGCCCAAGCTCAAGCAAACCCAGTTAACCAAGCAAATCAAGAAAACCTAATCACTAGGCCACCAGCAAGAGGAAGAGTTTACAACATCAACGCCAATCCGGTTGAAGATAATGACGGCCCAAACGAACTACCCAACTAGTTTTCTTCACCAAAAATCAAGATTCAACTCCAACCACTTAGTTTTTATGTTTTTCTTTATGTTATCTCAATTTTCACGTATCTCGATTATAAATTGGAAGTTTTATCCAAGAATCTTATGCGAATTACTATTTCAGTTTTGTTTTATACTCATTGATTTAACATTCATATCATCATACCTCACGACGTATCTCAGTCTCATCATTTAAAGAAGTTGGGTTGTGTCTCACTTCTACATAGACTAACCTCTCCATCATAACAAACGAGAGAGGTATTGTCATCATTCAAACATGTATACTATCAGAATTAAGACTCAAGCTTTGGTTGATTGTGTTTGTTTATGTTTTAGAGTCACATAGAACTAATCATAACTTACGGATAAAGCCAATGAAAATTTGACAAGAATATGGTGGATACGCCGCTGGTACTTCCTATATATAAGTATTCTTGCCAAAGGATCAAAGGCATTGTCAGGCGGTTATGAGAAGTTCCATGTAGGATTTAGTAATGTCTTGGTTGAAGTTTGTTTTATACTCACTGATTTAGCATTCATATCATCATACATCTCAACGTATTTCAATCTCACCATTCAAAGAAGTTGGGCTGTGTCTCACTTCTACATAGACTAACCTCTCCATCATAACAAACGAGAGAGGTACTGTCATCATTCAAACATGTATACTATCAGAATAAAGACTCAGGTTTTGGTTGTTGTGTTTGTGTATGTTCTAGAGTCACATCATAGAACCAATCATAACTTACTGATAAAACCAATGAAAATTTGACAAGAATATGGTGGATACGCCGCTGGTACTTCCTATATATAAGTATTCTTGCCAAAGGATCAGAGGCATTGTTAGGCGGTTATGAGAAGTTACATGTAGGTTTTAGTAGTAGAAGTTTTGTTTTAGGATATAACCTTATCTTTCCAAACATATCAAAACTCTTGCGCATGAAACCATACTTAGTGAATCAACTCTGTTTATCAATATTCTTTATAGTAGGCATCAAAAAGCGATTCCTGTAGCAGGGTACTCAACCCTTACAAGGAACGTTACCGCCTCAAACAAAATTTAAACTCTTACTCCCTTCTAAGTATGCAACTGTCAAATTAAAACACCATCCTTTTGAGACAAACATGCCACTACTTAAATTCCGGGACGAAATTTCTAAAAGTAGGGGATACTGTAACATCCGTAAAAAACCGGGTTAACCAAACCCGCTTCGTTTATTAACCGAACATCCAGTTAAAATTTTCGTTGCGTATTTAATACTCAAATTAATTTTATACGATACATAGTTAATAAATATATTAGAATTTAAAAATTATAATTGAAAATTTATTAAAAATAATGAAATAAAAATAAATTGCTGATGCCGGGTTTCGAACCCGTGTCAGCCGGGAAACTTAACACACACACACATTCCACCACTCTGCCACTTGTGTTACTTGTTGATTTATTGAAACAATTAATACATATTATAAAACTGGAAATCAAATCTAGTCAACAGCGCGCCCATTTCGCAGTCGCCGGAAATCCCAACGACTTCGCCAATTATTGACGGTTTCTTTTGACTTAACGTACGTATTAACGTCGCCATCGGTTATAACCGATGTCTAGTTCCGCGACATCAGTCATAACCGCCGGAGAAAGGCTGACCAACGAATCAAGACAGAAATCGGACCCAATTCATCGATATTCTTTCCTATAAATACACACCCTAGCCTCTTGTAATCTTTTCGCTCAAAATCGCACCGATTCTCGAATCAATTTCACTCGCCGGAACTTTCCTGCCATCACCGGACTTTCGCCGGAAAACCGAGACTCACATCAACACGGTAAATACCTCGACTTTTTCTGTTTCAATCCATTGTTAGACCATTACTAACATCAATCCATCACCCAGAATCAATCCCAGACGACGTTGCCGGATATTCTGTACTCGCCGGAAAATCGCTGGAATTTCTGAAATCACGCTGTTAATCGGTGTGATCATCTAAACCTCCTGATAATCGTTGCTCAGTAATTCAATTTCATAACTAATCAATCAAAACTGTTAATTGATCCGAACAGAGGGAGTTCACAAAACAGAGCCGACGAATCCTTGCGGAGTTCTGAGAAAGACACCTGTTCGGTATATTCATTTCCAAAACTCTCTCTATTTCATCGCATTACAATCGCTTATAAAGTTCGTTAATTGAATTTAACAAGAAACAGTTGATTAACCGCTGTCTGTGTTTTGAATGAAGAAGATGAATTCGAACTAGTGTATAAGATTAATTAAAATCAGTATAATAAACGGGTTAGACACACAGTCCAGCGGTGGACTGTGTGCACATAATGAACACACGTCTCGAGTTCGATCCCTGACCCAACCTCACTCTCTTAAATAAAAATGCTCTTTTTTAAAACCGAACCGGGATAACTCATAGAATGATGTTAAGTATAATAAAAACCAGAATATTAACCAGGTTAAACACACAGTCCAGCGGTGGACTGTGTGCAACACTAAACCACAGGTCCCGGGTTCGAGACCTGTTGAATGCACCGGTTCGATACAATTAAATCCTTTTTAAATAAATGATTTTCGGATTAAATTAAATAGTGTATAAATATAATTAAAAACAGAAATATTTCGGGTTAGACACGTAGCTCAGTTGGTAGAGTTGCGTGCACGCGTACGGGAGGTCACGGGTTTGAGTCTCACCCAGAGCATACTTATACACGACCGAACCGGTCAACGGTCAACAGTCATGGTCAACGGTCAACGGTCAAAGTCAAAAAGTCAACATTTTTTATATTTTTATTTATTTATTTAATTTAAAAATCAATTAAAAATACTTAAAAACAATGTTTTTAAAGTTAGAAAATAGCCTTAAACTCACAAAAATATATCCAAAAATCCTATTAAAATTGTTAATAAAATCCACTTATTTACCTTACCTTTTCGTTATTAATTAGGTTAGTTATTCCTCGTCGATCAATCCTCTAAACTCGTGCGCATCCATCATCATCAAGAGAACGCACCCAATGTGAGTGAATTCTTACAAATTCCCCTTTTTATTCATGTTTTGGGTTGTATCATGTGTCGCTTAAACTAATTCGTTTATTCAAACTCGTGCTATACCATATTATGATCTAAACTTAGAATGCAAATATTGTTTGTTGTTATGTATTACATATTGTCAAGTTGTATGCAAATTATTTGTTAGGCCCATCAGTTCCTCGTGGGAGACGAGTTGAACAACGCGTGCCTTAAAACTCATTCATTAGGCCCATCAGTTCCTAGAACAACGCGTGCCTCAAAACTCATTCATTAGACCCATCAGTTCCTCGTGGGAGACGAGTTGAACAACGCGTGCCTCAAAACAATCTATTGTTGTATGTGTGTGCAATATTTAATATTAAGTGTTTTGTGAATAAATTTACATCTACATTTACTCATATGTGGTTATGCACTTTATTTTATAATCAATTCAATAAACACGTTTAAATGTTTTAATAGGATTCACTCGCCAACTTTTTGTTGACCCAAAAACCATTTTTACACATGATACAGGTGGACAAGATGAAGCAAGGAAAACATAGGAAAAGTGCCTTAGAAGAAAAATAATGAAGGCTGGAAAGATGTATAGAACATGTTGTACTAGTATGATTTGATTGTATGCTCTTCTTTAAAATTGTAATAATAAATATGAAACATTATAATAAATGTCATGAGCTTTGATGAAAACCCAATCATGCCCCGATCACCTTTTCCGCTGCGGGTCGGGGTGTGACACTAAGCTTATGTCATTTATAGGGTTAGACTTTTGGGATTTCTCTAGAGAGCCTCTATCTTGTACCAGACGGTTTTGCTTGTTCAAGTAATAGAATCGTGTGCAAGGTGTTAAAGTTGATTCGTATTGTTTTTCATCTTTTCGGTTTTCTTGGATCATCACCAAGTTTGGATTTCACCCATCCTTGGTGATTGTGCGATATCATTGTTAGATCCGGATTTTTGGGACTTACAATTGGTATCAGAGCCTGTTGAATCTGTTTCCAGGTTCAGATCTGATATCACATGCGTTTCTGTTCGGTTTCTGCTGAAAAACAAGCATTTCAAATCATATTGTTGCATTTCGAACTGAATTCAAATGATATTCTTGCATCTCTAATCATCTCTAGTGCATATCTGATCATCTCTAGTGCATCTTTAATCATCTCTAGTGCATCTTGGATCATCTCTAATGCATCCTGATCATCTCTAGTGCATCTCTAGTGTATCTCTGATCATCTCTAGTGCACTCTAGTGTATCTCTGATCATCTCTAGTGCATCGTTGATCATCTCTAGTGCATCTCAGATCACTACTCTATGCATCTCTGATCATCCCTGATCATCTCTAGTGCATCTCTGATAATCTCTTAGTACATCTCTGATCATCTCTAGTGCATCTCTAGTGCATCTCGATCATCTCTAGTGCGTCTCATATCTTCTTTAATGCATCTCTAGTGCATCTTTGATCATCTCTAGTGCATCTCTGATCATCTCTAATGCATCTCTAGAAATGTTCCGAGTTGACCCCTCATTCCGGATAGGATACTGTTTCGAGTAAAAGAAATAAAATAAAAAAAGTTTTGGACATTATATATCATTGGATTCATATCGTCGAGACGAGTCTAACGGTACATTTTGTTAAAAATAGTTTCGGACATTTTTTTATCGTTTTTACCGGTACGGTTTCGATTATCCGAAGATGTTTACAGCCCAAGCTCAGTACTCAAACATAGTCTTCAGCCCAGTCTCCAATTCCAACCCGAATGCCAATCTGAACATTGTTTTCAGCCTAATTATCAAAACTACCATTAACAGCACTGCACCCCAGGCACAAAATCACAACCCGAACTTGCGGGATCAAGTGAAGGAAAAGCTGAATGAGTTTATTGGAAACTACAATGTTGATCTGGTTGCTGACTATGTGATGTGTTTGCTTGAACGTGGGAGGCGAAAAGAGGAAGTAAGGAATGAGATGAATAGCTTTTTGGGTGATGACAAAGACTCATTTGTATCTTGGTTATGGGATCATTTACAATCAAACCAAGATCTCCAAGATCTATACGCAAAATCAACAGAGTCTCATCCTGAAGAAGTGTAGGAACAGAAACCTTAAGCCCAACAAGTAGCAATCGGCAGCCCAACACCCCAAACTCTACCTCAAGCCCAAATTCACGCTGACAAACCAAGATCGCTCATTGACACAGTCAACTACCTTTTGTGCATTGAACCTTGAAGGAATATGGTTGCTCAACTTAGGGCATTTAATTCCAAAATGGCTAATGATTACAACAATGCAATGGCTCAGTGCATCGGACTTTGAGAAAGTAACAAGTTACTAACAGAAAAGGTTGAAGCACAAAAGAAAGACACAGCTCAGCTCCACCTAGACGTAAATCAACAGAAATGTTGGGTTCATGATTACAAAACCAGATTACATTCAAAAACCATGGAATGCGATTTGGTAAGAGTCGAGCTGGGACTTCTTACTGGAAAATATCAACAAAACGAAGTCAAATAAAGAAGTTTGATACATCCAGCAAGCTCGTCCAAGACGTGTGCAATGTACAGCTGGAATATAAGGAGAACAAGGGAAAGGGTTTGGGATTCAATCAAGTTGTCCCACCGTATAATCACAACTACACGACAATGCCTGAAACTGACGAAGAAATTGAGATAGCACAGAATATGGTGTACGGTAAACCCAGTGATTATACGTCAGACACACGGGAACCATCTGGTGCTGTTGACTCTTCTAATGATTCAGCTGGAGTGTCTGGTCTTTCATCTGATAAACTGGAACTCTCCGATTTTATCAAAACTGATGAAGAGAGAGTTGGCGTGAACAAGGCTCGTGCGCAAACTGAATAATCTAAACCTTCTACTTGTGATGAAAAGGTTCAGAGCAAGCTAAAGGAGCAGAAACGAGCAAATGGGATACGAAGAAAGCAAAAGTCCAAATGTCAAGGACAGTCACACTCTCCAAAATCCTCAATGGGTAGCAATAGCCCTCAAAAGGCTAGTGTTGTGAAAAATGCTTTTGTTAAGCCGGTCATTAATGGAAAATGTGAAAAATATGCTTTTGACCGTGCTAGTAAAGCTTTTGGAAAGGTTGGGGATATTTATGAACATGACTTGCAGTCTAAACAAAACAAGAAGAATCAAAAGAAATCTCCACAACAGAAGAAGGCCCTTGCAACCGACAAGTATAAACATCCAAATTCATCTTTTTCTGCAAGAAATGTGCAAGGAAATCAAGCATAGAAAGGATCAGTTCATTCTTTAGGGCCTACAAGAGCAAATCAAGTTGATCAGAATGCTTTTATGTTAAGAGACAAACGTGCTTCAATTGCAGCATTCCTGGTTCACATTGCTCAGAACTGCACACATAGTCCCCATGTTCCATATCATGCTCAAAATCAGAAGGTTACACCAAAGGATAACAATCATTCAAAGCCAATGAAGGTGTCATCACCTAAGGCAATGAAGAATGTGAATCCAAAGGTTAAACCATCTGATGGGGATTGGAATGCTGCTAAAGCTAAAAAGGTACAAGCTTTGAAACCTACAAAAGTCTTAAAAATAGCAAGTTTAAAAAGCCAATTGCTTTTCCAAAGGCATCTAAAAATTAGAAACGCCTAAACAGATTTGGAAAGCAAAACAAAAAGCAGCACAATCACCAATCCTCAAAACAAAAGGGGACTTGTGTTTAAAGGAAGTGCCTTATTTTGATGCTTCAGGGAAACCTAGGACCACGATGGCCTGGGTCCCATTGTCTTACTAATCTATTTTATTTTTCATGAACAACCAAGGAGGAGCTGTTGATAATCTCTGGAATGTTGATAGCGGTTGTTCCAGGGACATATCGGATAACATCTCACTGTTGCAAAAAGTTCAAATTTTTTTTTACTAGTGCGATGTTTCCTTTGGAGGAGATGAGGTAAGAAAAGATCAGCGAAAAGGTACAAATTTAAATTTTGTGCTTTAATTTTGAAATTGATTAGTCTTTAATCTAATGACTGAACGGTTAAGAAAAAACAACAAAAACATTTTCCTTTTCTTTCGTTCTAAACTTTGTACATACGTTTTCTTTATTAGGTAAATTGTGCATAAAGTGTGATGCACAAATTTAGGGGGGAAGAGGGAGATATATGTATATATACATTGTTTAGGGGGAGAAAATCATAAAAAATACAAAAAGATTTGAAAAACAGAAAAATACAAAAACTTTTGAAAAACTGAAAAATCTAAAAAGTCTTTTGCATCAAAATATTCGTGATAACGGGCGTGACTAACACATGTAAGGTGTCGTAGCTGAAATGACTAGGATTTAATATGATATGTCGGTAAGCTAACGCTCAAAGTGATTAAAAGATACTAAGTGATATAAACATAACGAACTATGTATCTTGTGGGTAACATACCATCGCGTATGATTTCATAGTCTTAAATCCTGCGTTGATAGATAGCCAACGTCTGAAGTTTCGGGTCTTTATGCTGATGAGTCATCCGGGATATCAGGGCTGCCCTTCTGTTGCATTTGGATATATGCAGACCTAGGCACAATCAGAATATCCTTAAAAGAGCCAAAATAGAAGGGCCAAAACCATAAAAGAAAGGAAATCTCATCACGAGAAAATTCCATGTGCTTGAAAAGTCAAACATACCATATAAGGTATTTGCCTAACCATCGTCAGATATTATTGGTCATTCGGCTGTACGAATGTACTAACCTGTTCACCAATAGTCTGACGTTGTAAAAGATAGAGGATGATCTCAGTAAACTCACCTGCTACGATGAATCGTTGTGCTTACCTTGATCGCGGGGGTATGTCATGGTATGGGACGCACGGGTATTTTAGTATAATACTACCTTAAGCATATCACGAAGTTGAAAAATGAAAGTTGAGCGGTAAAGTTTAAGTGGACAAACATATTGGCAATCACTTAGACCAGTCTGAATAAGTTCGCAATGAAAAGTGTTCCTTGGTCCGCCTGAAAACGATTTTGATCCTATTGCAATTGTGTAGTTGTAACTACTGAGTTAGTATCTTCGTTTATTTGCATTTTTGTTTATATTCTTATTTTGAAAAAAATTCAAAAACAACAATATAGAAAATTCAAAAAAAAAATAGTGTCTTGTTTTTACTAAATAAAAAAAGAGTGCTTTCTTTGCTTTATTAAAAATTATTAACCGTTCTTGAAGATTTGACTAATCATCAAAAGATGATAGAAATTTGAATTTTGATCCGAGTACAAGTGCTTGGATGTACCAAGTGTTCATGTGGTACTCTCCTTATTGCATAAGAATGTTTGCTTATAAATTTATGAGAATTGTGCAGATCTTGATTTAGATCAAGAAACAGGGGTTGCTGAAATTGAGATGCTGTTAGTTGCTGACAAAGCATGAAGCATCACAGCAACAAAGTGTACCTGAGTCAGAAGAACCAGATGCCAGTCATCCTCGAATAGTGATAGTACATTTGAAGAAGTACCTGTGAACCTGCTTGCTTGAAAGAGAAAGATTGAAGAAGAAAAGAGCTGTGAGATTCCTCCTCTCATATTCTTTTTGACAAAGATGTTTCAAGCAAAGCTAATCAAGATCCTGATATGATGCTAACACAAGATCAGAAGAAAGAGACCCGGTGCAGAGAGTTCGTTGAAGTGTGAGGTCCTAGAAGTGTGAGACTGACTTCCACAACACTTACAGCATAGCGACAACCATAGACTCTGTTGAAGATGTTGCTGAATTTATGTTATGAAGACAATTTGATGCATCAGTCTAGGGGGAGATTGTTAGGTCCTAGAAGTGTGAGACTGACGCATCAAATATACGCAACGGTCTATGGTAGCTAACTGGGATTAACTGCGTTAGTCTGTATTAGGTTTGGACCTTTATAGGTCATTTGGGCATGCCATAGGCCATGTGGGTCAGGCAAGCCCATGAGGGGCATGCCCTTACCCTAGGTATATAAGCAAAGCTTATGTCATTTATAGGGTTAGACTTTTGGGATTTCTCTAGAGAGCCTCCATCTTGTACCAGACGGTTTTGCTTGTTCAAGTAATAGAATCGTGCATAAGGTGTTAAAGTTTATTCGTATTGTTCTTTCATCTTTTTGGTTTTCTTGGATCCATCAAGTTTGGATTTCGCCCATCCTTGGTGATTGTGTGATATCGTTGTTAGATCCGGATTTTCGGGACTTACACAAAAGAAACAAAGTATGGGGCCGAAAAAAAAGAAGTGCAGCATGCGAGGAAACCAGGAAGCTCCTTAGGGCCGACATCGTGAAAGAAGTAAGACATCCTACTTGGGTCTCGAACCCAGTGATGGTAGGTTAAAAAGATGGAGCATGGAGGATGTGTGATGTATTGAATAATACATCTGTTTATCATGTATAGTTTGTACTAGTTTCATTATTATTCATTTCGGTTTTACAAGAATATATCTACTTTTAATCCAAATACGTTTCGTAGGTCTTGGTTCGTGGAAGTAGCTGAGAGTGGAGAAAACGAGCTGAAACGTTGAAGGAAGCCGAGTTGGATCGTAATTGGAAGCCGAGAGAAGAAATGAATCGTAAAATGGGAAAAAGGATCTTCTGGCGGCCCGTGACCGCCTCATGCTATACCTCTCGCGGGTGGCAAGAGAGGAAAAATAACCCGGAGAAAAAAGACCCGGTCGTGGGGCGCGACCAGCTGCATGAACCTTCTAGCCAGCGAGAGGGCCTTTTGGTCCGAGAGTTTCGAAAACTTATCAGATTAGTTGAAAGAAAGGTTATATAAGTAGAGTTTAACTCTAATTACAATTATTGTACGAACTTGGAGTTTCAAGAGCCAACTTCTGGAGATTTTGAGCTGGTTTTTGAAGATCAAGTTGCTAGAGAATCATTGGATCGAAGCTAGGAGCATAGAGATCGAAGAAATCACGGGTTTTATTGCCGATTTTCTTAATCTTTAGCTTCCTTGTTCTTTTTCTTGAAGAATTCAGTTTTTAACTTTGCTTTGATTATGTTTAAACCAATGATTCTTGGCTAGATTTACTTATGCTACCAAGGTTTTGATGACTTTTACAAATGTTTGGATTTTTTATTGTTTAATGTGTTTAAGGGATTTTTGATAAAGTAGTAAACTTTGGTTGTTTGATTTGGTGTATTTTCATGTCTTAATCTAATTGTTGATTATTTGATTGTTTCACATAATCTAGTTGAATGTCTTTCATAGAATAGGTTTATGTTGATTGTCGAGTCTTAACGGGTTCGGGTAGTCGTTCGGTAAATTGGCCAATAAACCATAGAAACATGTGAATGAAAACTATAATTAAACCTTAACATTATACTAAATTTAATTATTGAGAAATGATAATTTATTAACTGGATTAAATAGGTAATTTGCTAGGATTAGATTTTGAGAAAAAAAACCAGTTTTAGTTTACTTGCCATATTCGAGTCAGTTAAACCAAATCAAGAACCTTATTTAGTCTAGGCTTTCTATTGAGAGATAGTAGCTAATTTAGACACTTTATTGAATATTAGATAACCAAAAGGAAATCTTATAAACCGGTAAACATAGCTATCTTTAGGATATCATAGGTGTCTTCTCGAGAAGGGTCCGGGGTCCTGTTCGGTATTCCTTAGGATTTAGTATTTTAAGATCCCGGTTCCCTATCACATTATTAATCAATTAAAAGACCCGAACAATAGTAATAAGGAATTCAACCTAGGTAGCCATTCCACTATCATTGAATTAAACATCCGATTTAGAAGTCCGTCTTAATTCGTCTTAGTTAAATTAATATTAGTTCAATTATAAATTTAGGATTTTTAGTAACCCTCCCCCAAAATATAAAATAAGTGTGTCAATTTAGTTTAAATAGAGTCGTTAACGTAATTAGAGAGTCTCATGGGTTTGATACCCGTACTTACTTAAGCTTTTCTACAATTGATCGGTCCACTTGCCGGTTAGTAGTTTAGTCGAGTTTAGGAGTCTAGAGTATTACTTTGAGTCTAGAATTAGGTTAACTTCAATTGTTTTTATTAGACTACCTTTAGGACATCTAGTTTTGGCGCCGTTGCCGGGGACTCTCTTTGGCAATTGCGTTGATTACTTTGTTTAGACTTAATTGATTCATACGTGTTTTCTGTTTTGTTTGCGTCGTAGGAGTCTAAATAGTTTAGTTAGTTTAATTTTTTCAGTTTAATATATTTTTGTTAAGTATCTTTTCTGAGTGTTCTTACTTATCTCATTTCCGGTTTTTAGTGGATGCCCCATAAGCGTTCGCAAGGACCTCCGCCGAAGCCGCCGACGGACACGTCTCTTTCTTCCGCGCAAAAGGTTAGTACTTCTTCTTCCTCATCTTCAGGTTTTTCCGATTCTTCCCTTCCGTTTATACCACCTAACTTTGACTTTCCACCAAAGTCCTCACCCAACAGTTCCCCACCTCCCCGCATAATTCACCATAACACAAGCCCACCACCTTTTTTCCACATGGCTCATAATCAAACCGTTTACCAACAAGCAACCACCGGTTTCACCAGTGCGAACTTGCCCATCACTCTTCCCCCAATGAACAATGACAAAGCTTGGCAAATCCCATCTTACATCATGACCGCTATAACCAACTCGTGCCAATTCGACGGTTGTGATGACGAGGATGGCCCGCCAACATTAACCGCCTTACCCGCCTCTGTCACACTTTTAACATGGAAGGTGCGGGCAACGATGCTCGTTTAGTATTCCTTTTCTCTCTTGGAGGTCGTGCTGCCGTCTGGCTTGACTCTCAACCAGCTAGTACCTTCACTACTTGGGCCGCCCTATGGGATGCTTTCCTTAAGAAATATTATCCACCCGCCAAAGCATCTCTTTATCGCGGTCAGATCCATTAGTTCCGGATGGAAACAAATGAACCTTACCATTTAGCATGGGAGCATTTCCAAACCTTAGTGTCCCGTTGTTCTCAACATGGTCTGTCTGATTGGGCACTTTTAGAGAAATTCTACAATTGTCTCACCCCTGAAACCCGAGCCCGATTTGACACTTCTGCTAGAGGGAAACTAATGGGCAAGAAGACGGTTGTTGAGTGTAATGACCTTTTCGAGAGTTTCGCGCAGTCTGATATAGATTACAACACTACCGCAGTAATTTAATCCCTGTTTCTCGTACCACTCCGGTCAACCAGGGGTTACACCAAGTTAGCTTGGAAACTACGGTAGCGGCTGCATTAGATAGCTTTAAGCGAGAGGTCACTAAGGAGATACAAGAGTTGGAAAAGAAAGTAGATAGATGTGAGGTGTGTAGAGGAGGTCATGATACGATAGAGTGTCCTACGCTCATTGTCGAGCAAGTAGAATTCATCACGTGTTAGAGTCGAGGCCAAACTAACCCCTATAATAATAATAATTCTAATTATAACCCTAACTGGCGTAATAATAATAACTTCCGTTCTTCTGGTAACCCCGTAGTTTCTAATGGGTCAATATCAAAACAGGGGGCAGGGTCATTATTCTAGTGGAGGTTCAGGTCATCTAGGTTAGTTTAGTGGTGGGGGTTCAAACCAAGAGGGTCAACACAGGAGTGGAGGTTTGGGAGGTAGTTTGTATAGGATATAGGAACTTCTGTCTCAACTAGTGGTTAAGGATCAAGCTACTCAGAAAACTTAGGGAACATGATCTTCTTTTAAAGAATCAACAATCCGCACTCTTAGATCTTCAAAGGTCCATAGGTAGTATCGCTAAGCAATTGCAAGAGCAACCACACGGTCAGTTCTCGGGTAACACTCAACCTAACCCGGCGAACCAACACGCAAAAGCGATAACCATCCGTAGCGGTAAGAGTATAGGAGAAGTGGTTAGAGAGCAAGTAGAGATAGAGGATAAGGATGAAGAGGTAGGTGAAGAGATAGAGATGGAGGCTCCACCTAGGGTGCACAATAGGCTAGACCCAGTAAGTACCGCACCGAACAGTGAGCCTTCAGTCGAGAGTAGAGCAGAAAAGAAACCGGTAGAGGTTAGGCCGTCACCATACATAGATCCTTCACGCTTACCCTACCCCGCCCGCCTTAAGCAACAAAAATATGCTAAGGAATACGAGAACTTTCTAGATATGTTCACCCAACTTAAGGTCAATCTCCCTTTCATTGATGCCTTGCTAAGTTTTTGAAAGATCTTCTTAAACACAAAGATAGGCTGGGGGAGCTTCAAATGTTCCTTTGACTAGAGGATGTCCGCCGTAGTGCTAAATAAGTTACCGGAAAAACTCACTGATCAAGGTATCTTTACTATTCCGTGTCTCTTTGGGGGTTCTATCGCCCATCTCACGCGTTAGCCGATCTAGGTGCTAGCATCAATTTGATGCCTTTCTCGGTCTATGAGAAATTAGGTTTAGGGATCTTACTCGGACTCGTATGTCACTGTCTCTAGCTGATCGGTCAGTTAAGTATCCTCGGGGGATCATAGAGAACTTGCTAGTTAAGGTTGATAACTTCGTTTTCCTCATCGATTTTGTTATCTTAGATATGGAGGCCGATGAGAAAGTACCCATCATCCTAGGTCGTCCATTGCTCCGTACTGCAAAGGCGATCATTGATGTCCATGACGAAAAGATTACACTCCGCGTTGGGGATGAAAACGTCACTTTTAAAATCGCTAGGTCAATGTAACACCCTAGAGGTGGAGATAATGATAGTGGCCCATGTCATTCCGTCTATTTTCTCAATTCATTCATTTCGTGCGTAGATCATTATCTCGAGTATATTAGTGGAGCCGATTTAGTGAATGAAAGGGTAGTAGGCGAGGAGTTTAAGGAAGAGGACATAGAGGATGACCCACTTTGGGTCCCCAAAACCTTAAAGGTTAGTGCGGCGAGTGAGAGCAAACCTATAGACACTCCAGCCCTGTTAGAGCTTAAGGTCCTTCCCTCCCACCTAGAGTACGCCTTCCTAGGAAAAAATTCGAGCTTACCCGTCATAATTTCTTCGAAATTGTTGACGGAGGAAAAGGTGAAGCTGATAGATGTTCTGAAAGAGAATAGAGAAACCATCGCGTGGAAACTATCCGATATCAAGGGAATACGCCCAACTTTCTGTACTCACCAGATCCTCATGGAGGATGTCTATAAGCCGGTGGTACAGCCTCAACAATGCCTCAACCTGAATATGCAAGAAGTAGTTAAGAAGGAGGTTCTGAAGTTGATGGAAGCCGGGCTAATTTATCCTATATCTGATTCTGCTTGGGTGAGTCCAACTCAAGTTGTTCCTATTAGTAGACTTCCTCCACCGACGGGTGTGAAATCCATCCATAGTTTCCTTGGTCATGCGGGTTTTTATAGGCGATTTATTAGGGATTTCTCTAAGATTACACACCCATGACCCGACTCCTTGAGAAGGATGTCCCTTTCGTCTTCGACGAAGAATGCCTTATGGCCTTTGCTATCTTGAAAGAGAAACTCGTGAGTGCCCCCATTCTCGTATCACCCGACTGGAGCTTGCCTTTTGAGCTCATGTGTGATGCAAGCGATTATGCAGTTGGTGCAGTTTTGGGCCAAAAACAAGATAAAACACTTCCACCCTATCATATTATGCTAGTAAAACCCTTAATGACGCCCAAGAGAATTATACTACTACCAAGAAGGAACTCCTAGCTGTAGTTTTCGCATTCGATAAGTTCCGTTCATATCTCGTGCTTTCCAAGACCATAGTCTTTACCGATCATGCAGCTTTGCATTACCTCTTCCAAAAGAAGGACGCTAAGCCTCGTCTTAGTTGGTGGATTCCGCTACTCTCTGAGTTCGATATAAAAATTAAGGATAAGAAGGGAGCGGAGAATGTAGCCACTGATCATCTATCCCGACCAGAAGATCCGATTAGAGAAGAAATTCGTGAGGAGGAAATAGGCATTAGATTCCCTCATGAATCGGTAGAGTTTGTGGCGGCGGAGAAGGAAGGTATGCCTTGGTTCTTGGATTTTGCAAACTACCTCGCAAATAGAGTAGTGCTTAAGGGTATGACCACTCAGCAGAAGACGAAATTCTTTAGGGAAGTCAGGAGGTATATATGTGTCACACCCCGGATTTCCAACCCAAATCCATACACCGGTGGGCCCGGGTGGGGAGTATCGTGACGTCAGTTGATAATCATCATAGTCAATTAAACACCGCACAGCGGAAGTCTTGGAGTAAAATTACTATTACAAACCAAATGTTTGAAATAAAATAATATACAAGCTTTGTAATAGAAGATCCACAGGCGGATCATAAATTATACATGGAAAGAATACAAAACAGACTTTGGCCAGATTTAGGATTTGCAAGGTCCTCTATCACTACCGATCACTTCCAGCCTATTTTCGTATTGTACCTGCAGTTTAGTCTTTTGAAAATACGTCAGCTTACGCTGGTAAATACACCCAACTGACTCATTTTGAAAACATTCCAAAAATGTTTTAAGTGCGTATCAGCACAAAATCTTTTTATAACTTGGGTTAATTAACCGTCCAACCTTGTTAACAGCTTTACATGTTTGTCATACATACGGGGCTCGGTACGGAGACCGAGACACAATTAACGTACACACCACTTTGGACTCACGACGGAGTCAATTCCTCCCAACCTTGTGGGAATGCATAATTGAGCGTCTACCTGGTGTATGCCTACACCCGCGCTAAGGTCGTGGCCATTTCTTTATTAATGATCCGAGGATATGCAGGACATGCTAGTTAACCCCCGATGTTTAAATTATCAAACAAAACTGATTAAAACAGAATATGCGGATTTATTATCCCCGAACCAGCGTTCAATTGAATCCCATCTTCGACCAAGTGGTAATAATTTACCGTAACCCAAGCCCGTATAGGGGAAATAAGTCAAGATTATTTACCTGAGCTAGTCTTCTTTAATTTTTTTAATAACTTAACCATACACAAAAAGGACTAAGTGCAGATAACATTTATCGGCAAGTCTCTAGTCTGGATTATGGCATAAACTAACCAATTAAATACTAACGGTCTTATTTAAGTCATAGATTTAGACCGACTAGCGTACTTGAGCAAAACGTATGACGCTAGATTAAACGATGATTGGATAGAATGTAGTTTCATCTCAACAAGTACTTTGACTTGTTTAATATGGGTAAACTATATACATTCTAGATTTTGAAACTTTAATGACGGTTAAACCCGTTTCGATTAATTTTCGTAAAATAGTTACATATACGTAACTGTGCGCATATTAGCGATATCGGATAACCGGATAAGTTATGGACAAGTTCTATATTCCATTATACTCTAAATAAGTTAAGATATCAGTATGATATCAACTTGTATGCCCGTTATGGTTTTAAAACGAAATTATGCCTTATAATAGCATTTCGGTAATTATATACCGTATCAAAGGAACTTGAATATAATTTAATGTCATAGTTATAAGTATTCTGGAAAAATACTTATTCATGATATAATATCAGTAGAATATAAATTATGTGTGTATTTTACCTTTTATGACCAAACTATGCACCAAAGGGGCATTTTGGTCATTTTACACATAGTTTATAAATTATTTGGGATTCTGAGTTTATAACATGTACCTACTGTAAACATGTTTAAAATAAGTTTTAAACTCAGTACGTAAAAAGTCTTGGTCCATTAATATGGTTCAAAACCGTACTATGCGCCTAAAGGCGCTTATGTCGTAAAATGGCGTCTTTATGCGATGTTTATGAAAACTGATGTTAAGTCAGATTAAAATGTCTTAGATATGTTATTTATATCATAGGTAAAAGAATTACCTAGAAAAGATTTTATTAAAACTATTTTATGAGCCACAAGGGCTAAAATCGCCATTTATCGACACAGTTTAAGGACTTGCTTGAAAACTCAGTTTATAACTTGGTTTAACATCCCAAATAATCCTACTTATAATATTACATGAGTAGAAACTCATTTTCAAGTTCATTATCATTTAAACCCTTGTTTTATGCAAAAATGACATTTTGGTCAAAGATGGCATAATTATGGAACTTGCGCATATACTTGGATTCTGATTATGATCATGTAATATAACCTCATAGGGTTATGCTACATTATATTATGATCATAATGCAACTTTAGATCAGTAGGTAACTAATCTAAATCGGGTCAGAATCGAAAGTCAAAGCAGAAGTCAAACTTCCCGACTTTCGGTTGCGAACCGACCCTAGAACTGAAATTGACGAGCCGAACATGTTCTTACATGTTCTAATAATTATTACCAACATGTTTAAGTATCAAAACAGGTTTCATAACATATATAAGATCATTTTATATTTTTCCAAAAAATGGCCTGTTTGACTTTTTAATATCATAACTTTGACCCGTAATTGGTCTAGCAAACGTGATCTTCAGGAGGTGCCCTTTATAGGGACTAACACCTTCCTTATTACGATCACTTAGCCATGTTCATTTCGAACAATGGCTGGACCAAAATGGTCTTAACCGAAGGTCAAAGCGTTTTCTGAAAAACGCTTGACTTTTGGCTATAAAAGCCTATAAACGAAAATGCAAGAGCAAGGAACACTTACAGGAGGTTCCTACAATGCAAGAGAACTAAGTTGGATGCTCCTTTTAGCTAGAAACTTCTAGAGGAGGGAGAAGAGTGAAATAATGAGAAAGGTGCAAGTTGGAATGGTGAACTTAAGCACCTATTTATAGTTGGAGAGCTCAAAGAAGGTGAAGCCAGGTGTTTAAGGGTGTAAGAGCAAGCTTACAAGTGTCCCAAAATGTGGCATAGCTGATTACAAGTCCATGGTTTTCGAATTAATGGTTTTGGAGCTTAGTGTGGCAGCCAAGAAAAACTTTCTGCTGCAGACCTGTTCTCGCACCCGGCGAGAGACCCAGGCCTGGTCTCTCCCGGCCCGCGACCGCCGCAAGGCCACTTTCAAACTTTGACACTTTAGCCCCTTAATTTTAAAAAGCTTCTAAAAACCTTTTTAAACACCTTTTTGGCACTTTTAGCCCTCCGTAGCCAATACTTGGCATACCTGCGATTATGCCCGGACATTGTCGAGCTCTCGGTTCGTTAAAAGGTCACTCAGAGGTATAAATTAACATGTTGACACTTTTAATCCCTCCATCATCCAACTTTCACATATTTACAAAATTGAACCCTCTCGTCCAACAAATGGCATGTATGAGAGTTAGGACTTCACAAAGGATCACTCAGAGGCTTTTTATAAGCATGTTGATTCCGATGTCACTCAGAGGCTGGGCATGTTGACATATCAGTCACTCAGAGGCCAAATTTCAAGCATGTTGACATATCAGTCACTCAAAGGCTAATGATTTAAGCATGTTGACATCGGACCAGAGGCTCAGTTTGAGCATGTTGACGCCTTTAGTCCTTATTGGTCTTTAACAGACTATATTTAAAATCCAACACGTGTCACTATACTATTGGATACGATTTTACAGGGTGTTATATCCTCACCCCCTTAAAAGAAATCTCGACCTCGAGATTTTATTCAAAAAGATGAGGGTACTTTTGTCGCATAGTGGACTCAACCTCCCATGTATACTCAGGACCTCTAAAAGCGTCCCACTTAACCTTTACCATAGGTATCATTTTTCTTCGGAGCTTCTTAACCTGTCGATCCTTGATCAAAATTGGTTTCTCAACAAACCTCAGGTTTTCATCTATTTGCATATCTTCGTGCAACATTGCTAGCGACTCATCGGCTAGACATTTCTTAAGGTTACATATGTGGAATACATCATGAATTCCACTAAGCTCCTCTGGCAACCTGAGCTTATAAGCTACAGTGCCGACACATTCGATTATCTCGAATAGTCCAATATATCTTGGGCTCAACTTGCCCTTCTTTCCAAAACACATCACACCTTTCCAGGGTGATACCTTTAGCATGACCTTGTTCCCTATTTGGACTTGAGAGGTTTACGCCTCTTGTCAGCATAGCTCTTCTGCCTATCTCTGGCAGCTTTGAGACGATCACGGATTTGCACAATCTTTTTCATGCTCTCTAGGACAATCTTTGGCCCTGATAGTTGGGCTTCCCCAACTTCTACCCAGCACACGGGCGTTCTGCATTTTCTCCCAAACAAGGCTTCAAAAGGAGCAACATTGATGCTAGTATGATAGCTGTTATTGTAGGAGAACTCTATTAGGGGTAAGTGGTCATCCCAACTTCCACCTAAATCAATCACACATGCCCTAAGCATGTCTTCCAGTGTCTGGATAGTACTCTCACTTTGACCATCAGTCTGCGGATGGTAAGCCGTACTAAAGTTTAATCGTGTGCCTAACGATTGTTGGAAACTTTTCCAAAAGTGAGATGTGTATCTAGTATCTCTGTTAGATACAATAGATACTGGCACACCGTGTAGGGACACAATCTTGTCCACGTACAACTTAGCCAATTTATCTGAATTATATGTTTCCTTTATTGGCAAGAAATGAGCTGACTTAGTCAGTCTATCCACAATGATCCAGATAGTGTCATTTCCACTTTTGGTTTTGGGTAACTTGGTAATCAAGTACATAGTTACCATTTCCCATTTCCACGTGGGAATTTCAAGTTGTTGTAGAAGTCCTGACGGTGTTTGATGTTCAGCCTTAACTTGTGAACACGTCAGACACTTAGCTACATAAGTGGTTATGGATTTCTTCAAACCCATCCACCAATAATTCTTTTTCAGGTCTTGATACATTTTGTCACCACCTGGGTGAACTGAGTATCTTGAACTATGCGCTTCTTGGAGGATTAGATCTCTAAGTCCTCCAAAGATCGGAGCCCAAATTCTATCATTAAATCTTAGGATTCCATCCTTTCAAGGCGTTAACTGATCAATAGTTCCGCCTAATCCCTCATTAAGAATATTAGCCTCTAATAGGGCTTGCTTTTGCGCATCTCATAGCTTTTCATTCAAGCTATTTTTGAGTTCAATGCTCTTCGCATTAATCCTAATGGGCTTAATTCTTTCCTTGCGACTTAAGGCGTCGGCAACGACATTTGCCTTGTCGGGATGGTAGTGAATCTCGCAATCATAGTCATTAAGCGTTTCTATCCATCGGCGTTGTCGCATGTTCAATTCTTTCTGATTGAACAGATGTTGGAGACTTTTATGATCAGTGTATATAATACACTTCGCGCCATACAAGTAATGTCTCCATAGTTTTAGTGCAAATACAACGGCACCCAGTTCTAAATCATGGGTGGTGTAATTATTTTCATGCACCTTTAATTGTCGTGATGCATAGGCAATTACCTTACCATTTTGCATTAGCACACAACCTATACCGGTGTGTGATGCATCACAATAGACAATAAAATTCTCAATACCCCAGGTAGAGATAACACCGGAGCGTTGCTCAACTTGTGTTTAAGAACCTCAAAAGATTCTTGTTGCTTTGGACCCCAATTATACTTAACATTCTTACGGGTCAAGGTAGTTAGAGGAGTGGCTATTCTTGAAAAGTTCTCAATGAACCTCCTATAGTAACCAGCCAATCCTAGGAAACTACGAATCTCTGATGGAGTCTTGGGAATTTCCCAATTCATTATGGCTTCTATCTTGGCGGGATCCACTCGGATACCATGCTCACTTAAAACATGTCCAAGAAATTGGACCTCTCTAAGCCAAAATTCGCATTTAGAGAACTTTGCATAAAGTTTCTCCTGCCTTAATAATTCTAGGATGCACCGAAGATGTTTCTCGTGATCTGCTTGATTACGAGAGTAGATAAGTATGTCGTCTATGAAGACAATGACAAACTTATCCAAATATGGTTTGGAGACTCTGTTCATGAGGTCCATGAATGCTACTGGTGCATTTGTGAGCCCAAAAGGCATCACCAAAAATTTAAAGTGACCATAGTGGGTCCTGAAGGCAGTTTTAGGAACATCTTCACTTCTAACCTTCAGCTGGTGATATCCTGATCTCAAATCTATCTTAGAAAAGTAACTAGCCCCTTGAATTTGGTCAAATAAATCATCGATCCTGGGCAGAGGATATATATTCTTAATGGTCAGCTTGTTCAGCTCCCGGTAGTCAATGCACATTCGCATCGAGCCGTCTTTCTTCTTTACAAACAGAATAGGAGCTCCCCAAGGCGAGGAACTAGGCGGAATAAAGCCATTCTCTAAGAGATCATCTAGCTGCGTCCTTAATTCCTTCATCTCCATCGGTGCTAGCCTATATGGAGCTCTAGCCACTGGTGCTGATCCTGGTAGGATATCTATTCTAAACTCCACTTGCCTGTCTAGAGGTAGTCCTGGTAATTCTTCTGGGAATACATCGGGATATTCTGAGATGACTGGTTGATATTCAAGGTTCGACTTAGGTTCATTTATGGTAACTTGTGCCATGTAGATGACACATCCTTTTCTCAAACACTTGGATGCCTTAAATAATGACACCTTGTCTGGCAGCCCATAGTGTGAGTCTCCGGGGATGGTGATCATTTCACCAGATGGGGTCTTAATCTCAATGAGCTTCTTATCGCAGGCAATGCGGGTTGGTTATGAGATAACCAATCCATGCCTAGGACAACATTGAACCCCGCCAATTTCATTGGCAGAAGAGAGATAGGGATGGAATGATTCTTAATGGATATAGAGTATCCATCAAGAATGGAAGATGCAGTTTCTAAGGTTCCATCGGCGAGTTCTATCTCATAAATTTTATCTAGAGTTCTTATGGGCAGGTTTAATAGTTTACTAAACTTATGATTAACAAAAAATCTATCTGCACCCGAATAAAAAAGAACTCTAGCATAAATATCATTAATGGGGAAAGTACTTGTTATGACATTGTCGTCATTAACAGCTTCTCTTGCATTTATTTGAAAGGCACGGGCATTCCCCTTCTTGGCCTCTCCAGGATTTGCATCATTGCTTCTGGGTTTCTTGGGGCAATTGTACGTTATATACTTTTTTTCATTGCAGTTATAGCAAACTGCATCCTTAAGATCTTTGCAATCTAAGGTCTTATGCCCTTTTCTTTTGCAGATACCACATGGTTTGGTTTGTGGATTTATGCCACACTGTCCCCAATGTCTATATTAACAGTTCTTGCACAGTGGTTTGTCATTAGACGTGTGCTAGTTCTTCTTGAACCCAAAATTTCCTTTTTAAATTTTTGGGAGTTATTATCCTCATGTTTCCTCTTTCCGCTAGTTTCAGTCTTAACTGACTTTTGTCTTACCAAATCAAGGGTGAGGGAAAGAGATAGGTCCACAGCGGACCTATAGGTACTAGGCTGAGCAGCCTTTACCATGCCCTTTATCTCGGGCGCCAATCCATTGATAAAACACACAATGCGTTTGGATTCAGGGGTGATTAGGTAGGATACTAACCTAGATAGGGAATTAAAATTGGAAACATATTTCCGGTAATCTAGGTTTTTCATGGAAAGAGACAAGAAGTCTGTCTCTAACTTCTCCACCTCATGAGGTGGGCAGTAAGTTTCCTTTACCAAATCAACAAACTTGGACCATCCCAAGTTGTACAGTGTACCTTACCTATTGATTGAATCATGGCTTTCCACCATATTAGGGCATCGCCCTTGAAGGCTTGTGATACATACTTGACCACATCCTTATCAGCATAGTTGCTGATATCTACTATCGTCTCCATCTCGTCTAGCCACTTTAGGGCTTCTACAGCTCCTTTCTCTCCATTAAAGTCTCGGGTCTTACAGGAGACAAAATACTTATAGGTACATCCGTCCTTAACAGAACGGGACCTTTCAGTAAGATCTATTTTCTTTGGTTCACTTTTCGCATTTGAAGAGTGAACGGAGCTCTCCCTATGAGCTGAAGATGGTGGAATAGATAAGGGTCTAGAGCGAGTGGCAGTCGACTCTCTTAGCTTTTCTATGGCCTTACCCATGGCCCTTTCCACAGCCGCATCAATGCGAGCTTGGAAATCATTATCATTAATATTTCTATTTTCAGCATTGCTGGATTCAATATCCCGCTGGCTATTTTGTGCTTCATTCGAATTAGCCATCTTTAAGTCTTTGTTTCTATACACCAATTAAAATTTTATTTAGCCATGGTATATTAACCATATCAGGCTTTCAATATTGGATATAACAATCCATTAACTATACTAGTGTGAATATCATCACAACTCTTAGGCTCACATAATAGGTCTTAATAGGACCATCATAGGCAAATTACAATTTGGACGTAGTCCATATATTATTGGACAGTGGATCATAATGTCATAACTGTCATTGTCATCCTTGACAATTATATAGCTCATAGACTTGTCCCTAATGGACATAATAATTGGGCACATTGGCCTACATCATATTAGATGTATATGGCATATCAGCCTGTCCCGCTGGACATAAATTGGGCACATTGGCCTACATCATATCAGATGTATATGGCATATCAGCCTGTCCCGCTGGACATAAATTGGGTACATTGGCCTACATCATATTAGATGTATATGGTATATCAGCCTGTCCCGCTAGACATAAATTGGGCACATTGGCCTACATCATATCAGATGTATATGGCATATCATCCTATCCTGTTGGACAATAAATTGGGCACATTGGCCTACATCATATCAGATGTATAGTCACCGCACTGGTGGTATTAGCCGAGATCAAATAGATCACAAGGGCTATATAAAATACATCTCTAATGGATGTCTTATTCATCACCGCATTGGTGATATTTAGCCGGGATCAACAGATCACAAGGGTTATATAAGGTTAGGACATAGTCCATTACCTTGAAGGCTAGCGTGATTTCTCAAATCACACTACCAAGAGTATGAAAATATCTTAATGTTAACATAAGATACCTTAATAATTGATTAATGGTCCCGGTCACCTTCGACCTTAACGACCTTAGAGGTTTGGACCTAGTCCCTTACCTCTGGATAGAAGGATAACTTCCCTTAACCATCCTGATAGAAGACCCCTTCGTACTTAACTATCATTTCTTGGCCAATATGTGGTCTACGCCACTTGGCATAATCAATCCATTAAGATCTTTTGGAATTATATAGCAGAGCATAAATTTTGAGTAAAATCGAGACGCTCGTTTTCAAGAGGATGAATACATATATATAATTCCAAATACTTCATAAATTTTCCAATAGAATTTACAATACTAGAAAATGAAATAAACTATCCATGCAAGGACTTTAAAGAAATAGAAATGTCCACGCAGGGACTAAAGAAATAAAAATGTCCTCGTAGGGACTATATATAATTAGAAGAGACTTCACTCGTCCTTCTTTCCCTTAACCAATTTGGAGAGTTTCTTGAAGAACTTGTTTGTCTTCTTCTCCGTTTTCTTTGCCTGCTGCTGCATTTCTTTCATTCTTTCTAAGGCTTCATTGATGGCCTCAAGTGGTGGCGGAGGTTGTGGTTGTGGTTGTGGCATAACCGGGTACTGGTACCTATAAGCAGGATATCCAGTCGGTGGATAAGTAGGTGGGAAAGGAGACGGGTAAAGTGTGTTGTGCATAACTGCTTGCATATATGGGTCTTGTGACCATGCTTGATAGTCTACCGGTGTAGACGGGTTATAAGGATCATATCCAGACGTGTCCGGATATGTAGGGATTGGGTTAGTATAACCCGATGGTGGTGGTTGAACAGCAGGTGTTGGTGTTGGTTCCACTATAGGTGAAACATTAGAGGGTCCACCCATTTATCGGTCCTCTTGAATTGTGGGGTAGGAATTGGGCAAAGGTGACAACGATCCCGACCTTTGTCCTGCACGTACCGACATACATGCTCTACGCTTCCTCCTTGATGGTTCAGGTGGTTGTTGAGGTTGGTCCACTAGTTCCATGTGGACATCTTCTTGAACAGGAGGTGGTTGAGAGTGATGAGAAGGTGTGTGGGCAAAGGTGAATTTATTCCATTATTGGTTCCACTCATTAGGACCTTGGTAGGGCGATCTGACATATGAGTTTGAATCGCTCGAAATTTCAATGGAATGCACATTTGATCCCGACGGCGACATCTCCGGGTCAGAGTCCTCGTCCATAGGGTGTGGCTGGTCCAACTGATTTTGATCGGCGGGGGGCGTGTTAAAGTAATGGTTAGGGTTAAATTCCTCATGGTAAGAGTGTGAATGAGAATGATGGGTATGGTGCGAATGATAGGAAGTGGTGAGAGTGGTAAGAATTTTGGGAATGTGAGGGCGAGTGTCTATTAGAGCTAGAAGGTCTCGCTGGTTGCCAAGGAGACGAATCTCCGGATTCTTAGTAAGCATCTGGATTATGAGGTTGAGGGGGAATGTGCCCCGATGGTCCTCCCCTCATTGGACTTTTTCCTCTTCCACTTTGTCCTCTCACACGTGGCGGCATTTTCTAGTTAAAAATCAATTCAAAAACAATACTAATAATTTAATAATGAAATGAGTAAATCCTAGGTCAATGCCTAGACTCGAACGTCGAAGGAATGTGCACGTGTAAGTTTGAGATTAAACACAAGAAGGATAGTGTTTAATTCTCTCAAACGTTGGCTCTGATACCAACCTGGCACACCCCGGATTTCCAACCCAAATCCATACACCGGTGGGCCCGGGTGGGGAGTATCGTGACGTCAGTTGATAATCATCATAGTCAATTAAACACGACACAGCAGAAGTCTTGGAGTAAAATTACTATTACAAACCAAATGTTTGAAATAAAATAATATACAAGCTTTGTAATAGTAGATCCACATACGGATCATAAATTGTACATGGAAAGAATACAAAACATACTTTGGGCAGATTTAGGATTTGCAAGATCCTCTATCACTATCGAGTACTTCCAGCCAATTTCATATTGTACCTGCAGTTTAGTCTTTTGAAAATACGCCAGCTTACGCTGGTATATACACCCAACTGACTCATTTTGAAAACATTCCAAAAAGGTTTTAAGTGCGTATCAGCACAAAATCTTTCTATAACTTGGGTTAATTGACCATCCAACCTTGTTAACAGCTTTACATGTTTGTCATACATACGGGGCTCGGTACGGAGACCGAGACACAATTAACGTACACACCACTTTGGACTCATGAAGGAGTCAATTCATCCCAACCTTGTGGGAATACATAATTGAGCATCTACCGGGTGTATGGCTACACCCGCGCTAGGGTCGTGGCCATTTGTATATTAATGAGCCAAGGATATTCAGGACACGGTAGTTAACACCCGATGTTTAAATTATCAAATAAAACTGACTAAAACAGAATATGCGGATTTATTATCCCCGAACCAGCGTTCGATTAAATCCCATTTCCGACCAAGCGGTAATAACTTACCGTAACCCAAGACCGTATAGGGGAAATAAGTCGAGAGCATTTACTTGAGCTAGTCTTCTTTAATTTTTTAATAACTCAGCCATACACAAAAAGGACTAAGTGCCATTAGCATTTACCGGCAAGTCTCTAGTCTGGATTATGGCATAAACTAACCAATTAAATACTAACGGTCTTATTTAAGTCATAGACTTAGACCGACTAGCGTACTTGAGCAAAACGTATGACGCTAGATTAAACAATGATTGGATAGAATGTAGTTTAATCCCAAAAAGTACCTTGACTTGTTTAATATGGGTAAACTATATACATTATGGATTTTGAAACTTAAATGACAAGGTTAAACCCGTTTTGGTTAATTTCCGTAAAATAGTTACATATACGTAACTGTGTGCATATTAGTGATATCGGGTAACCGGATAAGTTATAGACAAGTTCTATATGCCATTATACTTTAAATAAGTTAAGATATCAGTAGGATATCAACTTGTATGCCCGTTATGGTTTTAAAACAAAATTATGCCTTATAAGGGCATTTCGGTAATTATATATCGTATAAAAGGAACTTGAATATAGTTTAATGTTATAGTTATAAGTATTCTGGAAAAATACTTATTTATGATATAATATCAAAGGATATCAATTATGTGTATTTTACCTTTAATGACCAAACTATGCACCGAATGGGCATTTTGGTAATTTTATACATAGTTTATAAATTATTTGGGATTCTGAGTTTATAACATGTACCTATTGTAAACATGTTTAAAATAAGTTTTAAACTCAGTAGATAACAAGTCTTGGTCCATTAATATGGTTCAAAACCGTATTATGCGCCTAAACGGCGCTTATGTCGTAAAATGGCGTCTTTATACGATGTTTATGAAAACTGATGTTAAGGTCAGATTAAATGTCTTAGATATGTTATTTAATATAACATATCAGTAGGTAAAAGATTTACCTTGAAAAGATTTTATTAAAACTATTTAATGAGCCACAAGGGCTAAAATCGCCATTTATCGACACAATTTAAGGACTTGCTTGAAAACTCAGTTTATAACTTGGTTTAACATCAGAAATAATCCTACTTATAATATTACATCAGTAGAAACTCATTTTCAAGTTCATTATCATTTAAAACCTTGTTTTATGCAAAAAGGGCATTTTGGTCAAAGATGGCATAATTATGGAACTTGCGCATATACTTGGATTCTGATTATGATCATGTAATATAACCTCATAGGGTTATGCTACATTATATTATGATCATAATGCAACTTTAGATCAGTAGGTAACTAATCTAAATTGGGTCAGAATCGAAAGTCAAATCAGAAGTCAAACTTTGCGACTTTCGGTTGCGAACCGACCCTAGAACTGAAATTGACGAGCCGAACATGTTCTTACATGTTCTAATAATTATTACAAACAGGTTTAAGTGTCAAAACAGGTTGTATAACATATATAAGATCATTTTACGATTTTTCCGAAAAATGGCTTGTTTGACTTTTTAATATCATAACTTTGACCCGTCAATTGGTCTAGCAAACGTGATCTGCAGGAGGTGCCCTTTATAGGGACTAACACCTACCTTATTATGATCACTTATCCATGTTCATTTCGAACAAATGGCTGGACCAAAATGGTCTTAACCGGTCAAAGCCTTTTCCAAAAAACGCTTGACTTTTGGCTATAAAGCCTATAAACGAAAATGCAAGAGCAAGGAACACTTACAAGAGGTTCCTACAATGCAAGAGAACTAAGTTGGATGCTCCTTTTAGCTAGGAACTTCCAGAGGATGGAGAAGAGTGAAATAATGAGAAAGGTGCAAGTTGGAATGGTGAACTTAAGCACCTATTTATAGTTGGAGAGCTCAAAGGAGGTGAAAACAGGTGTTTAGGGGTGTAAGAGGAAGCTTACAAGTGTCCCAAAACGTGGCATAGCTGATTAGAAGTCCATGGTTTTCAAATTAATGGTTTTGGAGCTTTGTGTGGCAGCCAAGAAAAACTTTCTGCTGCAGACCTGTTCTCGTGCCCCGCGAGAGATCCAGGCCTGGTCTCTCGCGGCCCGCGACCGCCCCAAGGCCACTTTCAAACTTTGACACTTTAGCCTCTTAATTTTAAAAAGCTTCTAAAAACCCTTTTGAACACCTTTTTGGCACTTTTTGCCCTCTGTAGCCAATACTTTGCATACCGCGATTTTGCCCAAACATTGTCGAGCTCTCGGTTCGTTAAAAGGTCACTCAGAGGTATAAATTAACATGTTGACACTTTTAATCCCTCCATCATCCAACTTTCACATATTTACAATATTGAACCCTCTCGTCCAACAAATGGCACGTATGAGAGTTAGGACTTCACAAAGGATCACTCAGAGGCTTATTATAAGCATGTTGATTCCGATGTCACTCAGAGGCTGGCCATGTTGACATATCAGTCACTCAGAGGCCAAATTTCAACCATGTTGACATATCATCACTCAGAGGCTAATGATTTAAGCATGTTGACATCGGACCGTCGCTTAGAGGCTCAGTTTGAGCATGCTGACGCCTTTAGTCCTTATTGGTCTTTAATAGACTATATTTAAAATACAACACGTGTCACTACACTATTGGACACAATTTTACAGGGTGTTACAATATGGGATGACCCGTTTCTATTTAGGGTAGGAGGAGATAGGATTCTTGGCGATGTGTGAGTCGAGAAGAGGGGATAAAAATCATTAGGCATGTGCATGAGCGATTGACGGGAGGTCACCATGGTCCACACATTACCGACCAAAAAGTTTTTGATTGCGGTTTTTATTGGCCCTCAGTAGTTAAGGTTGCTTTAGAGTTTGTTAGGAAGTGTGATCGTTGCCAACGTACTGGCAATATCTCATCTAAGGATGAGATGCCCAAAAACCCGATCCAAATTCTTAAAATATTTGATGTTTTGGGAATCGACTTCATGGGACCATTTCCTGTCTCTAGCGGAATCGGTACATCCTCGTGGCAATTGACTATGTCTCCAAGTGGGTGGAAGCTCAAGCTTTACCTACAAATGGCGCCCGAGTGGTGGTGAGATTTCTAAAGAAGTTATTCAGTCGATTTGGTACACCTCGAGCCATCATTAGTGACCGTGGCACTCACTTCTATAATGCCGTAATGGAGAAGGCATTAGCATGCTACAGTGTCACTCATCGTTTTTCCACTGCTTATCATCCTCAAAGTTGAGAATGCGAACTGAGGGGTGAAGAGGATTTTAGAGAAGACGGTAGGCAAGAGTTGGAAGGATTGGTCTGATAAGCTTGACGATGCACTATGGGTGTTTATCTTCGCCTATAAGACACCTTTAGGTTCCACTCCATTCATGATTGTCTATGGCAAAGCTTGCCATCTTCCGGTAGAACTCGAGGACCGAGCATTATGGGCCCTTAAAATCGTAAACTTAGACCTTCTGAAGCAGCTAAGAAATGCTACTTTCAAATTCATGAGTTAGAAGCGCTTCTAGATGCAGCCTATGAGCGATCATGGGTATCAAGGAGAAAACAAAGGCATTGCATGATAGGAAGTTGAAGGGAACGAAGGAGTTTAGAGTCGGCGATAAAGTGCTTTTATACAATTCACGACTGGAATTATTCGCCGGAAAGCTGAAGTCCAAGTGGATGGGTCCTTATGTGGTCAATGAAGTATTTCCGTATGGAACGGTAGAGTTGAGAGATGGAGCCGATGGAGGCACTTGGAAAGTAAACGACCATAGGTTGAAGCATTACCTAGGAGGGCGATAGATTCTACTGAGATGGAGGAAACTCCTCTCGAAGTTCCACCTCGCATCACCGCATAGGGTCTTGAGTGAAAACTCAAGTATAGAGTTTGTATTATTTAGTAGTAGTTCTAATAATTATTTCTCGTAGTTTGTGTTTGTGTGTTTTTGTGTCGCTTAGTTTTGCAGAGATGTATCACCAACATGGAGCCACAACCAACGAAGAATTGGCGTTGTAGGTAAGTTGTTATACCAAACCTGGTGTCAAGAGGGTTTTTTCACAAAAATGCAATTGATCAAAACTTTTTCTAAGGTATGAACTGGCTAAAAGTAAGAAACGTTCTGTGAAAATACTCCTCTAGTGGGCCGCGAGAGTCACACAGCAACCCGGTCACGGCCCGCAAGAGCTTAAGACCCCGGACTCATTTTGACACGGTCGCGGCCTGCGAGAGGTATCCTTACCTCTCTCGCGGCGCGCGAGGGACAATAACATTAGACTTGTAGCCCTTAAACCCCAAATCTTCACTTTTCAACCTAATTTCTTCACTCTCAACATACGACTACCACTCAAACCAACACCATAATCTGCCTACAATCACATCTATTCACCTTAATCTTCCACCACCATTTCACCACATCGTCCTTAACTGATTCCCACTTAAAGTTTCCATCTTTCACCATTCGAACGAGCTTTTCAAGGATTTTGCAACTTACGCACTATTTTTCTTAGTTTTTCTTGTAGATCGACGCTGCGGTATGTGTTTCTTGCAACTTTTGTACTATAATTTTAATATTTTACTTAGTTGCTTCATATATTTTAGTGTCGGGTCTTGTTTAGGTTGCATGTTAGTGTCCTTGAGGGTTTGGGGTGAACTTGGTTTGGGTTGAGTTTTGGATGTAGGGGCTGAACACTGTTCTGGTTGGGATGGTTTGGGTGTTAATGGTTATCTTTTGCGAGTGGATTGGTTTGGTAGGATTTAACATTGAGTGTGGGGATTGGGGTTAGTAATGATTGCCATAAAAATCATATTTTTAACAAAATTTTAACCCATTTTTCTTCATTGACTGTAAGCTTTTATCTTATGTTTGGGACTCAATGTTGGGCTTTTTTTCAGCACTTGGGTATTAATTAAGGACAATTAAAGTGCTGGGTGGAGGTAGTGTCATGTTTTGAGGTATTTTTTTGGGTTAAGGTTGGCAATTTGGGCATTCATGAATATATGATCTCTCGCCCGTACTCAATCTCCATTCGGGCCAGATTTGGTCTAATCAATTGGTATTTTTGCTAACTATCACTCAAAATATATCTAATATTTGGTAAAGTGTTTTTTTTGGTCATGACCGCCAATGTGATGCTATACGGCATTACTCAAAAATGGTTTATTTTTCTCATGGTCTACCTGTTTTTGCTTGTGAATTGAACGTTTTTGCAGATGTCAGGTGAAGGCAGTTTGAGCAGACCAGGGAAAAAGAAGACAGGGCCCACAGCCCGACCAAGAGGAGATCCAGCAGAAACTCAACCGCTGCCCCCAAATTTTGGGTAGAGAAGGAGCGTTAGATACAAAGGGGGCGGTGTACCCATGGGCAGAGTATGCGATTACGGGACAGTCCTTTACTGTAGTTCGATCTAGACTCACACAAGAGTGAGAGACTAGCCAATCTGATTACGGTAGACCTACTACTGTACAAATGGATAGACTGGGATATGTTAGACCATCTGGGTCAGAGGGGCAGGATTGAGCAGTTGTTGGGCGATAAATTCAGGAGAGTGCTAGATTGTGATGAGCGGATACAAGGAAATCACTCTTGAATTCCATTTGACATTCGAGTACCAACGAGGGAATTTTGCTAAAAGCGATGCTATGTCTTTTGCCCTAGGAAGTCATGTGTATGAAATGACCATCCCTTAGTTCGCAGTAGCTACACAGTTTTATACGGTGGATGAGGTCTAATCGCCGGAGTTCATTACTAGCCTGCGGGGGGTATTCAAGAGGAGGCACCAACACAGCGTTCAAACAGATGAGTTGGCTAGGTTTTAGGGTACAATTTCATTTGCGCCGTACCCCAACAACATGGTTGCTAGCGACATTATCGATCCGGTTTACCGGTTTATACACAAGATTTTGGCAGCCACACTAGTCGGTAGGGGGCAAGGGGATAATAAAGTAAACCAGGTCAGCTTATTCTGTTTGATGTGTATGGTTGAGCAGCGACCGACGAATTTGGCTAGTATTTTTGCGTGGTCGATGAAGCGGTTACGGAGAGGAGTTCTGGCGCTCGGATATACGGTGGGCCCTTGATTACGTGGTTGGCGAAAAGTCTCGGGGTATTCAATAGGTACCCACGAGACAAGATGCGAGAGGGACCGTCTCCGTGCTTCATGGGTGTGCGGGATTTATAGGCTTCCGGGATTTTGACTTCGCATGAGCCTATCACTTGGGAGGCTATTAGGCACGGTCCGCAGGTTCAGCCTCCTCCTGTTCTGAGGCTGCTTTGTCCATGCAATGCGTTGTTCCTCCGCGCTATCAGAGACCGATGACCCGTCAAGAACTACCGGACAGGTAGTATCCTCTTAGACAGCCCCGCCCAGACCCACTTACTTTGGATTCTTTGTATGACAGGATGGAGACTGGGTTCAGAGATTTGAGGGGTTATGTGGATGAGCAGTTCGGTGGGGTCCGATAGGTGATGATGGAAAGCCGCAGGATGCACGAGGAGGGTCAGCGTAGGTTGGAAGACGGAATGAGGTACATGATTGAGAACCTGCACATGTGGGTTCCATCATACTTTCAGCATCGAGGTCAGCCGGGACATTCAAGCGGTATGGAGGATGTGTAGCCATACCAGGTGTTTGATCAATCAGAGGAAGAAGAGGCGGATGACTAGTCAGAAGTAGCGGTTCTTAATGATTTCTATTTTTTGTATTATGCTGTTTTCATTCTTCTATTGGTCTGTATATGTATTCTGAACACTTTACATTTGGGTATTTGGGTTGGTTTGGGTATGGTTGTGGTAAACTTCTGTTGACTATTATTTATTTACTATTTTATGTTTGGAAGTTATCTATGTTGGTTGATAGGTTGGTGTTTATTTTGCCGCTTCCGTTCACGTGTGAGAGTTGAGAATTGTTTGCTGAGCGTGTTCGGATTGGAGGGCATGGGTGGAATTGACTGTCACATTGACAGTCTTGCATATCAGCTAAGTCCTTTCACTTGTATAGTTTGTATATTTTTCAGTTTTTATTATTTAGTAGTAGTGAAGTTGAGTCGTAGAGTAGTTTTATTTGGTTGTCTAAGAAAAAAATTTTAAAAATAAAAAAATGTCTTTTGAAGAAGAAGTTTGCAAAATATAAACGGAAAATGATTGAGAAGTTGAGTTACTATTCGGTTTCAAATAATGATAATATCAGTTAATAAAGGGTTGAGTTTGTGTCTAACTTGGGATATGTGAGTTGGCTCGATTCGGTTCTTAGTTCTTTGAGATTAATATACCTTAAATGTCGGTCTACTAGTGGGTACTAATCTATGAAAAATGGGAAACCGAAACCGCCAAAAATAGTATAAGGAATGCCGTTATAAGCTAAAATCTTTAGAATTTTTGATCATGTAAATAGAAGAAAAAATATATAGAAAAAAAATTGAGCTTGATAGACGAGGCCTATGGAATCTCCCATGGGATGGTGACTCTAATCGAGAATCCCTCTAGGTTAAGTTGAAAAAAATTGCTTAAATGCCGTAACTCACGTTGTCACCCTTAGGGATGGTGACACTGGTTGAGACAGCCTCTAGGTTAGGTATGCAAAAATAAATGAAGTGCTCAAAAGGAAAAAAAAAAAGAAAAAAAAGATTACGTGGTTTATAATTCTCTTGATTTTGGTATAAAACAGTTAGGAAATGGGTCGAATGATTCGTTCCTTTTGTTCCATAAGCTTGAGGTGAGATTAGGTGTATTGTGTTTGCTAATGTGATTGACCGAACCTGAACTAAATTTACATGATAAGAACTTTGAACTGAGTTTTGAGTTTAAGTGGACACGAATACTTGCAATCGCGGTTATACAAGTTTCAACCTTAATAAAATACTCTTATTTTTTAAATCAAATAATTACTTTAAATGATTTCGTTTGCATAATTCGTTTTTCGAGGACAAAAAAAGAGTAAGTGTGGGGATATTTGATGTATTGAATAATACATCTATTTATCGTGTATAGTTTGTACTAGTTTTATTAATATTCGTTTCGGTTTTACAAGAATATATCTACTTTTAATCCAAATACGTTTCGCAGGTCTTGGTTTGTGGAAGTAGCTGAAAGAGGAGAAAACGAGCTAAAACGTTGAAGGAAGCCGAGCTGGATCGTAATTGGAAGCCGAGAGAAGAAACGAATCGTAATATGGGACAAAGGATCTTCTGGCGGCCCGCGACCGCCTCATGCTATACCTCTCCCGGGTGGCGAGAGAGGAAAAATAACTCGGAGAAAAAGACCCGGTCGCGGGGCGCGACCAGCTGCATGAACCCTCTCGCGGTCAGCGAGAGGGCCTTTTGGTCAGAGAGTTTCGAAAACTTATCAGATTTGTTGAAAGAAAGGTTATATAATTAGAGTTTAACTCTAATTACAATTATTGGATGAACTTGGAGTTTCAAGAGCCAACTTCTAGAGATTTTGAGCTGGTTTTTGAAGATCAAGTTGCTGGAGAATCATAGGATCGAAGCTAGGAGCATAGAGATCGAAGAAATCATGGGTTTTATTATCGATTTTCTTAATCTTTAGCTTCCTTGTTCTTTGTCTTGATGAATTCAGTTTTTAACTTTGCTTTGATTATGTTTAAACCAATGATTATTGGCTCTATTTAGTTATGCTATCTAGGTTTTGATGACTTATTACAAAAGTTTGGATTTTTATTGATTGTTTAATGTGTTTAAGGGATTTTTGATAAAGTAGTAAACTTTGGTTGTTTGATTTGCTGTATTTGCATGTCTTGATCTAATTGTTGATTATTTGATTGTCACATAAATCTAGTTGAATGTCTTTCATAGAATAGGTTTATGTTGATTGTCGAGTCTTAACAGGTTTGGGCAGTCGTTCGGTGAATTGGCCAATAAACTGTAGAAACAAGTGAATGAAAATATAATTAAACCTTCACATTATACTAAATTTAATTATTGAGAAATAATAATTTATTAACTAAATTAAATAGGTAAATTGCTAGGATTAGGTTTTGAGAAAAAGCCGGTTTTAGTTTACTTGCCATATTCGAGTCAGTTAAACCAAATCAAGAACCTTATTTAGTCTAGGCTTTCTATTGAGAGATAGTAGCTAATTTAGACACTTTATTGAATATTAGATAACCAAAAGGAAATCTTATAAACCGGTAAACATAGCTATCTTTAGGATATCATAGGTGTCTTCCCAAGAAGGGTCGGAGGTCCTGTTCGGTATTCCTTAGGATTTAGTATTTTAAGATACTGGTTCTCTATCACATTATTAATCAATTAAAAGACCAAATCAATATAATAAGGAATCCAACCTAGGTAGCCATTCCACTATCATTGAATTAAACCTCCGATTTAAAAGTCCGTCTTAATTTGTCTTAGTTAAATTAATATTTATTCAATTATAAATTTAGGATTTTTAGTAAACCCCCTCCCCCCCAAAACATAAAATAAGTGTGTCAATTTAGTTTAAATTGAGTCGTAACGTAATTAGAGAGTCTCGTGGGTTCGATATCCGGACTTACTTAAGCTTTTCTACAATTGATCGGTCCACTTACCGGTTAGTAGTTTAGGAGTCTAGAGTATTACTTTGAGTCTAGAATTAGGTTAATTTCAATTGTTTTTATTAGACTACTTTAGGACATCAATGTGCATGGACTACAAGGACCTTAACAAAGCCTGTCCTTAGGACTGTTACCCCCTACTAGATATCGACGACCAAATAGATTCCTTGGCCTAGTACCCCTTAAAAGGCTTCCTTGACGCATACAAGGGGTACCACCAGATCAAGATGTCCCTGGAAGATGAAAAGAAAACAACATTCGTGACAGACGAATGAACCTTTTGCTACACTAAAATGCCGTTTAGGCTCAAGAATGCAGGCGTAACCTACCAGAGGTTCATGAACACGTTGTTCAAGGACCAGCTGAGACGGAACTTGGAGGTATACATGGACGATATTGTAGTCAAGAGCCTCATAGAGACCCTGATGCTATAGGATGTGGCAGAAACAATCAGAACAATGCAAGAAGTAAACATGAAATCAAACCAAGGAAAATGCTACCCGAAGTAGAAGAGGGGAAATTCCTATGGGTAGTGGTGACCAAGGGAGTGATCAAAACTAACCTAGAAAAGATGCAGGCGGTAATGGAGATGAGATCCCCTAGGTCACTCAAAGACATTCAACAGTTAAATGGAAGGTTCATCACGCACAATCGTTTTTTTATCAAAAGTTCCTGACAAGACACTCCCATTTATGAAGGTCTTGAAGGACTGCTTACAAACAAGCAAGTTTCATTGGAGCAAGGAGGCCAAACCGCCTTCCAAGAAATGAAGAAACTCATGTGCAACTTGCCCGCTCTCACCACGCCCATACATGGGAAAGACCTTTTGTTGTATCTATCAGCGTCCAAGACAACGGTTAGCGTAGTCATAATGGTGGAAAGACAAAGTAAACAGATACCGATATATTTCAAAAGAAGGACACTCAAGCGGCCGGAAGAGAGATATTTGCCAATGGAAAAACTGACGTTGTCACTGGTCTTCACATCAAGAAGACTTAGAAGATATTTCAAGGTATACAAGGTAGTCCTACTCACAGATCAACCCCTTCAGAAAGCGTTGAGAAGGCTGGAGTTTTGTGGCCGACTCGCTAAATGGTCAGTAGAGTTGGGGGAATACGCCATTGAATACAAACCAAGAACAACCATGAAGGGGCAAGTCCTAGCAGACTTCCTCGCAGAGGTCCCTAAGGAAGAGGAAAACGAGCTCCTCAAGTGGAAGGAGCTTGAAGAAAAAGAAAAAAAGAAAGAAGAGACTGTAGTGTGGAAACTGCATACCGACGAGGCATCTAGTGAAGAAGGTAACGGAGCAGGTATCACCTTCATTAGCCTGGAAGGAATCGAGCTGACCTATGCAGTTGGGTTAGACTTCGAGAACGCAAACAATACGACTGAATATGAAGCCCATCTAGCTGGTCTATGACTGGCCAAGAGAATTAGAGCAAGAAACATCAAGGCCTACTTGGATTCATAGCTCGTAATTAAACAATATAATGGGGAGTATGAAGCTAAGGATGATACCATGGCCCAAATACGTTGTTATACCCTGGTAGTAGTGGAAGTGCAAACGTGTGACTATGAGGTAATCATTGCATCCAATCATGTAAACAAATGTAAATCAACAACGATGCCATACTGATATTAATTTGTAACCAACATTTACAAGTTTCCAAAAGTGAATTTCATAGTTTTCAATGGTTTCACATTGTCATCAAAAGTATAGTTTGAAACACATTACACCAAAATAAAGGATTGTTTTCATCGTAAAGCATATTGAGGTTTTGACTCCTATATACCCATACGAGGTTGGGATATAAGAGGCGAATTCTCCAAAAGGTGGCATTCGTTGTCATGTCATTTTCCATATCCTGAAATGTATCACCAGCTCAAGTCTTGCATCCTGAAATACATGTAATTTTATAAGTAAACAAAAGTTAGCGAGTTCATGTAGTTAATGTTTTCTTGTAAAATGTCATGCTTGTAATCCAGGTATGAAATCTGAGTATGTTATTAGCATTCATGGAGTTTAAGGATCTATCAGTACGTCCCGAGCACCCTGACATATGTGCCATAAGTAAACAACCAAACTGAGACAACTTTGACATCATTGGGATCACAAAAGCACTCCTAAAGGTTTACCAAGTAGGAGTGGAGCATGCCTCAAACTCAATAGATCTATATCTTTTGCACCTTGGTCACTACGTGATTACGGTTACTATTGTCATCATCCTACTTACGCACATTTGATCGTGTTATCATCTAAACCCATAGCTAACATACTGTTTGTTATGACATGTATTCCCCCTCGATGGTTTTAAAACAAAAACTTTGAAATAATTGAAAGGAGGGACATGAACTCACTGTTTTGCGTTCCGTAAGTCGTACTTATCGAATTCGGGTGTCCGTACATGTGTGTAACCTACATGTGTATTAACTTCATCAGACACCTAGGTCTCGTTGGACCTCGTACAAGTTGTTCATCTTGAATTCTTGTTGTGTATATAGTTATCACATTAGAACAACGTTAACGTTATTATAGTGTTGGTAGTTCGTTTGTTTGATTATTATTTATATACATATTTTCACAAATATATATATAGATTGTCATTATTCGATCCTGTGTAACAGGCCTCGCCCTTCACATGTCCTCGTGCCTTGCACACGTGTCATTGGGCCTAGCCCATGTCTTCATGTGATTGGGCCTAGCCCATGTAATTTATGTCATTGGGCTTAGCCCATATCTATATGTGATTGGGCCTAGCCCATCTATGTCATTGGGCCTAGCCCATGTCTTTATGTGATTAGGCCTATCCCATATAATTTATGTGTTTGGGCCTAGCCAATGTGATTAATGTGTTTGGGCCTAGCCCTTGTATTTTATGCCTTTGGGCTTAGCCCATGTTATTTATGTGTTTTGTGTAATTGGGCCTTGCCCATGTCTTTATGTAATGGGCCTAGCCCAACTTAATTTTCATGAGTGCAAAATGTTTATAATCTTACACTTGATAATTTTTACTAAGTATAAACTTTTAAGTATGCTTATATACTTTTATAAAATCACTTAGTAATTTTTATACATCTTAACTTTCCGGATTTCGTCATCGTTAATATATATATTCGTTAAGTGTCTAAAATATATTATTTTTAGACGTGTTGTCGTTGTCCTTTAATATATATATTTCCGCGTCGAAATTCGCCCGACGTCGTAGTAGCTCTTCATGTTGGCGATTTGTTTGTTGATCGACGACGCGATGGTGTATTGTGTAATTTCTACCATTGTCCGCATTACTCCATTCATCCGATTATTGTTTCAAGAATTGTATAAAGTGTATGAGTTCATGATATTTACACTTGGTAATTCTTCAAGTGTTTGAGTTGTTGTATAAGTTGGGTAATTTGTGTTGTATACCCTAGACTTTCTAGATACATACACATACATACACATGTATTTTACACATTAATTTTGGTGACAAAATATATATATTTTTATTCCCAAAAGTATATGCATGTAATAAATACTCATTTTTAGCTTATAAAAACATATGTAAGTATTTGTTAAATCCTTGGTGGGTTAGGGGTTAACCTTTGTCATTAAAACTTCCGTAATGATGATTTAGGTAACTAATCGCGTTTAGTCATGTTAATCACCCTGTTAATTACACTTTGATTGCGATTAGATTTTTAGAAAATTTCGCCATAGTTTCCCCTAAACTATGACGTTTTCCATGTTTCAGAAACGTATTTAAATCATGTTTCAACCCACAATCACAATCCATCATCAACTCAAGATTACATACCACTTTTATATGCTTTATTTATACACTTATTCATCATGCATTTCCATGATCTTTGGTAAATATATATTTTAACTAATTTACTTAAAATAATGAGATCTCACATATTTAATAAAACACTTAAGACACCATTTTTGTTATATCTTCAAATCAAGATTTCCTCTTTAAACCACTTTGTTTACTACACTTTTTAAGAATGATCATAACTTAAATCGTGGTGTTAACTCTTTATAAAAGTCACACATATTTAGTAAATCATTTTTAGGTTGTAATAAACTTCATGGATCATGAGGTTGATGATCTTGCTTAGATTTAAACATCACCATGTTTAAATCATCATTTATATAATCCACATAATCATGCTAACTAGTTAACATTAATACACATAATCAACACATAATAAACTATATTTAGTAGATTATTAAGGTGAGATTAGGGTTTTAGGTTGGATTTTTCTTTACTTTCAAGATGATCAACAAGTACTTTTATAAACCATACATCATAAGGAGCTTAAATATGGTGAAAGATTTGCTTACAAGTTTGTACAAGATAAGAAGAAGATGAAGCCCTAAAGAAAGCTCTAATGATTCCCCATGCTTGCAAACTCCTTAGATGATCTTGTGGGGGCTTTAAAGTGAGTAAAAGGTGGTGTTTAATGGTGGAAAAGTGGTGGTGATATGTAGCTGTGAGGGAAGGAGGACCAAAGGGGTTTTCTTGTTTTAATTTTCTTTGTGAAATGATATGAGGAGACATGATCATGATTTATATAAATTTCCTAGTCAAACTCACATCTTTACACCATACTTAAATCTTTGTTTTTCTACGTAAATCAAGTGGGTGGGGCCCACTTGAAATCGTCTACTTAAGTGGGGGGGGTTTAGTGTAAATATTTTTATGACATGTGTTGAAAATGTTAGATATTTAGGTGTTTAGGTTAAGTATAGAAATTAGGGATTGATCTTGCATCATTAGTGAATAATTAGATAGGGTGTTAATCATCATTAGTCCCCTTGACTAATTGGTATTAGTTTTGGATGGCAAAACCACCACTAGTTTGCTCATCGGTACGACTTCGATTAATATACAAACTTTATTTTTTCGTACCGGAAGCTTTGGTTTTCGACCACCATAAGTGTCATGGCGTTTATTTAGGGCACTTCCGACATAGAAATATGATTAACTAGTTCACTAGTCGAGTATATGTTGAGTTTGGGCGGCCGAAACGCTTTCCGTTTAATTATTCGCTCAATATCGGCACTTTATATATTTTGCCGTCGAACATTTTCGGGAGTTGTGTTTCCGTGACCTCAAGATATTTGAAGGGATTTCGGATCCCAAATGAAGCTTAACTAGCTCTCTAAATTAATGTATGAGGCTATTGGCTATTGAACTTTGTCGGTTCGACAATCGGTCGCCTTTCGGTCAAGTTGTGCACTGCTTGTCGTACGACCAGAAACGATGTCTTTTATGTATTTCTGATATTCTTATATTGTTTTAGGGTGTTTATCATTGTTCTGTTATAATTCTGGAATCTGGAAAATACTGAATTAACGTCGCGGACGAATTAAAATTGCCACTCTTTTTAGTCGAAACGGATGTAATTTAGGCATTGTACCGGAGAGTTATGTATTATTGCAAGATGTGTTCCCACATTAGTGTTTTCATGTATATATGGACTCAGTTATGGCATTAGTATGCCGTTATTCATTATTCTGTTCCGTTTTGGCGGTTTTGCTGACATGAATAGTGCAACCACGAATAGTGCGCCCAACACTTTCTACCAACGCTTTTAGGGCATAGTTTGATTTGTTTCACCCTGTAACGGAATCCAATATATGTTATGGTCTGATTTACTTGTCCTACACTTATGATATGACATACAACTCAGTTATGTAATCAACTTACGATAAGATGCATGAGATTATGTACTAAAAATAGTGATTAGTTTGTAGGGAATTACCGGTTATTTGCCATTTGTCACATACGTGACCCAGGTGAAAGAACTCGCTAAAACCTTCATCACTTTCATGATGGAATACGTGCTCCAGGGAAGGAACAGGAATGCAGATGCCTTGAATAAGTTGGCTTATGTGGCCTTTGACCATCTGGCCAAGGAAGTAAAGGTGGAAGTCCTTACCTCACCTTCTGTCACATACAAAGAAATATCTTCAGTTGAAAAAACAAAAGATTCCTAGATGACCCCAATTGTCAAATTCCTCAAGGAAGGAACTCTCTCTGAGGATGAAGCGCCGACCAGAAAAATAAGAAAGGAAATTCACTATGAAATCATAGATGGCCAACTCTTCCGAAGGTCATACCTAGGGCCATCACTAAAATGTGTGGACGAAGAAGAAGCAAGATATGTGATCTAAGAGATCCATGAAGGTATGTGTGGGATGAATTCAGGGCCCAAGACGATTGTAGCCAAGGCAATGAACGCCAGATTCTATTGGAGTCACATGTATGACAACGCCCTGGAGGAAATCAGGAAGTGTGACAACTGTCAAGTTCATGCCCCACTGACCCACCGACACAAACACCCATGGTCCCAGTATGTACATCTTGGCCGTTCTAAAAATGGACCATTGACATTATAGGACCTTTCTCGGAAGGCCCATGAGGGGTCAAATTTGTGGTGGTTGCCATTGAATACTTCACAAAGTGGGTAGAGGCCCAACCTCTAGCAAAGATTAAGGGTGAACAAATGAAGAGATTTGTCTTGGATAACATTATTTGCCGATTCGGGATCCCCCAGGCTCTAGTCAATGACAATGGGGTCCAGTTTGCAGGAAAACCTTTCAGACCCTGATGTGAACAAATGCATATACAACAGGTTTTCACGTCTGTCACCCACGCACACAGCAACGGGTTAGTAGAAAGAGCTAATCAAAGTCTCATTGTGGGGATGAAAGGAAGGCTGGGATGAAAACAAAAGGGCAAGCTGGAAGAGTTGCCATATGTCTTGTAGGCATACAGGACAACTCCTAACACCTCCAATGGAGAAGCGCCTTTTAGTTTGACCCATGGGACCGAAGCGGTCATCCAAGTTGAGATCGAATCCCCCACAACAAGAATGATATTGAGAGAGGCAGAAAATGTACATGACCTCATAACAAATCTCATCTTGTTGGAAGAAAGGTGGGAGATCGCGGCAGTACAAGTAGCAGGATACAAAAAGCAGATGGAAAAATACTATAATTTGAGGATGAAAAAATTGGACTTGATCTCAGGAGATCTAGTCCTGCGGGACAATGAAGCAAGTTTACAAGAAGCGACTGGAAAGTTAGGACCCAAGTAGGAAGGGCCCTACAGGGTCAAATGGGCGAATGGAAAAGGAGCTTGCAAATTGGAGACACTCTAAGGGAAAGAGGTTCCAAGGACATGGAACCTGATGCAGCTCCAGAAGTATTATGTATAAAGAAATAGCCCCAAGAAGCGGGGACAAGGGAACAAGAAAAAGACACAGAGCCTAAGTGCTCATTTTGTAATATTAGCAATGAAGAAATGAGTTCCCTACTTTTGTATTATGCATATATTTTGAACAAAATATGTACTGGAGTACTACTCCAAGTAATGGTAAAGAATGATTTGTTTCTAATTATTCAAACACCTACCCAATAACAAGGCAATACACCATGACAGACGTGTCTAATGGTTCTGAACCTTATAAAAAACGTGTGTACACAGCATAGCAAACATGTCGAACAGCCCGGCCGTGGGGCAAGGACAAAGTCGACTAGTCAAAAATGACAAACACAATTTACTGTAATAAGAGGCAATCACAAATTGAATACATTGTCTTTTGTACATAAACTACAAATCAAACATACTTAAAGAAAACTATATTACAAAGCAAGGATGGAAACATCCCATCCAACTCGATTTACAACTAATGGCCAAAGTTACAAGTCAAAAGCTCCAAAACACCAAAAGCACCAGAGATCCCTCGAAGCACAGGTACCAAGCCACGAATGCAAAATGGTTCATGCAAAAAAAGAGGGAAAACAACACAAAAATACCCAAGTAACAAACACTAACGGTAGGTACGAAAGAGTGGCATAGTCAATAGGTTCCAGGAAGCCTCAACACAAAGGCCCCTAACCCACATAAGCAAAGACAGTGTAGCAAGTAAATGTTAGAGAGTTACAACCATATCGAATATTGTTTACTAATGTTCATTAAGGGGAAGAATCCCAAGAAGGAGAATCACCAGAAGGAGGGTCACCAGAAGCGAACATTGACTTCGATTTTTGGAGAGACATGAGAGGGTTATCAGACAGCTTAACAAGAAGGGCAGGGGTCTGACCGGAAAACTCCTCTTGAAGCTTGGATAACTTTTTCTTATCCTTGGAGTGGTAATGTGGAGTTTCTTTCCTCCTCATGCCTTGGACGAAAAAAGCATACCCATCCTTCAATCCTGCCTAATAACCTACGTTTCGGTATGCCTAGTAAGTTCTCTCCAATGAACCTTTAAAGTCCGAAGATTCGGTAAAGGCAATTAGGAAACACCCAAAACCTTGGGACAACAACCAATGACGCTCCGCGGCCAGCTTCTAGTTATCATCTTGAACAATCCCCAACTCAGCGTACATGGTTTCCACATCAGAACCTGACATCGAGGTGGCAACCTTGTAGTGGTTGACTTCTTCAACCAATTGCTCCTTCTCCTGCCTCAAATTAGCTCGCTCCTCATCCCAAACTCTCTCTATTACCTTCATCAAGGCCCCAACATGCTGACAAGGAAAACAATAAGAAGAAACACGAGAAAAATTTAAGAAACACACAACCCTAAAAACAAAGAAGAGGGAATAACAGCAAAAGGAAAAAGAAAAAGAAGGGAACATACCTCTTTCTCCAAAAGACTTCTCTCAGCGTTTACCACGCGACATAGAAGTTCTAAAACAATGGTTTGTGAAGTTTTCAAGCGATCCATCAAGTCCTTGTTATCCCTCTTCAGCGTCTGAATGCGTTGCTACATGCCAGCACCCCGAAAGAAGCTCTCACATACAGCCATACAATATTGGTCCTCAAAGATCTCGGGATCCAACACAACGTTCATAAATCTCTGAGAAGGGGGAAGAGCGTGTGACATGAACTCCTGGGCAATCTCCCTAGTGTTAATAACAGATGAAGAAGTTATCTTCTAGTTAGGAGCATAAGGAGGAGGACAACCCTCAGCAAACAATGGTGCCAAAGGAGACTAGACACAGAACGAGGGAGCTGAAACCTGCTCTGACTAGAAGCCTGAGTTGGGGATGTATGGGCAAAAACTTGAGTGTGCACCACATTCACTTCCGGACCATTCTGCTTAATTTGCAATGGGGTAGAAGAAGCCGGGATGGTGATCGGAGCTTTCAAACTTCCCTGCAACAAAAAAAAGAGAAGGAGAAAGGGAATGAGAAGTCCAAAAATACACAAAAATGAAGGAGAAATCACACAACTAACTTACAAGAAAAGGTCCCGAGATAAGACTTGCGGACGGTCGAAGAACCTTCAAATGCTTAGATAAAGAACCCCTAGTGGCAACAGGAGGGGCTTTAGACATGGTTTGGGAGGCAGGTTGAGATTTCTTGTTGCTTGCACTCCGCAACCTGGACCAAATGTTCTGGACCTCAGGAATAACCACACTTGTACCCACAACCCAATCAAGTTTGCGTTTCCGAGATAGTCGAGTCTCTAGTTCTTCATTAACACAACTTATATCTTCAACTTGGGGTTTGAGAACCCTCCGACCCTTTAGGGGAAGCCCCATCAAGGGGAGGAGTCCCGTCCTTAGGGACCGCTTCAACATCCGGACCCTCAACATTAGGGGTCTCACCCCCAAGAACAACACCCATTTCCTGATTTTCAACACCCTCAACCACAAAGGACACACCCCTCACATCAGCCTGCGTTAAGTTTCACAAAGACATCTCTGCACAAAAGAATAAACACATGAATAATAAAATAAGTAGTATAGAGATCCTAAACAACAAGACCAAGTCGAAACATCACTAAGGGAAAACATACCCCGGCCATCCAAGAAAGCCCTAGGACGAGTTGGGTAAAAGGGACTCAAACCTCCCATCGCCAGGATACCCTCAAGAAAGTTGAAGACATGAGTAGAATGCTCATACATACGCCACCACAATGTGTCCTCAGCACTAGAATAGGAAGGAACGTTATGTTCAACAGCAGAGGTAGGATCCTAATAGGAAGGGGTTCAGATAACAGCAGTGGAGAAACAAAGATGAATCGATCCTTCCTTTCTTTTGGGTAAGTAGAAGTCAGCATGAAAGAATAACAGGGCAAGGAGATGTTGTCTTCTTTTTCTCAAGGGTGAACCAGTTAACGTCAGATCGTAAACAGTAAAATTGCGGGAACAATGGCACCGACGGCTCCCCAGCGAAAGCGGCACACGACAACTCAAAATGAACGATCCTCAGAAAAGCCATAGGATGTAGTTGAGAAAAGTGAGTCCCATAATGTTTGAGAAGGCTAATATTAAACAATGGTAATGGGTAACGAACACCACAAAATGAAAAGGAAAGGGTGTAAATCACGACCCTTTTTGGCCAACAAGTCGCCGGATCGTTAGGACCAGGAAGACAAGGGGAAAGGTTAGTTGGAATACGGTAAGATGTAATGAAGGACTCTAGTTCCTCCTTTGTAATGATGGATCAGATTGAGGCTCCGCCATTTCAACTCATGATCGGAAAAGTAATGAAATCAAGGGAAGGAGAAGAGGTGAAATACCGAGAACGGATGGTGAATGATGGAGATAATGAGCAGTTTCGAGGTTTTAATGGCACCATCAAGTGGGCGCTAACCGTCTTATTAAAGGTTCAAAAAAATAACCGTCGGATCAACGCACGTGGAGATACCTTCTCATCCCCTGACCGTTGGATCATGTAGATGCTGCAGAATAGGTCATCATCAGAGATGATGCAGATACGTCACCGGGACCCACTCAAACAGTCACAGTGCTGTAAGATAGTAAGTCTAGAGCCACGTGTGAAAACCCATGACCCTAGACTAAGGATGACTTGTCAACGAGAGCCCCTTGGTCTGGCTCCTCGTTTTGGGCTGCTCTATTGGGCTCCTTAGCAAGCCCAATTGCTACTCTCCAAATAAGCCACATGATAAAAGAGCGGGAAACAGGTACGCCCATCATATCTTCTCCCCTACAAGGCCATTTAATGCCTGTAACAAGAAAGAGAGTGTAGACGCTGAAGAAAGTACAAGTTTAGTACTTGCTCCATTAATGACAAAGATCATCTTTCCAATAAAAACGACACATGCGTGTAGAAGCTGCAAAGATCCTTTCTATCCGGCAGAGAATCGTTAGATCACCTTGTAACCTCGACTTGGCTGATAAGTGGTTCTCTTTGTATAAGCCATTCTCATTCTCCATTAAGGTATGCATTGAAAACCTTAACATTGACACACACAAGCCACATTTATTTCAAACATTCTTTCATCGAATTGAATACTCGAAGCCTTGGATTCAAACCATATATTCTGGCAACCCTATCACGTCGGAATTACATTTTGTCTCCGACATGTTTACTTATCCTCACGTGAAGCTTGGTCACGGATCCCCCCCGGGGCCCTCTGTGACGAGGCTAACAATTTCTTGTTTTTCAGACTCTAAGGAAGATCATCTCTGAACGCTAACAGGTCTCTCCATTCTCGAACCAGAGTTAGGGGATTCGACACGGTGTAGTGGTGAGGATGATATAGTGGCTAGCTACTTGCTACTGCAATTTGCATTTTTTGGTGATATATATATATATATATATAGGATTAGGTTCAAGAGTGAACACTAGTGTAGTTGCGAACTGAGTGAACTAATCCTGGCCATACATGTGTGTAAATCAATGGCCAGCATTTGATGATGAAATACACTAGTGTATTTTATGATTTGATGATGAATCTTAGCCACACACGTGTATAAATCAATGGCTAGGATTTGTTCTCTCAGTTCGCAAATACACTAGTGTTCACTCTAGAACCCACCCTATATATAGTTATATATATAGGGCTCAGTACAAATGAGAACTACCACGAGTTGTGAGAACCGGAGGACTTTTCCTTCACACGCGAGTTGGGCCAAAATGTTTTTACACAAACGTAGCTGAAAATATTATAAACACATCTACAAAAAAAATAAAATTGTCGAGGCGGTACTTTTGACTGATGCAAGTTTTCTTACGCGCTGGTGTAATTTTTGTACGAGGATATATATTTTTTATGCCTCATGTAAATGTGAGTATGCGGAGTTTTTATTTTTATTTCTTGCTGGAACAAGTGATTTTTTATGAATTTTGACAAAGGAATTTTTTGGAAAAACCTTTGAATGGCCTAATTCTTACAACTCAAGGTGGTTCTCGTTTTAACCCATCCCTATACATTTATAGGGATTGGGTAAAATGAGAACCACTAGTAGTTGTGAGAACTGTAGGAACCAATATCAACCATAGATCAACATTGTTTTGATGGCTGAGATTAATCAACACTAATCAATCTAATCATTCTCCTTTATTAAATGTTTTTTTTTGTTTTTAGTGAGAGAAGGGTTATTTGATCTTTTACTATGAGAGCATTTTAACAATGTCATTTTTTTCCCTGCATGTATCAGGACCCATCAAATCTCAACAAAAACCCCACTTCCCTGTCATACTCCCACCCCCACAAACACATTGATCTTCTTCACCAACCCACTTTGCCTCAAACCCCCTACAACGAGAACTGTTGCTGGAGAGAGAAGGGAGGATGTTGATCAGAGACGCCTTTACGCTGCCGTCGACGACGAACTTGGTAGTCAACCTCTAAGAAGAACAATCGAAAGGTTAGCATTTTTATGGGACTCGTTTTCCGGTGTGTGTTTGCTTCTTACCGATAATGTTGCAAAACGGGGGGTCCATGTAAAGTCTAGGGTTTCCCATGATGAGGGGAATGGGTTACCATTTCATGTTATAAGGTTTTTTAGCATTTGATGTTTTTGGAGTAGTTGCTCGTCAAAACGTATTTCGAAATTATTTGCATGATATTTCGTTGGTGTCTTTTTTTAGGACGGTTATACACACGAAAAGAAGAAAAAGGGGGACATAAGGAGACATGGTTGCAACCACCCGTGGGTCTAGCCGCGGTAAACAAAAGATTGATCAGAATCCAAATGTGATATATCTAAGTTCAGGTAAAACATGGATCCCATAACTTGTGCTTTTATTGTTTGGTTGCTTGGTGGTCATAATGGTTTTACGACTCCTAGAGAATGAAGGGCCACGAACAAGGCAAAGCCGTAAGGAGATAGATGGCTGGCGTTTATTAGTATCCCTTGTTGATAGCAACACTCCTAAACGAGTGATTGCAACACAGTCTTCCATAAACGTAAAGAGTTGTTGATCATTTCCGATGGATCAACTCACAATCAAAAGAAACGAAAATTCGTGCAACAACCGGAAAACCAAGCCTAAAGACACATTCTTCCCCCAAACAACTATACAACGCAATATCTGTCATCTCACATAGGCAAGAGGAAGCTGTTAAGAAGATGGGTTTGGGAGGATTGTTGGGATTTGTCGTTAATGGAATTCCAAAAAAACTGGTGTTTCATGTTGATTAAATTGACCCTAATACTTTGACTTTGAACCTTGGAAACAGCCCAATGGTTGTCACCACCACATTGATAAGCAAGCTGCTAGGTATACGCTAGCGAGGTTTGAGTTTTGGCAGCATTGTGTTGTCCAAGAAACTACATCTATCATTGAAAGGGTAGCATGCTAGGTAACCCCCAACTTTTACATATCCCCCACGTTGATATCGACGGAGATACAAGAAGACAATTATGATGATATGATGTTTTTCCAGGTTGATTTCGCGTTGCTTTTCCTTAGGACCATGGCTGCGTCGTAAATGAATGGTTAGGACAAATTAACGTATAAAAGGAACAAATTAACGACAAAATCCAGCATAATTATGAAAGAAGAGAAGACAACACACTATACCAACCCCCCCCCCCCCCCCAAGCTTCACCCCGAGAACAAAAAGCTAGAAATCAGAAGTTTGACGCGGGGCCATACATGTCGGCATGGGGCCATGCCCCATCAAGATTCGAGATCAGAAAAAGACAAACAGAAGCAGACAAGAGATACGGGGCCATGTCCCTGGGGACATGGGCTGTGGTTAAGTTCCATATTTGCGTATATGGGATGGTACAACAAGTACAATGGCCACTGGGCTGTGTAGCAGGCTGATATAACAAATGAACTAAATGAAGAAACAGAAAAAGGAAGGCATGGGGTCGTGCCATGCGGGCACGGGGCCGTGTGAGCAGTCTGTTCTCAGTTATAATAGGGGTGCTTGGTTTCATACCAACTCATCCCTTGGCAAACCACTTCTCTCACACCTGCCACCACTCCACCACCACAATACCACCATCATCCACCCTAGAGTGTGTAGTAGTCTTGGGATCCAAGATTGATCGTAAGAGTTTTTGTCAAACAAAGGTCATGTGTGGCTAATCTCTTATATCACTTGGTGAAGAAAAGTTATTTATGTATTACTTTTGATCTACTAGCTTGGGTTAACTTTTTAATTGGGTACGTATTAATGACTTTAATAACTAGTTTTTAATATTGAAAGTTTTCTATCCTTTTTCATGTTTCGTTGATTCACTCATTCGTGTCTTTACAGTCTATATAAAGTACATTAACTGCCTGGAAAGGGGTTAGAAGGGTGGTATGGGTAAAGTTCTTGTCTCGTTTAGTGTATAGATCCTGCGAGGACTTGATTTAAGCTTATTAGGACTTCCCTTGAGGCAGATAGCATCAAATTGGGGGAAGTAAGAATGACTTGAATCCCTTATAAATAAACTACTATTAAAACTTTAACCCGACCTTGTGGGACTGTATCCCAGCTGATTCAGACCAATATGGCCAAGGGTAACGTTGCCTCCAAAAGAGGGACATGCCATTTTTGCATTAATAACTTACTTAATTATCTTTCAATATTCCGGCCTTGCGGACTGTATCCCTGCTGACTCAGACTAATATGGCTGAGGGTAGAGTTGCCTCCAAAAGAGGGACATGCCACTTTAACTAAGATATCTTTTAAAAAAACCAAAGCATGGAAATCATCAATGGATACGTAAATTATAAGTCGGGACCAAGTGATTCTATCTTGTCTATTTATTTCTTTTATTGCTTTAATTATTTCTTTATTTTTATTAAAAACCCTTTTTCTCAAAAAATTTGATTAGATTAGACGTCGATTATATTCCGGTATTAAAAGCTCTTGTGTCCTTGGACGACCTCGATATCTTACCGTCACTATATTACGCCAGCGATGGGTGCACTTGCCCTAGCGTGTTGTAGAGAGTGATAGTTGCATATTGTGTTTTTATAAATTTAAAACTTGAACAAACGAGTGAAAACTATTTAAAATATATCTAAAAATAACCCACACTCGCATCACGTCTCATGTAAAGGGTGTTTGTCTATATAAAGTATTTGGGGGTTCAATGACAACAAGATTATTTTACACCTTCTGATCTCTTCTTCTTACAATACTTTATTGCTTAAAAAATATAATTTTTTCGGTGATTTCAGTAATTTATATTGAGCTTATTTTTCGTAGTTGCCAGGAAACAAAACAAAATGGCAGATTGTCGCAAAGTGTGGCGCCCATGTAACACTACAACCTCACTACAACCTCAGAAGGTTAAGAGATGAAAGCCTTTTTTTCGGGGGTTAATTTTTTACGCGTATACTTAATTTGTAACTCGCTCATTTGTGTGTAAACATTAGTATTACATTTTTAGGTGGGTCAAGAGACAAGTTTGTCGGAAAACTGGTGTGGCAAGCAAGTTACCCTAATCCCTCCAGCAGAATAGGGAAAGCAAAAAAAACGCAAGTATGGGATAGTCCACAACTAGGTTGCAGTCAAACCTAGATACGGTTTGGCTCCCCATTCATCAGGATAGCGGCGGGAAGGGGTACAATTGTGGGATCATCCACAACTTAGGTTACAATCGAACCTAGACTCAGTTTGTACCCCACTCAGTTTGGTACCCCACTCAGCCGACAGGCTCCCCTCCTAGCCAATACAGTACCCCTAGGTCCCGCTTTGGTTCCTCTTGACCCCAATGTGGTTCAGAATTTCATTGATGAAAAAATTGAAGAATTTTCCGAGGTAGGGTTTGCACACTTGGTTCATGAGATCCATGAAAACCGCGGGTGTATTGGTTAACCCGAATGGTATAACTAGGAACTCATAATGATTGTACCAACTTCAAAAGGCAGTCTTAGAAATATCATCTCGGACTGTCAACTGATGGTAGCCCGATCTGAGATAACTTTTATAATAAAACTAAATCCTTCCTGTTGATATTAATTGATATTGATCATGATATCTTGGTAGATATCGATCATGCTATTTTGGTTGCACTTGGTTGTAGCAGACGACCAACTCCCGGTCAAAGAGAAAATAAATACAGGAACAAGAGGTCGATGAAGTTATACATAAGTATGGTATTTTCACACAGAAAGGGTGTTGACCTCGGCATACCTCATGGAAGTAGAAAATAAATACTCGAACAAAGAGGTCGATGAAGTTATACATAAGTATGGCTTGTTGCTCCTCGAGTAGTGTTCGCAGAGAGTGATTTAACCAAGTGAGAATTTGCGTATAGCAGGCTTAGATAAGAACTATTGTATTCATTTAAGAACAACAGGATAAGACGTGAAGAACATATCAAAGTGTGGCTGCCAGCAATGGGTTCCACTCAGTGTAATACATATTTTTTTATGTAGAATGACGATTCACAAACTACACGTAATTAAGTTTTTTAACATGCAATGATGATTCTCCGGAGATTTGTTTACGCATGCAGTTGAATATCATAACCGGTTTTTTAAAGTTTTTACGAGGGGCGTAAATTTTGCAAGATATTTATGTAAAGGGTTGCATGTTCAAAATTATTTAACACACAACGACGCCTCTCCAGAAAATTGTTAACGCATGGAGTTGAGTATAAAACGTTGTGCTTTTTTACATACAAAATGTCAGAATTTAAAAAAAATGCGGTATTGATTGTCGAAAAAATTATTTATGCCGGGTTGGAATTTTCACGTGTAGCTAAGTTCTTTAATTTTTTAACGTAAAGGCTTCGATTGTCTATATAAATTCAAAACTGCATGTAAATGGTTTTTTTTACATGCATGGTGTGTAGAGTTGCAATTTTTACGTCTATTGTTGAGGGGGGGGGCTTCTCTAGCGCGGATTGCAATTATTTACGTCTATGTACAACGTTGAATGTGCAATTTTTTTTACATTTTATGACGATTCTCTGGAATTTTGTTTACGCGTGGAGTTGAGTATAAAAACGTTCTACTTTATATGATGTAAAAAAAAGTTGCAATTTTTACGTCGGATAAATTAACTAGGGTTTATTAAAAGTTTTAAGGGGCGTAAAAGTTTACAACATTCTTTACGTGTAGTTTTTGAATGTTCAATTTATGTGTAGTTTGAATGTTCAATTTACATGTAGTTTTTTATAGTTCAAAAAACTTTTGTGGGGGTGGGTGATGGGGGCATCGTTTAAGAAGTTTCCCCTACAAAAGGTCCTTGCAATGAAATGATTGCAACAAAAAAAACATGGTTCGTTTAAATGGTCAACCCACATACACTTTGGTATTGGGTATGTGAGGGCTAACCTTTTAAACCCATTATGCAGACAAGACCAACATCATCAGCACACACAAAGAACCAACCACGCACCCCCCCCCCCCCCACACACACACACGATCACCCCGACACTAAGGTTCTGCTTGCTTCAGCTTTTCCCCGAATAGTTTCACGAGTCATGACTGGTTACATACTCATTGCATGTCTTACAGAGTCGGGGGTGCTTCTTATGATTCTGGACAACCTTCTCTCTTGGTCCAACGAGACGCTTGTTGGTTCCACATCCCTTGTTATGCACACCTTGGGGATTCGAGCAAGAGACTTCAACTTCCACGATAGCTCCAAACATACTAGCAAGGTCTTGTATACCCGTCCTATCCGCATTCACTTTTACTCGGTGACCGTCTATGATTTCTTTCTTCAGTGCCTTTAGTTTCTCTAAAAAAAACCCTCCATAACTAGCCCGTCGCCCAACATCTCATCCATAGCCTCGGTAAAACATTCAACTAGGTTGTTCCTGGTCATTGCAAGGAGGGACAGATCTACCCCATACTTGTGCTCAACACGAAAAAATGACTTTCAAAGCACATGACAGCCCCAACGACTGACAATGTACTTCTCCGGTATTTCATCACCTTTATGTGCCTGAAAACGCAGAATTTGTGACAGCAAAGATATCTAATACAAGTCCACAAGTTATGTTGTGAACTCCTCCCTTGTGTCAACTTTCACCTGAACAGGGGCAGCAAATCCATGCACATTAAATACACAAAGATTGTAAAAAGAAAAATGAAGAACACAAGGGTGCGCCAAAAACATTATAGTAAAATCATTCACAACTTCGGTCCTCTTATCTAGGTGGGTTACAGCGTAGATCTTAATGCCATCACTTCTTCGACAATTGTGATGTATCAGAAGAACAATCTCTTTTGAATCTCCTTACTGACCTCGAGGAAGATAGGGGAAATACAGCATCACACAGTGCTTCTCTATTTCTAGGCTCGTCTTCATTTTGTGTGCGCGGTCCACGGTCATTGACCTTGAAGTCAGCGACCCTCTGATGGTATCTTTGGGATTCCAGAGTTGCATCGTAACAAAAACTGGACTAGCGTATTCAACGAAGAAGAATTAACATTGAATGTCGTGTTAGAACTCTCGCAACGGGAAGTAGTTTTCATGAGGCATGACATCCGGATTTCTCTGAAATATGCTGGACCAAAACTCCTTGATGTTGAACATATCTCGCAGCCATTCGTGATTTTCCAGGACGTACTTCTCCAAAAGCTTCACTCACCTATGCTCGAATGTTTCGGGTTTTATGTAAATGTTCCAAATAAGTTTATGTAAGGTTGCCCTGACTTCAGTGTTGTCTTCGACGTCACTTGTAATCTGAATAAAAAAGCATCACATCTATGTAAAGGTTCCACAGATGTTTATGTAAGTGTTCCGCGCAAGTTTATGTAAATGTTCCGCGCAAGTCTATGTAAGGTATTTATCATTTAGGCAAAAAAAGCGTGTGACAGCCAGCGAATTTTCAGATTAATCCGTACAATCTAATCACTATCTGTTTAATTAATTCCGTGCACTTAGATTTGATTATGTGTTAATTGAGTTCATAAGTCTAGTAATGTCCAGGGAAATGCATGGGTTATTGCATTTGGTATCATAAGTACCGTCTTATCGCGTAACGATAAAACTTTTTTTAGATGAACGGTGGTGATTATCCGGTACATTCTAAAAAAAGAAAAAGAATGTTGAAACTGTTCCAATATGCATGGAATTTAAATCAATGGCATTATGATGTATTCGATGTGAATAGTAGATAAAAACTTACTTTGAAGAAGTAAATATAGTAACTATTTTGTGGCTCACACAAATATTATTTTTAGTTTGTTTTAACGTAGAACTTGCATTCTTTGCCAAACGAACACTAACTATGATTAATAGTGGCGTTGTTTAGTATCGGTGTACTATAGGAATAGAAATATAATATGGAAATTCATATTATAAATCCCATATTTTTTATTATGTGAACGTTCGTTATAGTTATACAGGTAACCATCCTTAATAATGACCGTTTCGCACTAAATTACCCATAAATCTATGCTTAGAGAACTAGTTAATTGTAACTAGTGGATTAAGATTAATTAAAACCATAAACCTTCTAATTATCCGAAGTACCAAATGATCTACTACAATCAGCATTCTAGTGTCCAATAAGTCAACCAAAATCCACCAACCCAATCTTTCCCCCATCCCCTAAAACTTACGGATCAAGGAGGGAGGCACACATCTTTACCAACTTAAGATTTTGTTGAAGTAAAATGCATGGCTTACATCTACACTTCAGCAAAAACTCAATTTTCTTTCCGTCCATCCACTACCTACGGCTCAAGCACCAACATCCTCATTTCTTTTCTTGTTTTTTTTATAAACCTTTAAACACTAAATTTTCCTTAGGATATTTTAAGTGTTGAGGTAATAAAAGAGTTAGAGCAAAATCTTGGAGTTTTATCTCAACACCTAAGCCTCTACACCCATTTCTTCAAGAGATACCTCGCTAGTCTTATGCTAGTGGTGAGCAACTTTTACTATTTTATATATATATATATATATATATATATATATATATAATTATGAACAAGTTTGTCATCAAATGAGATGTTAAAAATTTATTTTAATAAACTAGTTATGTAGGGTTAAAATGGAAGTTCCCAAGTATATGGATGTCTATGTGTAATGCGCGGGTGTAGCTGTGCATATGTGCTTATTGTTTTTTAAAATGCATTGTAAGTAGTATGATTAAAATTTATGGATGATGATCTTTGAAAGATGGATATTTTAAGTAGTGATATGTTGTTAAAATATATTTTAAATGGGTATATGTGTCCATAGAGTTTATTGAAGATGGTCGAAAATGTTGATTTTGGTTAAGAGGGTTTAAAATATAAGTATAATCTAACATGTTATGTATTTTTAGAATTAAAAATAGCTTAATATGAGGAAAGTGGTCATGGGTTATTAAAGTGTATATTATGCATAATGGTGAAATTTGACATAACATGGGTTAAAATGGATAAAGTGTATGTTAACACTTGATTTTACATGTTAAGCGCATATTTAGTGTCGTATGGATTGTTAAACATAAAATGGTGATTTGGCATGTTGAGGGTTTTATGATACAATTGGATCTTAAAATCAAGACTTGAGATATTTTTAGTAAAAACTGTCGTTTTATAGAAATTCGGGTGTTCGCAAAGCGTACAAGTATTTTAGTACAAAGTATATCGATCCTACAAAAATCGAGTTTTAAATATAAACGACCAAGTCTTGACGTCGTCACAAAAACTATATATATTTTTACTATAAATATTTTAAAATACAAGATATATATAGTTTCGGATCATAAAGTATTTTAGATTCCGGAAAACCGGTAACAAATTTTTCTAAGTATATATGTGAAACGTGGTTATGTTGCTAAGTGTGATGTATATATGATTCAGATATATACGTGCTATCATGTCCATGATGAAACATGTTTACATGGTTAAGTGCTTGTTGTATATAAACGTACGTATGTGAATATGTGAGCAAAATGTTCGTGTCAACGAATGGGTTTTAGACAAATCTATAAATAATATTTAAGATAATATTTTCGACTATTAATCGTAAGTGGGAACATATATTTATTTTAAGAATAAATATATATATTTGGTTTAGTTCGACTTACGCATTTTGTGGACGTCATTGCACATGAATAAATGTAGTATTTTGGTAGTAAAATATATATTTATTAGAAAGGATTATGTGGACGTCGTTCCACGTAAATAAATATGTAATTTTGTTAGTGAAATATATATTAATTTGGTCGTTTTATGGTTTGGTATTAGGTCCCGGTATTATGTGACAAGGTGTGATACTATATATACAATTTTTAGTAGGTGTGTATATATATATATATATATATATATATAAACATTTGGATAATCACCACCAACGCGTCGTAACGTTTAACATGTTAAATAAAAGGTTAACATCTCATTTTGTCTATACAAGTTTGCTGAACGACTTGTCGGGTAGACACGTATTTAGACCTCGGGTCTTAATAAATTTAGGGCACGTGTAGGTCTGTGGAATTATTATCAGACACTTTGTTTTTTTGTTAGCATACGCACAGAAAGTGATCGGAGTGTCGCGCCCTAGTCAAAGATAAAATTTATAGTCCCAAATTACCCTTAACAATGTGTTAGCGGTAGTAAGGGGTCGAACCACGAAGAGTTTGTGGTTTGCGATGGATGCAATTGATTTTTAATGTTATTGTCACTTTTTATGAAGCTTGCTAAGAATTTTATTAGTTTTGTTTGTTTGAAAAAGATGTCGGAATGATCCGACAAAAGTTGATTTGATTGCTTAACTACTAACTTGCACAAGTACACGAAAACTTAACTAATTGATTAAAACAATGAATTGAGAACAAGATTCACACCCGGTTCAACAATCATAGGACCTAAGGTTACTACACGTTTTAACTTGGTTTAATTAAATTAGTTCATTAACGATTTTAGAATCACAAGGCTTAGGTGCCAATTGCTATCGGCATTCAAAACGGACTACAATGCACTTTATTACATCGGACAAGTAAATCCTATCAAAAGACAAGGTATATACGCATATTCGTTTCACGAAGTCAAATTTCACAACTTACTCAACAATTCGTAAATTCAACACAAACGTAAGACAATTATCTAATGATTCAAAAGCAATTCAAATTGTCACAAACCAAGTATTTAAAAAATAGCAAACCCTAGAAATCCTTACAAAAGTTTACACCGGGGTGAAACCCTGAGAATTAGCCACTCATGACGAACAGAACTTGGTCACCGGATGATTGGAGCTTGATCACAAACATCTTGAATCCTTGAGGTTGATTATGATGAAGGTTAGGGTTTATGGTGGATGAAGAGGAACAATGGATTGGTGGAATGATGGACAAGATGATGATTAGGGTTGTGGAGGTGAAGATGGATGATGAATTCGGATGATGATAGATGATTAGGATGGATTGGAATTGAGGTTAGGGGTGTTCTTGGCTCCAATAAGTGTTTCAAAACTCCAAAATCTCGTAACTCCTCCCCAAATGGTCAAACACCAGTTAAAAACCAGTTCAAACCTGAATTTCAGCGACAAGAACATAGAAGGGACGTCCCGACGGCCCCTATAAATCATGTTTTTCTCCCGACGCTCTAATCCACTGTCTATGACCAATTTTCTCCGACGGATTATCTGAGGGGCATCGTTGACGTCCCAATGGGTGTCGGCGACGGCTTCTCTAATACTTGATTTCCTGTATTTACATTTTGCGATCCCGGTTGACCTGTTTTCTGTTCCGTTGCTCCAAAACGCTCCTAAATAGCTCCTTAAACTCCGTAAACTGTAAAACACAAATCTAATCAATAGTAGGCTATTCGAAACTAAAAGTTATGTAAAACATCAACTTAAAATTAATAGAAACATTGGTTTTCGATCATGTATCACATCCCCACACTTGTCTTTTGCTTGCCCTCAAGCAAATCTGTCTTTCACTTTCACTTGGGTCGAATGAGGACACATTTCCCATTCTTGAGACATGAGTTAAGGTCTAATATCATACTCGGTTCATAATTTTTATCATTTTCCCATATTTAAGGTTAACATGATTAACACATAAAAATGGTTATCCAAGATTAACCCGCCTTTGAAACTCACAAATCATATACATCCCTCACAATGTTCTCTCTACTCGGCTTAGAAATTGGCTAATAAGTGATGCATTAGAACTTTTGATATAGTCACAAAAACTGATTAGAACACGTACCCGCTTAAGTTTGCAACTTAATTATTCTCCACCACCAAACACAAATATTAAGCACAAGTCAAAAGGTCTTGAACGGGTTGTAGTGGGGCTAGGCTAAGGGTATGGAATAGGATGCTTTGAAAGTGGCTAAGGTGATGAAAACTCGATTTTTATTACAAAAACAATTATTGTAACACAACCGACTACGAAACAATAAGCTAAGAGGCAAAAAATTTTCACCTTTTATTCAACAAATATCAATACGTACATTTTTCTTTTCTTTTCTCAATTATATTCTCTTTTTTTCTTTCAATACAATCCTAAAATCAAGTTTTCATCACAAGGGTTAAAAATAAAAGGTTCAACGGTCAAAGGCTAAATGGGTTGGTCAAACGAACGGTTTAGGCTCAAGATTGGCGACGAAGGGATTTAATTCGGGTAAGGATATATAAATGGTGTAAAATGAAAAGGTTTACCTAATGCCTTAATCATTCTTGTGCTCTTATTCGGTCTATGGTCTTAAACGAATCAAAAGTTGCAAGTTCTACAATACGCGACTAATGGTCCACTCAACCAAAGAAATATATGCATATATTATGTATAAAAGTGGCTCAAAATCTCACGTATGAAGGATATGGTATGCGATGTATATAAAATGTAAGTTTCTTAGGCGTATTATTCCCGAATAACCACCCGCTAAATACCCGTCATGTTATTAATTGGACTTGATCATGACAAAAGACCACATGAGTTGTGCCATCCCTCATTAACTTAGTTACTTGTGATTTTTAGATTGCTTCAAACAAAGACATTTTGAAAATTTTTTTGAAATTTTCTCCCATCCCACACTTGAGGTCAACATTGTCCTCAATGTGTAGTGTTTAAATGAATGGGTCAAAATTGAAAAACTTTTTCTCCCCATCCCCACACTTGAGGTCAACATTGTCCTCAATGTGTAGGAATAGAGCTTTTAAAACGCATAAGGGATGTGACATGACTAACCTTCCCAAAATTTCACCCCGGAAGATAAAATACAAAATACAATCCACTTATTACTAACTAAAAATCAAAGCTAAAAAGAAACATATGCACTTGGTTTTTGCTCATTCCTCATGTGCTCTTCATCTTCAATAAAAATGGTCGTCACGCGAACATAGTTTACCTACAAATTTCAACCTTCTTGTAGAAGCGAGCTTCTCACAACCATTAAAAATTTGTTAGTTATTTAGTTCTACCATTTTTACTAAAATAAGTTACCAAGTCATAATTTTATTGAGCTTTGATTTTCTTGTGGAAAAAGATTTTACAACAACAAACTAAACTCACCTTCGTAGGAATCACGGTTTCATTTAGCGTATGCAACAAGCCCTTTTAAACCTTCCGATAGCTCGGAAGGACGAGTAGGTCTCGTGAGGGTTATCCAGGGAACACACCCACAAAGTTCATTTAACTACTAACAAGAAACAAAACACAAAATAAAATTTACACAAAAATATACAACAACAAAAGAAAACATACCGGTGATCATCGCTGGTATCGCTCGTTGGGATCTACCGGTGGATACGGCTGGTAAAGGTATCCCCTGAGAGCCGACATCATGTCATGGAAGTCATCGAGTAGTCCTCTCTCGCCTTCAACCAGCGCTTGGAACTGCGGTGGGATGAAACTGGACCGAATAATTTGGGCCAATGTGGAGATGGATCAGAGGGCCCAGATGGAAGAGGAAGGTTATCCTATGAGGTCCAAGGCGTGTGTTCTTGATATGGACGCCCTGCCTCCCTATCTCTATGGTGGCGCTCCTTGTCATGCAAATGTCTGGCATTATTAACCGCCATCTGTTGAGTCACCGCCATAGCATGCGACCGACGGTCTTCCAATGCGTTCTGATCAGCATGCAACCTGTCCTGTTCCTCCTCCAAGCTTGCCTTCTAGACAATTCTTGTGCTTGATACAAGTCTTGTCTTTCCATAAAGGCTTGCTGGGCGGCCCACTATTCTTGTAGTCTCTCCCAATATTCTTGCTCCTTAGCCCGATGAGCAGCCTCTTCGGCTCAATGAGATTGTTGTTGGGCCTCCTAATTTTGTTCCCACTACTGCCTCCTTTGCTCATACTCCCGGTTCTCCCCAATACAAGCGGAGACATTATCATAAACGTATTGCTGCCCCGGTTGTAATTTAGATAACCGGGCTTACGCCGTTTAGGAATGAAAGTAGCCACCCCGGCCGAAATTTCTAGATGTGGCCGGGTATACCTCTGCCGGGGTCCCCTTGGACCCTGGGGCTCGTCTTCATCTTCCTCGTCCATCATCTCCTCCTCTCTTGCAGCTTCCTGGGCTGCACTCGGGTCAGTGAATTGGAATCTTTGTCCTTGGTCATCAGTGACTGTATATTGATGACCATACACTTGCACCTGTATTTTCCAATGTTGCTTCATTGACGCAAAACGATTTGATCCACAGGCTTCAAAACCCATAACGAATCTGGTGGTAACCTAATATGTTGCACAATCATGGTGCTGATGAGTCGTACGTATGGTATCATCTTGCGGGTGTACGACTCACGAGTGTCCCAAGTGTTGATCATTACCAGATGTCGCCATGATAACTTAGGTACTCCAAAAAGGAGTGAATGGAGTACCCTACAATCAGAAGCCTTCACTTTACCCCGATCCTCGAAATGAACCATAATATTTAAAAGAGTGAAGGGTTGAAGGATCTTTCCTTCAACTGAAAACTGACTACGTAACGCCGCCCCACCATCAGCAACAGGCAATACTGATCCAACCATGCCATCGGGATCACCTGAGTTCACCTTGTTGTCCAGGAATTGATTGACGTTATAATAATAATATTCGTCGATCCCCAACAAATCAAATCATGTGATACAATTCATGGTTTCAAAGGCATGATCATTTTTCCTCAGCCCGTATCTCCTACCAATTGCCACGTGTTCGGTGGGCCATCCCAATTGAAAAACCAAAGTGAAGTTAGCCACTCACAGACAGTAGCCAAATAAACCTGCGGTGTGATGTCTTCACACCAATCCAGAATTCTCTCCCAACCAATCCTTTCAAACATCTGGACGATCCCAATCGTCCTAAACTCTTCCACATTCAAAGTACGCTTCCGTACAACCCTTTCCGGGATAGACGTTGTAACCCCGTGTACCATTTTCCATTTCCAAAGTTTAATTTCTAACCGTTTATCATTAAACCTTGATAATGGTCTTTTCTTATTATTCTCCCACGGCTCACCCACATTACTATCCCTTATTCTCTCCCAAACCCAATCTTGTCTGAACAACCGATCATCATTGTCTTCGAACTTAATTGTTCCCATTTTCTTGCTCTATGACCCGAAGATGACCCGGCTCCCGAAGATGAGCCTTGACTCGAAATCTTACTTCTCTTTCGGCTCGCCATACCTACAAGTCATAATGCATAGAAAACAATTAAGCATTGTCTAACTTCAAGCATATAATTTAATCAATCCAGAACTCAATTCAATTCAAATTCTTGAACATAACATATAATGTTGAACCAAAACTTAATTGATTAGACGAAACTAAACGGTTTAATCTTTCAAAAATGGTACTTTTGTTAACATCTAAGTTTAAATTATTATGTTTCTCATCCTAAATACATAAGATTTTAAACAAGATTCAACATTGTGTCATGTTCAAACATGCACTTTAACAAGCATAATCTAATTACTTAACTATGTTGCATGCTCAATCCCACCCAAATGAACCACAAACTCAAATTTAAGCAACAATTCATATATTAGCATCATAAACAACCTATTCTTAAACATAAGTTCAAATTTCGGAGGAAAATCACAAACCATATGACATTCATGCTCAAATTTAAGTAAAGATCATACCTTTAGTGTTGTATAGTGGATAGAAATTGAAAGAAATGTAATACAAAACTTGAAGAACACTTTTCCTCAAAAACCCAAAATTTCAACTTCACCAATCTTGCAAACATGCAAGAATTGAAAGAAACCGTGTTGGGGGTTTTGTTCTACTCGAAAAACTACACAAATAGGCTCAAGAATCAGTTGATTTGGTGGAGAATTGAAGAAGATATGAAGGATTGAAGTTTAGGGTTCTTGAAGAGGATATTGGGGAAGATGAATGAGTTGATGATGAATGTTCAGGGATGTGGTTGATTTAAAGAGATATTGGTTAGATAGGGTTCACACGAGTCATATTTTTGGCTAAAAAGATGTTCGGGTCGAGTTTAAGTGGGTTTAAAATTGGTTTGGTCCGAAAATTTGCGTTAAAAGGGAATCAGCGTCGGCTGACAAACCAAGGGCCGTCGCCGACGGTCCATTGGTGCGTCGCCGACGGTTCCCCTAAAACCCAACTTTCCTCTGATGGCTTAACTTCCTTTCTACGACACTTTTCACCCGACGGACCCAACCACAAGCCGTCGGCGACGGCTTGACGCCCCGTCACGGACGGTACACCGTTTTTCATATTATTTTATTTATTTTTTAAGACGATTATTATACGACACACAGTTTCCTACTATACCACCCCCCGAATAATTGTGTCTTGTCCTCAATACATAAAACAAGTTAAAAACATACCTTATGTCTTCATGACCCGTTTGCGAAATCCGAACTTCACACGTCAACGAGATTAGTATGAAACGAACTAATTTAAAATACCAAACAATGCACGCAAACAATAAAAAGTGTACAACATTCTACAACAATCATTCTTGCCCCTTTAATTGACCTCATATGTTGGTACGCTTACCAAAAAGCTTACCAATTCCTTGTTTGCGTCCTTGTTTTCCTTGTTACTATCGAGGAATGGTTTAAGACAACGACGCCAAAATTTGATCCGACTGTCGTGCCCCGGTCGAAGATAAAATTTATAGTCCCAAATTACCCTTAACAATGTGTTAGCGGTAGTAAGGGGTCGAACCACGAAGAGTTTGTGGTTTGCGATGGATGCAATTGATTTTTAAGGTTATTGTCACTTTTTATGAAGCTTGCTAAGAATTTTATTAGTTTTGTTTGTTTGAAAAAGATGTCGGAATGATCTGACAAAGTTGATTTGATTGCTTAACTACTAACTTGCACAAGTACACGAAAACTTAACTAATTGATTAAAACAATGAATTGAGAACAAGATTCACACCCGGTTCAATAATTGTAGGACCTAAGGTTGCTACACGTTTTAACTTGGTTTAATTGAATTAGTTCATTAACGGTTTTAGAATCACAAGGCTTAGGTGCCAATTGCTATCGGCGTTCAAAACGGACTACAATGCACTTTGTTACGTCGGACAAGTAAATCCTATCAAAAGACAAGGCATAAATATGCATATTCAAATCACGAAGTTAAATTTCACAACTCACTCGACAATTTGTAAATTCAACACAAACGTAAGCCAATTATCTAATGATTCAAATGCAATTCAAATTGTCACAAACCAAGTATTTAACAAATAGCAAACCCTAGAAATCATTACAAAAGTTTACACCGGGGTGAAACCCTCGAGAATTAGCTGCTCATGACGAACATAACTTGGTCACCGGATGATTAGAGCTTGATCACAAACATCTTGAATCCTTGAGGTTGAGTATGATTATGGTTAGGGTTTATGGTGGATGAAGAGGAACAATGATTAGGGTTGTGGAGGTGAAGATGGATGATGAATTTGGACGATGATAGATGATTAGGATGGATTGGAATTGAGGTTAGGGGTGTTCTTGGCTCCAAGAAGTGTTTCAAAACTCCAAAATCTCGTAACTCCTCCCAAAATGGTCAAACACCAGTTAAAAACCCTTCAAACTTGAATTTCAGCGACAAGAACATAGAAGGGACGTCCCGACGGCCCCTATAAATCATGTTTTTCTCCCGACGCTCTAATCCATTATTTACGACCAATTTTCTCTGACGGATTATCTGAGGGGCATCGGCGACGGCCTCTCTAATACTTGATTTCCTGTTTTTCCATTTTGCGATCCCGGTTGACCCGTTTTCTGTTCTGATGCTCCAAAACGCTCCCGAATAGCTCCTTAAACTCCGAAACTGTAAAACACAAATCTAATCAACAGTAAGCTATTTGAAACTAATAGTTATGTAAAACATCAACTTAAGCTTAATAGAAACATCGGTTTTCGACCACGTATCCGTAAGCTATTTGTGAGTCTTCACGACCCCTTTTACTTATTTAAATGTTTATTTAAATCAAGGGAAATTCATGTTTGGTTACAAGGTATGGTAGTGGGGAATGAAATCCATTCCGGTCTATTATGTGTGCATAAGTTGGTTGGTTTTGAGCTCGGAAGTCCTCGTGGTTATGTTTTGGTTTTGTAACCATTAGTTGTGGTAATGACCGTGGAACAACTGAATAGCTCTATTGGGTGTAACGAGCCCTACTCCTAGTCAACCGTGACCTTGTGGGAGTGCAATTATGTTCGAATTTGTTAGACATCATCATAGTGTATGATATGGTGAGGCATCATCGTTATGGGTTGGTTAAAGGGTTATGTCGGCACATACGTCATGGTTATGCAAGACCATGATTTGGCTATCGTAATTTTCATTAGACTACGAATACCGGTTTTTATCAAATGTTTTTAAAGATTCATTGTGTTATTTAAACCTGTGAACTCACCAACAATATGTTGACGTTTTTAAGCATGCATTTCAGGTAAGTGAGCGGTGTCTCCTGGCTTAAGGATCAAGGATAGAATGCATATGACGATACCAGTTTGAGGGTTGTCTTGTAATTCCCGCCTCGTATGGGATATACTTACCAAAGCCTTCATTTTAAAACTATGTCTTTTGTATAAATATTTTTAAACATGATGTTTATTCTAGTGATGTATGCCAACTTAAACACTGGTTTTGCAAAATTTCAAAATACATTTGGTATCGTTGGTTATTATTATCACGTAGACGTTTGCTTGAATGCGTGAAAACCTTTCGTGGTCGTGCCTCGCACTTCCGCCTTGGGCGGGGTGTGATAAAACTCACGTAAAGTCCGGATTTGAGTGTATACATAACGTTTGGATAAAAAAGATATAGTCTCGCCTATATTATTTTTATTATGCCGGTGATGTAAAATTTGTGATTATACGTCACTGGAATGGTCATACAATTTCGCCTGTGTACCACCTTTTAGCCAATTAATTAACTTTTTGAAAAGCATTTAAATAAAACCACATGTGCCGCAAAAGCAACATTTACATCGCGTATTGGGAGGGGTGGGAGTTTCGGATTTGAATATACCTTGGAGGGTAACTTCTTCATTATGTGCCACTTGCACTGTCGATGAAGGGACCTTGTGAAAACAGCGCAACAGCTTTCCTCATAGTCAGGTCTTGGTCAGTCAACATGAGAATAGGCTGCTTGGTGTGTGCTTCAAGGAATGAGGTTAGCAATCAACTGTAAGCTTCTATGGTCTTGCAAAACAAAAGCCTCGCTTCAAATTTCACGCACCTTTTGTTATTGTCCTTGTATGACATGCCGGTAAAGGGGACGAAAATAAGGTTGTTCTTGTATGATACGCAAAAATTTACAGTTCATTTCACACTTTTTGACAAATTTAAAAAAATAGATGTTGAGGCGATAAAATGCTAAAATATAGAAATGGGCGAATATAATTACTTGTTTGTTTGGTATGTGGCGTCGAATGCAATAACATCACCAAACGCTTGGTAGTTGACCTTAGCAATCTCATCCGCCCATAACATGTGGCGTAGCTCCCCGTTCTCCAGGCTATATTTGAAAGTGTAGTTAGGTGAATGGTTGACCCGGTCTTTCATTTTGTCAATGACTAGTTGTGTGTCCTTGTCACTGATGAACATTCAAAGACTCCGCGAAAAATTCTTGTCATTGTTTGTCGTGCCCTTAACATTGTGATGCCCGCCCTTCAAACTTACCTTACATGGAGTTTGTGGGCCATAGAGGGTCCAACCTTGTTAAGGGTAACTCGATGGATGAAATCTTTGGATGAAAAATCTAGTCTCTGACCTTTATTGGTCAGATCTCTATTATACAATGGAACCAGCGGATGATTCTGATGTTCTTTAGTGATACAACACCCACGCTTGCGAGGGGTGATCAAACTTGACACGGATACATGCTTTGCAGTCGCAAACCCGGAAGGTGGACTGACTAATCTTTAAAGATGTTTCATCCAGCGTGTCGACCTTCCTTTTCAGTTGTGGTTTGCCATGATTGGAGCACAAAACGCAAGGGCACGTGATAGCTCCATGCTTCCTCTTAACGGTTCCCATCCAAATTGAAAACCCGCACTTCTCAGTGTACATCTCATACATCTCAACAACGTCCTGCCACTGCTGGAACACAATCGTCAGTTGTGGCTTAAGGTGGGGTGGGTCATACGGGGTCTAGTAACGCGTGTTGTTGGGGTGAACTAGTACAGACGTTCCTCTTCTCTTTGCTCGCCATGGTCTACATGCCAAAAACAAAAAAATGACAAAATAAAATAAAGATCAATATATCTTTAAAACGAATACCTTTGTAACGACTAAAACTGGCAAATTGCATTCAACTTTTTTTTCATTTGTATCTCAACAGAAATGTTTTTTATGTATTTCAAACACAAAAGCGCAAAAACATGTTTTACTATAGTTTAAGACTGAACAAACTCACAGTTGTGTCTATCCCTTTAAAAGGATGCCCTAAAAATAGATGAGTAGTGGTTGAAAAATGAAACCCTTAACAATCTTAACAAACTCGACCACTTAAAAACACATCAACATTCGCAAGTGGAACTGTTAACCTAAGTTGTCCATCTAGGGTTTTTACAACAGAAATACAAAACATAACAAATATTCACAAGTAAATATGTTTATGTTCACCACCTAGGATTTTTTACGAGCAGAACTTCAAAATAAAATCACAAAGAAAATTAAACAAAAAACTATGTTTGACATAAAGAGATATTATATTTCTCATTGACTTGCATCGCTGGGTTTGTTGTAGTTTTTAAGGAGACTGAAGATGAGCCATATTCAACACTCACCGGCGAAGGTGCTTCAGGGGATATTTGGATAGTAACAAGCCTTCGAGCGTGGTCTAAGATGAAATCGTCTACTGATTTATCAACCAACTGAAGAAGACCTGAGAAAAGTGTATCTCCGGTGAGATCGCCATCACCGGCGTTGGGTGAGCTCTAAGACATGGTATGAGTTGTGTTTTGACAGGGGTGTGTGTGGAGTGAATGGTAGAGAAAAAGAAGAAAATGTATATAATGGGGAAATGGGAGGGAAATTGTACATTAGGATTGTTGATATGAACAATACAATTGTAATCATCCCCCTTTCTCTCGAAAAACACATTGGTGCTTGATTAGATTAGGAGACCCATAATGTATATGTTAATTTACCATAATACCCTTGCATAATACACACATGTAGAAATGATGTGGCATCCTCTCATTTGTCCATAATGGTTCTTTGGTTCTCGCAACTCGTCATGGTTTTCTCTTAAACCGGATCCTATATATATATATATATCAAAAGATGTCTTAAGATAATGAAAATTATTTTTAATAAAAACTAGTGAAATTCTCTCGCGCATTGTAGCGAGATAATTTTGTCGGTATCGACTCGGGTCGTTACAGTACAGCATCAACACTTGGTATAGCGACCGGAAGAGAAAATAGAAAAAGTAAAGTCGTGATATGAAAAATAATAACAACACGTGTTTTGAATACCTGTACCAATACCAATGTACCGTACTGTCGGAATTTTAGAATACATTACATTATATTATGTTATTATAATAAAATAATTGGTAAACGGCGTTAGTTTATACGAAAAAATGTAGGTAGTTTTATGTGCGTTTATGCTTCACTTATTTCTACATCACTATTAACAACTTGGTTTTAATATAAAAATATACATGGCATCCATAGAAATAAACACATCATAATGGCAACTTGAAACTTTATAAAACAAAATTTGTATAAAAAAGGGGTTAAAACCATATATTCCTAAAACTAACATTTCCAATTGTATAAGTACTTGTTCACCATTGGTTCATTTATCATATTTATATTAAGTTTTTGTATTGTTTCACTATACATAAATCAGGGGCGGATTTAGCTCTTTGGTAGGGGTAGCACCCGCTGTCACACCACAACTGTTGACGGAATCATCAGGGTGGACAAAATCGATTGCTCGAGACAACATAACGCTAAATTGTGACAAGTATTTAAAGGAACAATAGTTCATTTCATACTAAAGATTCAAGTACATTGCGTGGAAACAAATACAGCATCAATTCCGAGTACAAGTACAATAAAAGTACAACATTTCAATTAGAATCACGATCCTACATAAATCTAAATTAAGATGAGTTTCTATGTCCATCCTACTAGATTCCAGGGATCGTCATGTCATCAACCTACAATACATGTTAAAGTATAGTTCAACACACAAGGCATTGGTGAGTATACAAGTTTGACTAATAGCATAATATGAACGTTTAACAAATCCTGATGCATAAATGTAAAATCGAGACTAACATGTCAAAACTATCATGCAATTATATGTGTCAATCCAAAGTTTACCGCTAGCGTAAACTATTCATACGAATGACTAGACCGTTTTGTTTACTTAACATGAGTTCACGAATACGGGCGGTGCGTAATCCTGTAGCGCTATACATGTTAAGGGAGGCTTGATCGAAGTTAATGACATGGTATAAGCATATTAAGTATAAGCATGTATGTATTCAAGTATGTCACGTAAGCATGGATAAGTTTGTTTGTGATTTAGTTTAAGCATGGTTGTGTGAGTTTGATCATTTGCATGTATTGCACCCAAAAGTGATAAAAGTAAACGGGTCGAGTACACTCACAATTTTACAAAGCTTCCTTATTAAACCGCAAACTGTTGAGATGGAGAGTAGAAGACCAAGGTTACCCTTTACGAGGGAAAAGAGGTGTATGTATCCTGAGTTGAGGGAAAGATTCGGGTTCGAAGTTAGAAGGTACAGAAAGTATACGTAGGAAAATAAGACGTCGTGCAACTGACTGTTCACTTCGTACGAAGTGGACTCACTTCGTGCGAGGTGGTTGTGTTCACTTCGTGCGAAGTAACTATTTACTTCGTATGAAGTGGTTGTTTTGGCGTTTAGTTTTGGCGTTTAGCTCGTTTTAACACCTGTCCTAAAAGTAAGTTTAGTGAATGAGGGGTTTAGGTACGAGGCAGAAACAGTCTAGATTCATAACACTTAACCATTTTCTAGTTAACATTAGGAATTAGGTCCGAGGAATAAACATAAGTACGCATATATATTTATAGTCTTATTGAGTCTTTCAAGTTTGTCATAGAAGTCAAGCATGGGGGTGTGAACACGTCCTTATATGATTCACCAAACCACAAGTTTGTAATAACTCAGTTGGTCATGAATAATGGAATGCAAATCTAACTATACAAGTGGCCAAGTACGATTAACTCAGGTGAGCCATTCCCGACATGGAAAGAGTTAACTAAGTGTGGAGGTCAGATGGGGTTAGGTTACTTTGATGCTAGCAAGCCACTTGAATGACATGTAATGGACAAATGAGGTGGTGGAACTAATTCGGAAGCCAAGGCTTCTAATGCTCACACTACTACCAACATAGGTTTAATCATATGAGGATGATGAACTTGGTGGTATTAAACACTTGAAAATGCATGCCTATAGAAATAAGAGAGAGTAGTAGAAGAAATCATCAAAAGTAAGTAGAGAAAATGAGTTGGAAGGTCTAGAAACCTTCTGATCTGGATCTAGTACGTAGAGGGAAAATCAGTAGCTTGAGAGTAATTTCCGGAGTGAGCAAAGGGTTTAGGAGTGGAGTAGAGTGGGTATTTATAGGAAACAGGGTCAGTTCGTACGAGTTGGGCACCACTTCAGACGAGGTGGCTTCACTTCGTGCGAAGTTAAGTGCACTTAATGCGAAGCTGACTTACTTAGGTCATTTTAGCATGTTTTAGCTGGCTTTAAGTGTTTTGAGCACACGAGAGTGTTGTATATGTATAATGCACATACAATTGAGTATTCGAGTATTCCAAGTATGAGCTTCTTGCATATAATAATGCATTCAAGATTGTAATGTATATTTTAAGTATGTAACAAGTGTAAGTATCAACAAGTTTCCATTATGATCATAATCTCATAGTACAAGGGTTAAAAATGAAAGACACGGCTACGATACAAGTTTCCAAAATAGAAATACGATAACACTTCCTAAATGAGGAAAGTACAAGAATGCGAGGCGTTACAGTCTCCCCTACTTCAGGGAATTTTGCCCCGAAATTCTTTCAAGAGGAAGACTCAACGAAAAGATGCGGATGCTTGGTCTTCATTTCACTCTCGAGTTCCCAAGTGAATTCAATGCCACATTTACCTTCCCGTCGAACTTTGACTATGGGTATGCGACTGTACCTAAGTTGCTTGGTTCCTCAATCCATGATTTCGACCGGTTTTTCCATAAAGTGCAAGGACTCATTGATTCGAAGATCGTCGATGGAACTTGAAGTCCTTCTTCAGCTAAGCGTTTCTTTAGGTTTGATAGGTGAAATGTTGGATAAACATTGCTGAGCTCTTGAGTCAGGACTAGTCGATACGCTACCTTACCAATCCTTTCAAGAATCTTGAAAGGACCTACGAAGCGAGGTGCGAGTTTTCCTTTCTTACCAAAACGAACTACACCATTCCAAGGGGATACCCTGAGAAGTATATGATCTGTTCTTTTGTAGGGTTCAATTCCAACATTGAGGAAGATGAAGCTTGCATTAAGGCTAAACACATGTTTATGTGTCTCCATAAGTACTGATGAGAGTGAATCAACGCACTCCCTGTCTACAAGTTAAAACATTCGTCATCAAATGTTCTACACTCCAACTTCATCTTCCGAATTCAGCTTTCATTGTCATGTGATTCGACCCCATCTAACAAATTCGGCTTTCACTGTCATGTGTTTTATTGAAATGTTGAGTACTAAGCTGTAAACTATATATATATATATAAACTGCCATGTGGCAGCATCTGAATGGAACACACGCTATTCATTTAAGTTTGTGTATTGAAGCTTGATTGTAATAGTTAGTAAAACTAGAAGGGCTAAAAGTGTAATTATGGGACCTTGTACCTGTAGCGGCGTATTTAATGTCCTAGCATGTTTAATACGCTGGGTAATCAGATGCTATATATATCACGACATGAATCCTTTGGCTCCAAGTTTCTTGGACCAATGTTATTTTGCTATCATCTTTGTGTTTGTCTTTAGTTTACATATTCTTAATTGATATCCAGGATCTTTGAATGTCATCATCATTATGGGATTGTATCTTGGACAAGATTCTTCACCTTCATCTTAGTTTTTCTTACTAGTATCATTCAAACACCTAATCAATAGGTGTTTGTCAATCACCATCACTGTGATCCAAGACTGTTTTTAGGACTCACAATTTGGTATCAGAGCCTTTGTTCTCTTGATTGAGTGATATTTGTTAAGATTTTCAAGGTTTTGAAGGTTTTTCAAAGTTTTCAAAGTTTTTCAAAAGTTTTGGGTTCAAATGGCTTGATTTGGTGTGTTTGAAAGGGTTGTTGTTAATCAGTGATTATGTTATCATTTGGGTCATTATGATGCAAAATACCATGGTTTAAAACTAGCTTAATTAATCTTGAAGGTAGTGTAATTATATCTACACCAGCTTTAAAACCAGCATAGTTAGGAGAGTCAGCGTATTTATCCGAAGGCGACTTCGGGGTCAATGGTATAAATCTTTTGCGATTTTATCATATGGTGTACGGCGATTTTAGCCAAGTATTTGTGTCTGATCTGTCAGCGTAATTGTATTTATCGCTGGTCCAAGAAACTTGTCACTCAAACCAGCGAAAATGAATTCTTGAGCGCATTTGACTGATCGGACTTAGAATTGATTGACCAGCGAAATTAATAGTGTATTTAAGCCTTGTAACACATATCAACGTAATTAGCAGCATATTTGTGCCCAGTTCCAGTTTAACCTGCATAATTATCTTGCTGTTAATAAATTGAACTTAAAACCAAATCAAAATGTCACTTAATCAACTGAACCCAATTGCACAAGCTGAACGTGAGACTGGAACCACAACTCGACCTCCAAAGTTGAAAGGATCAACTGATTTCGGTAGTTGGAAGAACCAAATCAAATCATTCTTTGAGTATACGGACTATACTCAATGGATGTCTGTCACTGTAGGACCCCATGTTCCTATGGTAATTCGTGATGACGTTCGTACAATTAACAAAGATCCCTCAACCTTCACTGAAGAAGATAGAACATTGATCCAACGTGACCGCCGGGCTCACGCGGCTCTAACTATGGCTCTATCAAAGGACTATAACAACTTGTTTGAAGAGTACACCTCAGCTCATGAATTATGGTTGGCACTTATTGATCACTATGAAGGCAACCAAGAACTGATGGATAACAAGAGAGATGTGGTTCAGAAAGAATATAATATGTTTGGGAGTGTTTGAGGTGAAAGTCTGTCAGATCATATCAGTCGTTTTCTGAATGTGTTAACAAAAATGAAGAAAGCTGGTAATCAAGTTGCCAACTATACCTTAATCAAGAAACTTTTGGACTCTCTTCCAAAATAATGGAGCTTACAATGCATGATGATCAAAAGAGCTTTCTTGACCAGTACAACTCCAGTCACTCTTTCAGATCTAATCAACACTCTAAAGGCCTTTGAAATGGACGTGCTCAAGAGAGAGTTGAATCAAAAAGGATACAAAAATCTGCTCAATCCATTTTTGTTACTATTCCCAAGAACATGGTATTCCTTGCTCCCATAACATCCGGTGGTTCAAGCTCTCAAAGTGCTAGTGCATCTTACTTTAATGCTTCCGCAAACTCTGCAAAGGTTCTACAGTCTAACGAGAAGACTACTATGGTCAATGATGCTCAAGCACTCAAGATATCCACTTTGCACTGTTTAACACCTTCTTGAGTAGCTATGAAGCACTTATGTCAGGTGAGCTGAAACGGGATTCCTTTCTGATGAAGATATGTACCAATTGGATCCAAATGATATGGAGGAAGATCTAAAATGGCAAGATCACCTTAAGGCTGAAGAAGTTTCAAGACAAGACAGGAAAAGGTTATCACTTGGAAAAGATGGTTTCGACAATTCAAAGTTGTGATGCTACGATTGCAAGAATTTGGGTCACTTCAAAAGAGACTGTGTGTTGCTGAAGAACGAAAACGCTGATACTACCCCAGCTATAAAGCGAATCGCTATTAAAGGAAATGACAATGCTGCTGCAGATACTCCAAGGCTCTTGTGGTGGAAGACTATGATTGGGTGGATGAGATTGCTGAAGCGAAGGAGGAATCTAACAAAGCTTTGATGGAAAAAACATCCAATGAATCAAAGGAAGTTGACAAGGCTCCAACGACCAAGATATCCACTGAAACGGCTCCACGTCCTTCAAATTTTTAAGTAACAAAAATACAGGTATTCCCAAAGGAGAAACGTCTGCTGACAAAGGACTGAAAAGCATCGTTAACTCAACCAAGCTGGAAGCTGACAAGGGGAAGAAAGAGGATGAAACATCAAAGTCAAAAGAGAAGAGTCAAGAGCTAGCAGCAGTGCAAAGAAAGAAAAGGATCAAGCTCCTGCTACAGCAATGAAAGCTGAATCCGCTAAAGAAATAAGAGGAGAAAGACTTGGTAAACAGCATACCCTACGAATTTAAAGCAAAATTGTGCTCAAAAACATGTATCAACGTCGTGACTCACTATAAGTCTCTCAATCGTGACCTAATAAGAGAAAAAGATAAAGTTTTGCGATTTAGTATAGAGCTAAAATTGAATTAAGCTGCATATCATAGAAAATTGAACTCAACTTTAGCTGAAATGCAAACTTCAAAGGAGTTCATTTTCAGAAAAGATTTCATTTATAATGATTTAACTGAAAAACTAGAGAAATCTCAAATTGAGAACACTAAATTGCAACTCACTATTGACAAATGGAATCTTAGCAAAAAGGCACTGGCTGATATCAAAAATTGCTAACTACCGACATACATGAAAGATGGCATTGGGTACAAAGATAAGCTTGGGAATGAAAGAAGAATCTTTCCACCCCCTCACAACAAGAACTATGTACCCATGCTAACTCCTCATCCAGAAAATGATTTAATTGATAAAAATGATTTGATTGCTCAAAGTGTAGATTGTGAAATAACAAAAATACAAATGTTCTATAAGCAATGCAGATGAAATTGAACATGAGGAGGATGTGTGCGATGAGGAATGTGGAGGCACAAAAATAGGGATAGCGTATTCAGGCGATAGTTACACTACGGTTAACTGGTTCACCTAGAACTATGGTAAAAGAAACAAGACTTTTATTCAGGATGATTGTAACAGGCATGTGCCTAAACCTATGACCCGCAACCATGAGAATGTAGTGGTTGAATGCGTTGACCTGAAATCTGCTTTTTGTGATGAAAATGTTGTGGTTGAATCTCCTATATTTGTTCCAGAATTGAAACAAAACAGATTTGAAAAATTCCTTATAGAGGAAATTCCCGAGTTTGTTCCATCTTGTACAGGTATGTCAGAGTCTGATAAAGAACCAAACCAAGACAGTAGAAGTGAAGACTCAAACACAACAACTTCAGAAAGCGAAGAAGAAAGCTCAAGTGAAGATCAAAGATCAGATAATTCAAGTGAAAGTCAAGAGTCAGCTTCTTCAACAATCAGCGAGATGGATGAAGAGTGCACTAAAGATGAAAGTCGTCTTGACAAACAAATGAAGAAAATCAGAAGTTCAAGTCTCAATGCATCTTCATCAGACGAAGCTTCATACAGCTCAAGACACTCATCACACACATTATCTTCCAACGCATCATCCTTCAAGAGGAAAAAGAGCCATTGCATTAAATGTTTTCGTAGTGGTCATTTAGGACATACAGCGAAACATTGCAAAAGCAACAAATTTTCTGAACCTGAACAAAATTTTGTCAAAAGTTTCATAGAGCAGTTTGATGATTTTAAGAAATCAGTCAAAAACTTAGTTAATACATGTTTTTGGAAAAGAAAAGAAGATATTTTCATCCAAAATAACGATAGATTAAAAATGAAGCAAGTCTGGTTTCCGAAATCTAACTAACTTGTATATATTTCTTGTTTGTTGTATAACAGAATAAACTGCAAAAATGGCTTCGAATGCTCATGGAATACATTTGGCATCTGGACAGTGCATGCTTGAGGCACATGACTGATTTGGAGGATCTTCTAAAGAACTTTAGATTTATCTATGGTGAATTAGTATTGTTTGCTGGAGATGAAAAAGGAGGAAAGATAGTTGGATTTGGAGACGTCGTTTGAGATGCAATTACTCTAGAAGACGTTAACTATGTTCTAGAATTGTGCTACAATCTTATTAGCGTATAACAAGTTCGTGACAAAGGAATATAAGTTCTACTCAACGATGCAGAATGTGTCTTTCTCAAGCCTAACTACTCAGTTCCTCGCAACAGAAAGTCGATATCTTCTCAAAACCCTTCGATGAAACTCGTTTCAACCAGTTGGTAACCTGGTTGGAAATGATCAATTTCGTTGAGTGGAAATGATCATTTTTTATAAACCGTTTTTATATATCATTTGTACTAATTAAAACAAAAAAAACATTTTCTAAGATAAACGAGTAACGGACTTACGAAAATATAATTTATGGGGGGGAGAAGTTATCTAGAAATTTCGGAAAATTCAAAAAGAAACGAAAAGAACATTGGATCTTCCAGTGACACTTGTTTGTTAAAAGAAATGATAGAAAAGAAATGATAGAACACTGTTAACACTTTGTCTATTTTTGAAACAGAAAAGTAAGGAGAATGGGGTACCAAGCAACGACGTGTCAGTATATTCAGCAATACTATCTAGTAAACTGCGATTAGGCGATAAAAAATAAAGATCACACAAAAATTCTGGATACCACAATATTGTGTATCTTGCGGGTAACACGTTATGGCATATGGCTTAATGGCCTTAAATCTTGCGTCGATAGATTGCCAGAATCGAAGATTTCGGGTCTTTATATTGATTAATAATTCAGGGATATCATAGTAGCTCTTCTGTTGCATCTAGATATATGCAGGCCTTGACACGGTTATGATATTTTTTCAAAAAGAGCCAAAGAGGGCAAAAACGCTACAATTGAAAAAGCTCAAAAACCGAGCCATTCAAAAGTAATCGTACCAAAATGAGGTATCTGCCTAGCCCTGGTCAGGTCAACATTGGTCGCTTTAATTGTACAAAAGTGCATACATGTTCACCAATGCCCTGATATGAATGAAATCAATATACTCACCGTTATGAAGAAGCTTTGCGCAAGCCTTGATCGCGGGGGTATGTCCTAACGTGGGACTCACAGGCATAGTATTCTACTTTCGTAGCTTGAGTGGGGGACATTAGAATTTTTATTAATATTACCAAAACATGATACACTCACCGAAAGCATGTTGAAAGAAGGATGCATACTAATAGTTTTTCTTGTGCCTCGATTAGTCAAAAATAAAAATAAAAAATAAAAATAACAATAACAATAACAATAATAATAAACTGACAATTGTTGCCAGTATGCTCTTTTGTAAGAATTTCAAGGAGAGTCACACAAAAGAAAATTGCTAAAAAGGAAATCCCTCAGTTCGAAAAACGGATTTTGGTGTCCAAATTGCCAAATTTGTTTTTCACAAGTTATTTTCTATTTCTGCATAAAGTTTTAGCAAAAATGGCATGTTTTTCGAGAAAGTTTAAAATTTTCGAGCATATTTGGTTTGGATTTCTTAGAATTAAAGATTACTTCAAATTTTTGAAGAGGTGCCGTGTTTAATTACGCAACCCATAGTCAGCGTAAATAACCCTATATAACCGGCACAATTGAATAGGATATGTATATATATTAGCGTTTTTACCTAAAAGTTGCCGGCGTAAATATTTAATGACTTATCTGCGCTTTTAATAGCGTAATTTTTTATTTTATTTTAATTTAACTTAATTTTCGGTATTTTTGTAAATATAAATCTAACTTAATAGTTAGGTTTCGGAACCCAGATCTCACTTAGCTCGTTTCCGTGTTTCAGAAATGGTGAAACAAATAGGATGGGATGGTGTAACACCTCGTAAAATCGTGTCCAATAATATAGTGACACGTGTCGTATTTTTATTATAAGTCTATTAAAGACTAATAAGGACTAAAAGTGTCAACATGCTCAAACTAAGTCTCTGAGTGACCTTCTGAGGTCAACATGCTTAAAACATAGTCTCTAAGTGACCATTAGTGTCAACATGCTTAAGCTTGGCCTCTGAGTGACCATTAGTGTCAACATGCTTAAGCTTGGCCTCTGAGTGACCTTTTGTGTCAACATGCCCAACCTTTGAGTGACATCGGAGTCAACATGCTTATACTGAGCCTCTGAGTGATCCTTTACGAAGTCCTAACTCTCATACGTGCCACTTGTTGGACGAGTGAGGTTAATTCTGTTAATATGTTAAAGTTGGACAATAGAGGGGTTAAAAGTGTCAACATGTTATTTATACCTCTGAGTGACCATTTACGAACCGAGAGCTCGACAATGTCCGGGCATACTCCCGGGTACGCCAAATATTTGTTACAGAGGGCAAAATATGCTATAAAGGTGTTTTAGGAGGTTTAATAAGTTGAGAGGCTAAATGTGACAAACTTTAAAAGTTTCCATGGGGCGCTCGCGGGGCGCGAGAGACCCTAGTCGAGTCTCTCGCGGCCCGCTAGAGGCCTGTATCTGCATAAAATTGCCTTGGCCTCCACACATTTGATTCGAAACCATGGACTTCCAAACTGCTATGCTACGTTTTGGGACACTTGTAAGCTCCCTCTAACACCCCTTAACACCTGGCATCACCTCCTTCAAGCTCTCCAACTATAAATAGGTGCCAAAGTTCACCATTTGAACTTGCACCTTTCCATTTCATTCTATCTCCCTCCTCTGGAAGTTCCTAACTGAAAGGAGCATCTAAGTTAGTTCTATTTTATCCTAGGAAGCACTTGTAAGTGTTCCTTTCTCTTGCATTTTCGTTTATAGGCTTTTATAGCCAAAAGTCAAGCGTTTTACGGAAAACACCTTGACTTTCGATTAAGACCATTATGGTCCAGCCATTGTTTGTAACGAAAATGGCTAAATGATCGTAATAAGGTAGGTGTTATTCCATATTAAGGGCACCTCCTAAAGATCACGTTTGCTAGACCAATTGACGGGTCAAAGTATAAATATTAAAAAGTCAAACAGGCTATTTTCGGAAATATTATAATCCGAGTTTATATAAGTTATGAAACATGTTTTGACACTTAAAAAAGTTAGTAATAATTATTAGAACATGTGAGAACATGTTCGGCTCGTCAATTTCAGTTCTAGGGTCGGTTCGCAATCGAAAGTCGCAAAATTCGACTTCTTCTTTGACTTTCGATTCTGACCCAATTTAGTTAACTATTGATCTAAGGTTGCATTATGATCGTAATATAATTAGCATAACCCCTGAGGTTATATTACATGATCATGCACAAGTTCTGTAATTATGTCATTTTGACTAAAATGCCTTTTTTGCATAAAATGAGGTTTAATCAATAACGAACTTGAAAATGAATCACCTACTGATGTATATCATAAGTAGGATTATTTGGGATGTCAAATCAGATTATAAACTGAGTTTACGAACAAGTCCTTGTATTATGTCAGCAAATGACGATAAAGCCCTTGTGGCGCGTAAAATGGTTTTAATCATACTTTTCATATCAAAACTTTTACCTACTGATATGTTATATTAAATAACCGCAAATCGTCATTTTGCGACATAAGCGTCGTTTCGGCACATAGTATGGTTTTAAACCATATTTATCAACCAAGACTTGTTACCTACTTTTTAAAACTTATTTTAAATATTTTTATAGTAGGTACATGATATAAACTCAGAATCCCAAATAATTTATAAACTATGTGTAAAATGACAAAAATGCCCCTTCTCCAGAAGACTTATAATCGTAACATTAAAATATATTAAAGTTCCTCTTATACGGTATATAATTACCGAAAGCCCTTATGAGGCATAGTTTCGTTTTAAAATCTTAACGGGCATATAAGTTGATATCCTACTGATATTATAACTTATTTAAAATATAATGGCATATAGAACTTGTCCATGACTTGTCCGGTTACCCGATATCGCTGATATGCGCACGGTTAAGTATATGTGTAGTTTACGGAAATTAACCGAAAAGGGTTTAACCTTATCATTTAAGTCTGAAAATCTAGAATGTTTATGGTTTACCCATATTATGCAAGTCAAAGTACTTGTTGGGTTTAAACTACATTCTATCCGGTCATCGCTTAATCTAGCGTATTATACCGACTTAATCATGTATGCTAGTCGGTCTAAGTCTATGACTTAGTTAAGACCGTTAGCATTTAATTGGTTAGCTTATGCCATAATCCAGACTAGAGCTTTCTGGTAAATGCTATCTGCACTTAGTTCATTTTGGATACGGCTGAGATATTAAATCTTGCATATTAAAATCAAGATTAGCTCAGGTAAATACTCTCGACTTATTTCCCTTATACGGGCTTGGGTTACGGTAAACTATTACCGCTTGTTCGGAAATTGGATCAATCTAATCTTGGATTGTGGCTAGTAAATCCGCATATTCCGTTTTGATCAGTTTTGTTTGATAACTTACACATCGGGGGTTAACTACCGTGTCCTTGATATCCTCTACTCATTACATTAGATAATGGCCACGACCTAAGCGTAGGGTGTAGGCATACACCTGACAGACGCTTATGCTAAAAACTTACCCACAAAGTTGGGGATAACTCCTTCGTGAGTTTCTTAAGTGGTGAGTACGTTAATCATGTCTCGGTTTCCGTGCTGGGCCCTGTATGTATTGACAAACATGTGAATTTGTTAACAAAGTTATAAAGTAACTTTCCCAAGTTATAGAAGATTTTATGCCATGTGCACTTAAAATTATTTTCAAATGTTTTCAAAATGAGTCAGTTGAGTGTATTTACCAGCGAAAGCTGACGTATTTACAAAAGACTAAGCTTGTAGGTACAATGCGAAATAGGCTGGAAGCTGCTCGGTAGTGATATAAGAGGATCTTGCAAATCCTTAGATCTGCCCCAAAGTCTGTTATACATTTTTGTATATTTTACGATTCGCCTGTGGATCTTCTATTACAAGCCATCTGTATATTATTTTGTACTTTGAACATTTGGTTTGTAATGGTAATTTAACTCCAAGACTTCCGCTATGTTGTGTTTAATTGACTATGATGATATTCACTTATGTCACGATATTCCCCACTCGGGCCCACCGGTGAGTGGATTGTGGAAATCCAGGGTGTGACAGATGGAACAAAGAAGCATAATCAACCAAACACACTAGTTCCCAGAAGAAGATTTTGAGGACGTGATTTCAAGAAGCAAGATAAGCAATGCTGTTCAAGCGAATCCGATAATCTATCGGATACACATAGAAGAGTTCTGGAGAACCGCAAAAGTTAGCACGATAAACAGATTGAAAACGGATTGAAAACTGTCGCAGCAACGGTTCGAAACAAGCAAGTGAATATGACGGAAGAAAGAGTTTGAAAAGTGCCAAGTCTCGGAGATAATTCCAGAGATCCAATGAGGTTGAGTAAGGAAGATATTCTGAAAGGCTTCAGGGTATGAAACTGATGGAGGTTAGGAAGTGACTCCTCAACATCCTGAGTGGTTCAAAAAGAAGAAAGAAAAGCTGCTTAACTTCTACCAAGTGGTTAGCGTTGAGAAAACTGATGTTACTGACAAAATCAATGGGTGGAAGTACTGTAACATGAAAGGGATGTTCATAGTAAAGCAAAGGGGCGGTGTAATCCAACACTTCCGAACGGGCCCTAATATGCAAAATCTACCAACTTAGGACGTTCGTGAATTGGGAAAAGTTGAAATGATAAATCCTACGAATAACATTATTTAAGAGATTTCGAAAGACTCATCCTACGAGAATGCGTGTGTGGATTCATCGTGTTTAAACCCAAGCAACGAGAAGACGAGTATCAAAAACCACCAAAGACCCAATAACCGGAAAAGGGAGAGTTATATGGGTAATTAATCCAGCTAAAGTGGTTACCAGGGTGACAATTCCTCCAGAATGTCCAGTAATGCTCACCAATTTCAAGAAATGGTTCTACAACGGCCAAACTGGTGAAGTTGTAATCAAATCGAACGATAATGAAGACATCAGAGTACTTGATCCGATGGATGTGTTTATGTTTTGCCTGTCTCACTTGAATATCCTCTACGGGCATAAGATTGATGTCGGTGCTGGAAACGAATACTTGGAGAAAGACATGCCCTTTCAACGAGCTGTCGAGAGAGCTAGAGAAAGAAAGAAATGATGGAAATTATGTTGGATCGATAAACAGAAAGAGCAAGATGAAGCACGAAAGAAAAATGCTACAGAAAAGCCTGTTGAACCACAATCATCTCCTCCTCAAACCAAAGATCTGTCATCTGGGTCCGATGTTCAAGAAATACCACCTCCTTCGACTTCATCCGCATATGAAGTCACTATGGAGGACCCATCAACTAGTGAAGCTGATTTTAACCAAACTGCACCACCAAGAAATGATCAAGATGTCGCCGCAAGCCCTGAAGCTCAGAACGAAGACTCTCAAGTACGCAACGGTCTAGGGGAATATTGTTAGGACGTTTTAAGACCGTTAATACTTGACTTTCATAGTTTCTAGCTTGATTGTAATAATTAGTAAAACTAGAAGGGCTAAAAGTGTAATTATGAGATCTTGTACCTGTAGCGGCGTATTTAATATCCCTGCGTATTAAATACGTTGGGTAGTCAAATGCTATATAAATCAAGACATGAATCCTTTGGCTCCAAGTTTCTTGGACCAAGGTTATTTTGCTATCATCTTTGTGTTTGTCTCTGATTTACATGTTCTTAATCGATATCCAAGATCTTTTAATGTTACCATCATTATGGGATTGTATCTTGGACAAGATTCTTCACCTTCACCTTAGTTTTTCTTGTTTTTCTTACTAGTATCATTCAAACACACTATTGGATGTTTGTCAATCACCATCACTGTGATCCAAGACTACTTTTGGGACTCACATTATATTAAATTGTATAATAAAAGTAATTACACACTTGGAATTTAAAAAAAAAGCGGAATTATTTTTATTTTGTTACAATTAACCCCAAAATCATGCCCTAAACCGACACACTCGTATATAATGAGTTGAAATTGGCTTGCTACAAGATGAAAAGAAAAGTACAACTTTCGAGACTAAAAAACTGGGATAACATCATTACATACTTCGGAATTGCAATCAGACTTAAGATCACCTTTTGAATACATTAACCTTGAACCGGCCCGTTAATCTGTGTTAGCGCGATTGCCTGCGTTGCTAAGAGGACGAGAATATTATTCACGAGGGCGTGCGAGCCATAATGAGCTAAGAGCGCGGAGGCGTGAGAAATAGTCATTAATGGCTATAAGTGCTCTAGCTGATTGACGTGTCGTCAATATCCGATGCATTTGCTCCAAGGTTTGCTGCCTCAAATTGTCAGCCTGCTACCACCACCACCAAATCATTTCATCACTGACATGCCTTCTTTATAGTGGAGCAAGTGTGTATGTGTGTGAAGAGGTGGCAAAATGGGTCATAGTGGGTCATTTTTAGTAAGTGTTGGTATAAGGCTAGGTAAGGTTGACCCACAAATATTTTTTTCTCAATTTTTGTAATTTTCTTAATAATAATTAACGTGTTAAATGTGATTACAGAAACAATAGACGAGTTTGAAACCCTTAAGACTGTTACTGTTTCCCTTTTAAGCTAAATTATTTCTTTGATCTGTTTAACCAGCTGTCAAAAAAGACCTCAAGATGGTTTTAAGTTGCCACAACCAGTCCCATGTGTGATCATGCATGCACGTGTGTGTGTGATGATGTAAAGTCGTACCTGTCTAATGAAGCCCTCAAGGGTTCCTAGTTTACCCATAGCCATAGCCATTTGGCCCATGTAATTAGCTACATTGCCTGAAGGACCAATGGAGCCTGCTAATGTCTCGGCTAATGACTGCTGTAATGCATCCATTCCCTGAGATAAGGCATCCTCTGCCTGCTGAGATGTTTGCTGCAAGTTATTTATGGCTAATAACTGCTGCTCTGTCAAAGGCTCCAATTGGGTTATAAGTAGCTGCAAAAAACAGATCCACAAAACAACTTATTTCCATACAGATGTTATCAACAATAATGAAAAGATGCTAGTTTAGACCCTCACCTTGAGGAGTTCTGATGAACGAAATCCACCTAACCAAAGAAAGCATCGTTCTGCAGGCGTTTTCCACATGCCGGATAGAATGTGGAAGACATCAGCCTTTGCAGCATCACCTTTTATTCTAAAAATATCTTCATAATGTGCCACCACACCATCAACAATAATGCGCAGTTCACCATCAGCAGCATGTGAGCTAACAGCTTCTCTTAGCTCAGTAATTCTACGGTTTTGCTCTTCCAACCACCGTGCATATTCAACATGAAAAGATGAAGCTCCTGTATAATTGTTATTTTTCAATAGGACATATTAGATTCGATTACAGTGACACAAAAAGTAAACTCAGTTGCACAAACAAAAATATTCAAGAAACTTTCCTATCATCCTCTATACAACTTTTCAGTAGAGATGGCATAATGGAAGGGTCAGGTGGATCGGGTAAACAATGAAACAGGTTCGAGTCAAAACATGTAACATTTGGTAAAGCGCCAAAATGGGTTTCCGTTGAGTTCAAACATTCCTTGTCCAAATTCGTTAAGTTGTTAATAGATAATTAGCGTGTCAGAACTAATCACAAAAATCATGGTATTTCAATAATCATCCTATTTTCTATAGAAAGGTTTTCTGCATTAAGAATGCAAATTTAATGATCTGTTTGATCTCATTCCTATAAAGATAAGTCTTTTGTATGGATGGCCCGCTTGTAAGTAAATGGTTTGAAGTTGCCATCTCCACCTTTTGGAATATACAATTATCACATCAATCTTTTACCAACTTATTGGATGTACATAGATGGAACATACTGAAGTGAATCTACAAAACAAAGGTTTACAAGGTTTTAGGTGATGTACCAAATACAGATATACCAAAACAGACACCACAGAACAAAACAGAGGTTTTCAGGTTTCAAATTACAATGTCACTGTAACAAAGTTTTTGTTACTTGACAGTAATTGTTGACAAGAAGTACTCACAAGTGATAAGGGATATATAAGATGGAAAATCACAGGGTCATACCATTTCCACTGGTTGATTGAGACTGTTCCCCTGAACTTGAAAAAAAGACGCCCTTTCAGCAAAGAAGAAATAACATTAAGACAGGTGAAGCTGCTTCAAACGGTTTTTTTTTAAATGAAAACGATTGATGAAACCAAACCTGCTGCCTAGCACGCTGAAGCTCTTGCTCAAGTTGGCTCAACTTCATTCTGCTACTTTCAAGCTGTTGGACATAGGCCTACAAAATCCAAGGAGAACAGTTAAATAACGATTCACCATTTATAGTTTGAGAGAAAGGAGAGTCTGGAATTGGTCAAGATGAAAAAAAGGGTCTAAAATACTCCATACTAAAAAATGCAACATGTATATTGACCGTCACATACTTCTATGATGTATTGATTGTGGTTTTAACGACTATAATGCCTCTTGAAGAGGAAAAATAAAGAAAATTTTTGTACCCAAAGCAATGTTAATAGTTTCAAATAATGGTTACTGACAAGAAAAACACTAAATTAGTAGTGAGGACGTTTTACACTGACAAGTCGCTATGATTACCAAGTCAAAACAAAAGGTCCATAATACAGCTATAAATGATAAATAAAAAAGGCGTAATTACACATCATATAACGTGATTCCTTATATTGCAGAAAAACAAAAAAAATATACATATCTTAGTTATCTACATCCATGATCCATCTATCTCATGCATACCACCTTGCGCCATCTTTTTTTCAGATAGCATTGTGCTAAATATTGAAAAATGCAGCTCTGAGAGGCACGCTATAAACCAATTTGCAATGCACTAACTTGGCTTCAGTTTCTCACAATCAAGTAAACAAATTACTTCAAACCTTGAATAAATATTGTATAACCTATGGCTTCATCTTCATCAACATCACCATCATCATCATAGCATTGGGCTAAATTTGAAAAACGCAGCTCTGAAAGCCAAGCTATAAACCAATTTGCAATGCACTAACTTGGCTTCAGTCTTTCACAATCAAGTAAACAAATTACTTCAAACCTTGAATAATGTCCGTCATCGTTATCGTCATCGCCAGCGCCAGCGCCAGCAGAAGCAGAAGCAGAAGAAGAAATCTCCTCTCAACCTTATATTCTTAAAAAACTTATCCCTGCATTCATACCTAAATTATAATTTGTGGCTCAACTACTACACGTAAACATAGCTAATATTTGCATATTGTATCTACGGTCTTAGTTATTAATAGCGAATAGTGGACAATAGCGACACGCTACCTATACGCTACGTAGCAATAGCGATGAAATAGCGGGCGCAATTTTATGTTTAGCGACACACTAGGATAAAATTTTAGAAATATTTTACATGTAGATTATATCCAAATAAGCTGTTTCATATGTATACTTAACAAAAAACCTAAAATCCTGCTATTTTATACCTATAAAATCCTGCTATTTATATTAAAAAAAAAACTAAAATCCCGCTATTTGCCCACTATGGAGGCGCCAAAATCAAATAGTGACACGTGAGTGCTACGGTATTCACTATAGCGCTCGCTATGAGTGCTATTAATAACTATGTCTAAGGTATGAAGTGTATCATCTTTTTGGGAACACAAGAACCATATTTATAGAGACATTACTAATAAGGTACCATGTGAGCAGAAACTAAGCCAGATTTAGTTTTCAATGGTCAATGTTCAATGACCAATGTTGAGATCTCTAATGTCATAAGGAACATTCAACATGTTCCATAGAACCCTCTAGGGTGATAAAACCAACAACTTGAGGATAAAAAATAAAATAAAAAAGATTCAAGGTAAAAGAAGAGATGAGTGGCTTAACTAATAGCATGTGTTATATATAGAAACTAGTATCTCTCCATATATTTAGAGAATACAGTTGTAATCATCCCAAAATTAGTGATTGTAATCTTGTGTATATATTCGATACGTAATACAGAAGAGCAGTGGCGAAGCTTGAAATTTCCGACCGGGGGGTCGAAAACGTGTATACTAAAAAATTTCTATAAAACTAGGGGGTTGAAAACGCATATACCCAAAAATCTCTATACAAAAGCTACATACTCTCCACTACTAAGCAAAAAGTTCGGGGGTCGGCCGCCCCCTCCCGCCCCCACTATGATGCGCCCCTGCAGAAGAGGGCATTGACCTTATTATCACTTTCATGGTATCACAAGCGCAGGTCATAACCTATTATCACTTCCATTAACAGATGAAAAGAAAACATACCTTCTTCCGTAAACGACTTTTTCTTGCAGCTTCACGATTTTGAGCAAGCCTACGAAGTGTCTGAAGATTCATTATAGTTAATAAAATCAGACGATCGCATTAAAACCGCAGACTTGGCTATCAGGTCCAAAATAATAGCATCACTTGACTTGAAGCACGTCTAGATAATTAATTTAGAGGTGGCATTTTCACCCATTAATTATGAACAGGTCAATTTGGGTTATGATTTATCCTATACAGGTAAAACATTATATCTAGCTAAAAAATCAACGGGTAGGGTTGAAAAGTCACTTAAGTGCATCTTAAAGTATGTAACCTCCTAACTTGCTTTAATTCAAACATTTATATTATCAATCTTATTATATAATTTTGTGATCATATATAGTGCTTAATATGTTTTTTTACATAAACTTAAACAGTGGGCAAAAAAGTGTGTGAGAGTCAACCCAACATGTTTTGATCTGCCATAAACCTGTTTAGACCTGATATCCAACCCGCTTGACCCGCCCTTGTTACCACCTCTAATAACTGTCATGTCTATGTATTCATAATGACAATAAGCAAGTGTTGTCAAGAAAGAGCAGCTGTTTGAAGTTCAATAGTGAAGTAGAGAAGGGATGATAAATTTTTGCTTTCTAATAACTCTCTACTTCCCCTTCTTAAATGGATTTTTGTTTTTGGGAGATTAACAATCCTATTTGAATCATTCAAAAAAGAAACATAGCAATTATTATGTACTTTAGAAAAATCAAGTAACAAAACCTTTTGGTCCCTCGACTTGTCACTAGCATCAGAAACCACAAGCCCATGGGATTGACCATTATGGAACTGCATTAGAATAATCACAAGCACCATCTATTAGCAAATACTCCATCTATGAAATTCAAGTCTATCTCAAAAGATATGAGAAAACAAAAATCTAAAATATTATTGTAGATCATTGATTTAAAGTTTCCCAAAAGCTTCATATATAAGATGTAAATGACCCAAAGAGAACATTCAAGTAGTTAAAGTATTACCCCCATAGCCTTGTCATCAGTGTCCCCATCAGTGGAAGTATCAGTCCTCGGACTGAACTCTGCCATCATGGACTCTTAATAAAATAAAGTGCCAAGTTCTTTTGTGTTAAAATAGCTATTGAATAAACCGCGATCAATAGATCCCGAACAATGTTGTAGAATGTATGAATATCCCACCGCCCCTGCATATAATTTAGCAAGTTAGTTGTAGAAGCCAAAACCAAGCTTTCAGAACGTTTGTCATGTGTGTGTATGTAGTATGTACATACACACACTCATCTATATATAAATATATATTAGTAACTAACCAAGTAATATAAATATATAACTCGTCATTGATTATTGGCCAATGCATCTAATCTAAAAATATGAATATATTATCTCTTGTACAACATATTGCAGGGTGTTTGGATGTCTGATTTCAAGTGATATTTGCTACTTTAGAAAATCAATTGCGTAAGGTTAGGGATAGTTCTGTAACTCCACATATAGCAGTCTCTTCATCATAGGCTCAACAAAATTTCAAAAAAAAATCATCCACATCATTCGAATTTCGTCGTCGAGATTCTTAACTAATAAATGTTATACCTAGGGTTAAGAAGCTTCTATCAAGAAAAAATATGAACTTATATCATATACAAAACCTAGAAGCAACATGTAATTTATCTAAAGTCAAACTGCATCCCCTTTCTCATGAACACACACACACACACACACATATATATATATATATATATTTCAATTTCAGCTTCAAAATTCATAACAACTTGGTTCAACACTTGATATCAGTCTGAAGATTTAAAATAAAAATAAAGAGAAGAAGTAAGTTTTGCGTGTGTTAAGAGATATCAGTTCTGAGGAACACAATTGAGCAACCCTAAATCAAAATATTAAGGTATGTGAGTGCTGGGATTAGAGAGCTTACAGGTTAGGTTAACAGAAGCTCATACGAAATATTATGAAGAATCGAACCAAACAGTGTTCGGATGCTGTTGATCTCTTCTTCTTTCTTCGCTTGTCTCTGTGTGAGAGAGTGCTTTCGAGCAAAGTATGGAGAGAGGGTGTTTGTTTGGTAGGAGGATCTAAGTGTCGATGGTTTTGACTTTTTGATACCAACCTTTCCAATAGGTGGTGGTTGTACATGCCTCACGATCAATTATTTCATCGGTGATTGTATTTTTTTTAACAGTAAATTTGATCTTTGACGTATTACTTGAGTATTACAGTTCTATTAGCGAATTATCTGATTATATCCATCTTCATTAGACATGATGTCTATACATCATTCAGGAGGAAACCCAAAAAGTATAAGAAAAACCCTGAGAATCAAACCCAAGATCTATTGGTTCTAAAGCCTTATCTCACCTACAACATATCACTAGGCTATAAACCCATGGACTCATCGCTACTTGTAATCCATCGTGTAATGGGTGTGTGATGCGACTTTAATGTAAGTTGGGAGCGACTTTAATATTCGTGATGTAATCATGTAATGTGGTGTCTTTTCTGGTAGACTTAATTATTGTTTCGTCCAAGTGGTTTGTCGAAAATAACTATTTCAATCTATTAGTTTATAAATTCCGATCAGTCCCTGTGGTTTCACTTGTAACTATTTCAGTCCACTCTCCTAACACCATCTATTTTTAACTATTAATTAGCCCACGTGCTTGTCACGTGCAGGGCAATTTGGTCATTTCCAATTCAATAAAGGAACCTGTTATATATAACACCATATACCTTATCCTTTTCAACCTTTCATTTTCACCCTTCTTTTCTCAAATCCATTTTAATCAGCGATTTAAGAACATCATCCACAACTAGTTTGTAACAATGGCATTTTATCTTTGGTGGGAACGCCTAGCAGGAGAGGTTTTTGACCCAGAATCAACATACAGTAAGTTATAAACTTAGTTAAATTTTGAGTAAATTTTTGAATGCATTTTTAGTGAGTATTTTGCATAATTATCGTCGACATTGTTGTTAAACAAAAGAAAGTAACCCAATTTTTAATTGACTATTAAATAGGGGGTCATCCAGGAGTGTTTAGCATGAAGTTTAATCACATGGGTGTTTTTACAAAACCACCAGGTAGAAGCTATTCCAAGGGTCAGGTGAACTACATTGACATAATTCATTTGAGTTTGGGTACAATCAGGTGGATGCTATGTTAGGGACCCTAGGTTATGACGATGATGATGATGATGATGATGATGTACTTTTTATGTATTATAAGATATCTGATCAGGATCTTGATAACGGTTTAGTTGGTTTAAGAAATGGTGATGATATAGAGGGTATGCTTAAGTATGTTGAGGACCATAGGGTGATTGAAATATATGTAGAACAGGTCAAAAAGACAGTAGACAGTGGTAATGTTGTGAATGAGGAAAACAATGAAAATCAAGCAGTAGATAATGGTATTAGAAGGAACACACAAGAAATCATAGAAGCTGGTTGGGCTCCTGGTCATTGGGTTCTTGAAAGTCAGTTTAGTCAGGTAACTCAGCTTAGCCAGTCTACTCAGGTTAATGAAACTAGTGCAAACAATGCTGTAATCACCAGAGTGCTCAAGAAGCTAGTGACCACACCGCTGTTGTTAATAAAACAGGTGCTAACACTACTGCTGATCAATCTGATTCAGAAGATTCTGAATTCATAGACAAGGATAATATCATTGAAGAGCCAGAAGTAGACATGGAAGAGGTTACAGCTAGAAGACCAAATTCAGTTGAAGAGCATAATACTTTAGAAGATGATGAGCAATATGCTGAAGATGATAATCCTAATAATTCTGATTGTAGGTCCCGGTGACGGCGGTTCTAGACGGAAGCTTGGGCGTATGATAGTACCATTCGGTAGAACGTTATTAAGAAGGGAGTAGAGACAAAATCAACGGAAGCATTCATTCATTTATATCGAAAGAGTATACATCTTGTCTGGCTGGCGGAATTCCTGGAGAGAATCCACCAGCGTTTCCCCTCAGGGAACTTCCAAAACTTACAAACAATGAACATACAACACATATATATAGACATGAGCAGCTCGTGCGAATGGTTGTGTCACTCTATGAACCACATAAACTCACTCGTACGAGTGAGATGTTTATCACTAGTACGAGGCACACTGTCACTCGTACGAGCCAGTTCTCGTTCGCACTTGGGTCGTGTTCGTATCTAATCTATACAATATTCAATACACACTCTTTCTAGCCTATTCGCACAGTGACGAAAATAAACTGCATCAACAAATTCCCCCTGGACGTCACTATTGAAGCTTGATCTTGATCTTGAAATCTGAGAGCTGTGTTTGAATATTCTGCAACTTCAATCAGGTATATGTCGATGTCTTAGAACGTGTCAACAAATTCTCCCTTGATTGATGATCCGGGTTTGCATTATCTACTTTAAGCAACATTCCCCATGAAATAATTTTCTTCATAAATTAATCTTCAGGTCTTTTATTTGCACAGTTCAAGACCTCCTCTGATTTGCTTAATCTATAAATTTTCTGGAATAATCACCAACTTAAAATTAATCAATGTAGCATCTCCATTTCGACATTAACCACATCCGCGTTTGGTTTAGCGCACTCCTCCAATGCTCGATCCTCTGATCTTCAAAACCCAACCGCAATTGATAGAAACTTTGAATTACCACAACGACAAACTTCAAGTCAATAGACATCCGCGTAAATCTGAAATACTGATTTCTGTAATCACGATTGATCAGCAAATCGGTAATCTTCTCAATCAGCAAATCATCATCGGAATCATATTATCTGGTAGCACATCGAATCTGAGAAACATTCTTCGATAATCAAAAACACATGTATAGCTATCTCTGCTGGAATGGGGCAACTAAAACTACAAAACATCCTCATTTCCTGGCGGTTAGTCCTGAAAACAGTTCATTTACCTTATAGAGTTAAAGATAAGCAGTCGTATGTGCTTCCAATTCCACATCGAAGATAAGGTATTTAAACCTTAAGCATCAATCTGTATCATGATCTAAAAATTCTGAACATCCTTTAATCACACATTCTGCCGTAATCAGAATCACATTCTTCCTTTTTTAGTCACAAAAACAGATGTATAGCTATCTCCGCTGGAATGGGGCAACTGAAACTACAAGATATCCTTGTTTCCTGGCGGTTAGTCCGAAAAACAGTTCATTTGCCTTGCAGAGTTAAAGATAAGCAGTCGTGTGTGCTTCCACTTCCACATCGGGGATCAGGCATTTAACCCTTGAGCATCAATCTGTATCATGATCTGAAAATTCTGAAGATCTTTTGATCACGACATTCCAAATGTATAGTCTATTTCGTGAATAGACATAAACGTTATCTCATTACTAATGAATCTTCGATCCTCTATGTTTCCCAGATAATCTGCAGTCGGAACCACCCGGATACTGTTGCATCATCACGAATTTCAAAAGTGCCGGAATTTTAACATATACGTGAAAACTTTTATTCCCCCTCATTTTTGCAAATTCTGACGTCTTGAGTTCTTATGGGAATGAAGATAATGGCGCGACTGCAGCATATGGTACTCAAATTTTGAAGAAAATTTCCCAAAATTGCTGTTTTGATCAAATGTTGATTTAACATAAAGGCCCATTAATAGTCACTACACCAGATGATCAACGTTTTGCACAGGTATTAGTGACTACCCCAAAATATTCATCATTTTGTGATAGTATCATCAAATCTATACTCTGAAGCTCTAGACGGTGTCCCCAAACAACCCGAGTTAGATGTTAAAATCTCAAAAAAATTTGTAATCTCCAATTTTTTTTCTGGGCACTCGTCTCGTTGATACGATCAAAAAATGCCTCTTTTTTGTCACCACTTCGTATGAGCTAGACTTTGTACGAGTGGTGCTCGTACGAGTGACCAATTATCACTCATACGAGCCACAAAGGCTCACTCGTACAAACGAAACTGATTACGTTTTTCAATCCAGGATCTTTATATCTTCGAATTTCAAGATGATTTTAGCACAGTTCTGGTCGAAAATCAGTTTCTAACAATCCTATGGTATCAGTTTTACATTATGTCCGTGGATTGTCCGATTATTTGATGTTTTACATCTAAAACCCCTCATACGTCCAAAATTCATGAGCGTAGGTGATTCATCAACTGTTAGATTGAATGAATCGGTACCATAGCTTTGATACTAGTTGTAGGTCCCGGTGACGGCGGTTCTAGACTAATGCTTGGGCGTGTGATAGTACCGATTCGGTAGAACGTTATTAAGAAGGGAGTAGAGACAGAATCAGTGGAAGCATTCATTCATTCATACCGAAATAGTATACATCTTGTCTGGCTGGCGGAATTCCTAGAGAGAATCTGCCAGCGTTTCCCCTCAGGGAACTTTCAAGACTTACAAACATTGAACACACAACACATATATATAAACATGAGCAGCTCGTCGAATGGTTGCTCGTACGAGTGACAAGATGCCACTCGTAGGAACCACATAAGCTCACTCGTGTGAGTGAGATGTTTATCACTCGTACGAGGCACATTGTCACTCGTACGAGCCAGTTCTCGTTCACTTGGGTCGTGTGTCCGTATCTAATCTATACAATATTCACTACACACTCTTTCTGGCCTATTAGCACAGTGACGGACATAAAGTGCATCAACGCCGATGATGACCGGAATGATTCTGATTCTGAAGACTCTGATTTCTTTGTAGACTTAGCAAATATCTTGATGAAGATGAAGTTGACATGGAAGACTTCAGAGCTGCAGTTGAGAACGATGTGGTAGAGGAACCAGTTGACAACTTTAGTGAAAATGAGAGTGTATTTGAACTTGATGACTTTGACAGTCTAAATGATGAGGAGAATGAGCCACCTTTAAACAGGGCTTTGAAAAAGTTAAGGAAGAAGAGGCTAGCCAGAGATCCTATTATGGAACCATTTTTTGTTGGACAACGGTTTTCAAGTAGAGATGACATTAAACACTTGTGAAGAAGCTTGCAGTTGATAGTAAAAGGCAGCTTGAAATTGAAAGGAATGATAAAGCTAGGTTTGTGTAGTATGGGGTGGTTTAAATGCATGCTGTTTGAAAACATGGTCCATTAAACGTTGGTAGGTGGCTCCAGCGTTGCGCAATACGAAGGCATCTTTGTGTAACAGAAAATGCCCTTGTCTGTTCGGAAAGCGGTCTTGTCTTCATCTTCTTTCTTCATTTAGATCTGGTGGTAGCCCTTGTAGCAATCAAGGAAACATTTCCACCTGAATGAAGCAAGAGAGTCCACCTTTTTCTCGATTTCCGGTAAGGCGTAGCAGTCCTTGGGACATGCCTTGTTGAGATCATTGAAATCGACGCACATGCGCCAACTGCCGTTGGACTTTTGGACCATGACTGGGTTGGCTACCCATGTCTGATAACGTACTTCTCGGATGATTCCTGCTTGGAGAAGTTATGTGACTTGCTCGTTCAAAGCGCGGGTCTTTTCGGGCCCGAAGCTGCGCTTTTTCTGAATGATAGGCTGAACTAAAGGGAATGTGTGCAGTGCATACTCATCTATTTCCCTTGGCACCCCCGTCATATCCGCCGGTGACCATGCAAAAATATCAGAATTTCAGAACAACAGTTTTTTCAACCGCGCCTTGATGGCGGGAGTCATGGCGGGTCCCAAGAGCACGGTTTGTTCCGGGTACTTGTTGTTGAGTACCCACTTTTCTGGCTCTCCGTCGGAAGATGGCTTGGGTTGCTTTATTGGCGGTTCCTCATCCACCGACATGACTTCCTTCCTTGAATACATGATGGCCACTTCCGTGGGAAAACCGCAAGCAGCGTGAGGGATGGAAGTATTCATGATGAAATCCTGTTGGGCGCGTTGTCCTAATAGTACGTCATGGCACGATGTTGCGGCCATGACCATGAAATTGACCTGGACTGTGTGAGTGTGACGCCCATCAGAAAGAGTCACCGGAAAAGAAATCTGTCCCAAAGGGAAAACAGCCGCGTTGCAGAAACCAGTGAGTGGGAAATCCACCGGCTCTAGGCGTGCTTTGTCCTCCGGGTCGAGTTGTTGGAAACACCGTTCATAGATAATGTACATAGAGCTCCCAGGGTCTATGAACATGTAGTCTGTGCGGTAGTGACAAAAAATGTTAGTTATCACTATCGGTCGGTCTTCTTGTGGACCCCCGGGGACGCGGGGAAGATGACCTGCTGCACACGCTAGTGAGACGTGCAGCTCTTCTGGTGGTTACGCTTGCGCGAAGGACCACCCTGAATCATATGAATAGATTTCATTTTTTTGTTACTCGGGCCCTCGCCGCTCGAGTAAATTGGCGCACCTCCTTGCGCACGTTCTGTAATAAGTGGGTGAGCTTCCCACTTTTAGGCGCCTTTTCAATCTCCATGTACAGGGAGATGCAATTATCAATTGTGTGCCCAGTGTCTTTATGATAATCACAGAATGGTTGGGGTCTTGACCCTTCTTATTGCGCATCGGCGGTGGTTGTTTGAACTGATGGTCCTCTGTACTGAGAACTTCCGCCGGTGTCTTCGTCAGTGGGGTCCACTGACGGTCGCGATTATCTTGCTTTCTTGCTCGCTGGGTGGCGAGCTTATTAATGGTGGCACGATCGTCGACCGGTGTGTGGGAAGGGTTCTGGCTGTGGTCCTTCTACCCTTTATTCTTTTTGGCCAAAACTCATGCTTAAGTCTTGGGGATGGTTATGAGGTAGGGGAGGTCTACTATTATTGAGGTTGCACTCCGTCTGCGCGCAGACCTTTGCGGCTGCCAAAAGTTTCTCCCAGCTCTTGTGGATACCTGTAGTTCCTGACAAGCCTTTGATCATCTCGTCCCAACGTACTCGTGCACGTCCCCTATCTCTAGCACTTCCTTGTTGTAGCGGGTGATGAAGTCCTCAAGATTTTCATCGTCGCGCCGCCAAATATTCATTACATTAGAAGACTCTATGACATAACGCCTTTGTTGACTTAAATGCGCCAGGAACTTATCTTTCAAGTCGTTCCAGGACGTGAGTTTGCCCGTGGGCAGGTTATCAAACCACAGGCGTGTAGCACATGTGAGGGTTTGAAGGAACAGGTGACAGACATCGGTACTTGCGCCGGTAAAGAGACACAGGTGATCATCCGGGTTGGTCAACCCGTTGTATTTCCTGACATTGGAGGGCAGTTTTGCACGCTCCAGTGGTGCGAGAGCAATCTCCTTAATAAACTTGGAGTGTTCGGCTGCGTCGGCTGGCCAGTAAATCAAGTTGTAATCATGCTCGGCTTCTAGGTTGTAACCGCCGCGTGGAGCGGATCTGTATGCCGCATGATTCTTGAGTATCTGCTGAAAAACGCTAGCGCTATCACCTTCACCATAGGTTTTGTCTTCCTGACGCTGGGTGTACCGCTCCCCTTGAGGACGCAGGCCCAACCGTGAGTGGACAGATGCTCGTCTAAGGGATGGAGACTATATGGTACACTCGCCCCAGCTGGCAAGTCGTAACTCAAAATCCTTGGTGCAGGCAAAGCATGCACCTGAACAGCGGGTTGCACTGGGGCAGCAGGGGTGTTTGTCTGCGCACAAAGTTGCGCATAGACGGCATTCAGGGCCGTCTGACACTTTATGAACCATGACATCGGGGTCTCGCCCGGGGGTAAGACCGATGTGATCTTTACCAAGGGAGTCTCCAGCTGGGCTCCGAGAGTGACCGGAATGTTTATACGGCCGGAGCCGTGTTGACCTCCGGTATCCTAGGAAGAGTCTTCCCTCACTTGTCAGTCGATACGAGAGGCATGAACTGGGTTCTTGCCTTCGGCTCGAGGACCTCGTGGGTATTTGATGGGAAATCGGCCATACGAAAGCGAGGTTTGAAAAAGTGAAACTGAAAGGAAATGGCTGGAAAAAAGTGAGAAAAGCACGGATGGCGCCAATGAAGAAGCACCGGTTGAAACTAGGGATATCCGGAGATATATAAGTTACAACCAGGGTGTATCTGCATAAAAGGTTATCCTCTCGCTTCACTCTTTTGGTGCAAGCTCGCTCAAGCTGATCTGTAACACTAGCAATGCCGTTAGTCTCGCCACGGGGAAAAGGGTGGTTTTCTCCGTGACCACACTCCGGCGTGAGAATAAGTATTTGAGGATGGTAAGCAAGTAATTGCAAGTATATGATGTAAGCGAAAGCTTGTGTGTGCTAGAAGCGTGTCCTTTACCTTGAGATCCGATACTTATTTATAGTCGAAAAAGTTATGTTCTGTAGAAGCGCTGGTGGGCCTTGGGCCCAGCCCATATAGCCAGAGACATCAGTTTTGTCCCTCTGCGTCAGACATTAAATGCTCCCTACAGGAGAAGTAATGTCCTCCGTCAGGAGGTGTGCTTTGTCGGATGTTGAGTGGTGCCACGTGTAAAGGTAGTTGTCTCTGGTGTCAGGCCTGTTGCCAGCCGAAAGTGGAGAAGGTGGAACAGTCACTGCAGAGACGTGGATGGTGTATGGTCTGACGTCTGCCTCACTTGTCATGGACACTGTCCCATGCAACCTGCCGAGTAACCCTTGGTCAAAGTTCTGCCACTTTATACCCTTGGGTATGGTCAACACCTCTTAGTGCTTACCCCTTCTGCGATGCTGTCAAGGTTTTTCCCACCAGCGCAGGGTGTCAGGGGTATACCCTTTGGTCCCAAGACTATGAGGCGCTTCTCAAGTGTGTCTTGTCCTTGCAAGGCTTTGGGATTCGCAGCTCAGAGGGATGTTGTTCTGTGCATGGTCTAGTAACTTGCGCGCGTAAGTCTAACTTGCCGTTGTGGGGAGTACACAAGGCTCGTTGTGTGACTTGCATAGTTTAGTCTAACTTGCCGTTGTGCTGAGTGAGCAAGACTCATTGTGTAACTTGATTGGTATTGATCTAAGTTACCGTTGCGACGAGTGCGCAAGGTTCATTGTATGACCTATTGTTGTTGGTCTAATTCACCGTTGCGCTGAGTGCGCAAGGCTCATTGTATGACCATTTGGGGTTACGCACCATTGCATGTTGCATGCAAGATTATCCTTGTAAAATGTAGTCAAGGGTATGGTCATTTGGGACCATACCTCCTCAAGTTCCCCCAGTCCAGTGCTGCTCCTACGTGCATGTTGTAAAGTTGGAGGAGTGCTGGACTAAAAGGATTGTTGCATGCGCCGCTAAATTGATGGCGAAAATTTTGATAAGGGTTGAGAGAAAACGTTAGTGTGAAGGAAACGTTTTGTCATCAAGCTCTTGGAATTCGAAAATCTGATCTTCTGACGTTGCAGGTGAGTTGGTGAGAAAAATGGGAGTTGAAAAGACGTCTGACAGCTATAGCATGCACTCAGCTGCTTCGTCTGCCATTCATTAATGAATTGGCAGAGAGCGTGGTAGCCACTCGCGCACGTTCACTGTCATTGCCCATTGCTTGCCACGCGTCCATATCTGGTTAGTTGCTATTACTACATGTGAGACACGTTCTCCAAGTGCATTAAATGCGAGCACTATAAATAGGGGTGCTCCGGTTAGGGTTTTCATCATTCCTTCAACTTCTCCTTCATTCTCTTCTCTGCAATTTTTTTAGAGTTCTTGTGTTCTTCAAAGTTTTTTTCCAAAAACTTCCTTCTTTTTCTTGATTCTTAATGGCGTCTAGAGGGCCTGAAGCTGCCTCTGGCGTTGGTGCTCCGCCCCCTTTGCCGGCTTGTAAGTTGAACCGGCAGGCTCTTGAGGATCTTGTTTCTAGCTTCCTGTTTCCTCCCAACTAGGATGCCCGGTTGCCGGCTGAGGGTGAGACAGTCGCCGATGCTCCGGCGGGCTACATCACCCTATTTTATGATTTTTCGGTGAGGGTAATTTTCGGTTGCCCGCCACCATATTTTTTTCTGGAAGTGTTGCAGTACTATGGCTTCCACCTTTCCCAGTTGAACCGATGGGAATGGTGAGAATCAAGCAGTTCGAGTTTCTTTGCCGGTCGACGAGGTCTGTTCCCACCGTCCACCGCATTTTTTATCAACTCCATTGTTCAATGGGGTTTTATTCTTTTCAGCACCGTGCGCAAGCACGAAAAATTTTGCTCTCTCTCTCTCCAAGTCCTTCCATGATTGGAAGACAAAATTCTTTTTTGTGAAGGCCGGTGTTATACCTGTGCCTTTGACGTTCCAGGGGCCGGAAGAGATTCTGGCAGAGACCCTACCAATACCAGTGTTGGACCCCTGGTATTGTGATTTGAAAGAGATCCCGACGATTACTGGTGGCGGCGGGGATAAGCCTGCTGTGGGGACCCGACCGCCGATCTTGACCAGTGTATGTGGAGGGTGATCGAAGTAAGTGCTCTTATTCCATTATGTTTTCTTGACCTTGACTTGTTGGTAGGCTAACATGCATGTGTTTTGTTTACAGGAGCTCCTTTGTTCTTGGCCGCCTTTCAGAGGAAAGAAGGGCGGATTAAAAAGCTTCCCTTGAAGCCGGATTAGTCCACCTGGTATGTGCAGGTTTTGGGCAATTTTGCCCTAGTCAAGGATGCGGACCTGGAGGCCTCCGCGCCACCAACTGGTGAGTTTTGATTGTTTAATTGCGCACCTTTACAGTTGACTTACTTGTTGTTCTTCTTTTAATGCATGTGCTCTGGGATATTTGGGCATTGGCCCAGAGCACAAGAAAAAGAGACGCACGGGGTCGATCAAGGTGGTGGAGAGAGAGGCGACTCAACCCGGGGCGGGCCCTCCCATAGGTAAGCGCGTTGTTACTGACAAGTGGAAAGCTTATGTAGTCATCTCTGACTCATGGGAGGGTCTTGAACCTGTATGTGCGAAGAAGGCTGCACCAAAGCACGCGGTTATATCGACCGCCAAACCTGCTAGTCCTGAGATCCCAAAGGTGCCGTTGAAGCGAAAGAGGCGTCCGAAGGAGGACCTCTCCGCACAACCATGTAAAAAGGTTGCGCGGAAGCATCTGGGGGAAGCGGGGAGATCTTGGGTCACTAACTGCTAAGATATCACTCGGTAATTTTCGGTAACCTTCGAGATTTTCTTCTTGTTGTTTTTTCCTCCATGGCTAACTGTTGTTATTATGCAGTGGGCGATGATCTGGTTTCTGTAGAGTCCGGCACACATGCGCCGCGGGCATTGATTCTCCAATGACCCCTGCCGGTGGTCAAGGAGGGAGTTCTGCTGCTGGGGCAGAAGAACCGGTCGGCGTGAGAGAGGGCCTCACATGGTGGTGGAAGGTTCCAGTATGGGTACTAATGCGGGTTCTCCGGTTTGGGAATGTCCGGTGGCTCCATTGACGCAACCACAACAGGATATTGAAGAACCCGTGGTTGTTGTTGAGGAATCGCGGGTGGATCTTGGGGAACCTGCGGTGGAAGTGGAAGAATCGGGGTTCGTTGCGCAAGAACCCATTATGGTGGGGGCAGAACGCACGCATCCGGGTAGCGCGGTTAATGTTGGTGAGGCGGAGCCGGTGGGACTGACTTTTGTCGATGGTGTTCAGAACAGTGCTCCACAAGGGGAGCATGTGGAGGAACCGGCACCCGGGGATTGAGTAGGGTCTGCTGCCCTTGATTTGTCTCCAATCCGTCTGGATGAAACTCCGGGAGATTATTATTATAGGTCATTCTCCTCCGCTCAAGCTGAAGAGATCGACACTCCTGTGTGGAAATTAGAGAAAGGAGACGACTTTTCTCACTGGCCGGTGTGCCGTGAGTTTTTTAAGGGAGCTTTCCCCCCAGCAGAGGTACGTTTGCTTTCTGATCATGAAGAGGAAGAGACGTATCATACGTACCTCCAGGCAGCTGCCAGGTCCGCCTCTGTGACTTACAAGATTGTTCGTGAATGGCGGGGCCTGGTGAAGCAAAAGAAGGATCTTGAGGCTGCCCAAGTGGTCCTTGGTAAAGAGCGAGCTGAAGTGGCTGCACGTGAAGCTGCGGCGCAGGCAAAGGAGACTGCCTTCACCGATACCTAGCGAATTGAAGGGTGGTACGCGCAGGGGTGGAAAAAACGGGCCGAAGCCTCAGACGCCAAACTTGCTGAGAAGCGCAAGTTGTGGAAGGAGGCTTGTGAAAGGGATAACAGGGAGAAGAAATCCCTGAGGGATGAACTGACCCAGTTGCGCGCTGGTGTGGCGCAAGAAAAGAGAGAGAAGGAGGCGACAACTGCCGCGGCTGCACAAGCTAGTGTGCAGCGCGCACAGTGAACAGAGAGAGGTACCTCCTTGTCCTGGTGTTTATTCCCTTTTGATATTACTAAGTTATGATTCTAACCTTGTTGTGATCAAACAGGCCGAAGCTTGCGCTGCTTTAGACAACGCTAAAAAAGATATCCAAGCAGCCTTGGTGGAGAAAGCTGAGCTTCTGCACAGGCTGCGGTTGGCGGAGGCGAAGGTGGAGACGGGTGAGAAAAAAATGGAGGATTCTGAAAGCTCCCGTGCCATCTCCGAGTCATTGTTGGAGTCGCTCACCAACAACATGTTGTGGCTTCAGCAGCATGGGATTGTCCATGTAAGTGTTTTGCTTGTTTTTCGTGATCTTTATGTGATGGCTCTGAACTTTCTTCTGAATTTGCAGATTGCCAATTCAATTGTGAACTCTATGGAGTTGGATGGTGCAGTAGCCAAGCTAGTGGTTGCTGCGCACCATGATGGGCATGCGCTAGGCTATGCTGAGTGTGCGCAACAAGTCACTCATGCCTTGGATATTCCATGGGATTCAAGTCATGCTTCCACTCATGGAATTAATACCGGAGCTGTCTTCGAGAAGGCACAGCAAGGGTATAACTGTCTTGATATTCCCGCCTTGGAATTGATAAGCGAGGCGCTCACCCATGATGACTTCGTCGATCACTTGAAGGATATCTTTCCGGAAGAAGTCGAGGTCGCTGCTGAAGAAGAAGACTAGTGTAGGATCCTTAATGTAATATCTTGTAGGATCTTTGATTGCGCTACGAATTGCGCGGTTTTGTAAAAATTTCTATCTTATAATGAAATGTTTCTTCCTTGTTACAATGTTTGCGTGAAATGGACCAAGTTTGTGTAGGTATAGCGAATGAAACTGGTAATGAATTCGCGCGTGAACATCAGCTCCTATGCGTGTTTCATAGGTAGTGACTTAGGGTTTGCTAGTCATTGTGCACCAAGGTGTTTTTGCGTATACCCAAAGTGGTTCTGCACATTTGTAACGAAACATTAAGATAAAAATAAATCAAGTAACTCTTGTCTTTATTACATAATTGGGCGCAAGAGCCATATTTTAGAATAGACAAGAGATAATGAACTTGCAAGTTTACATGTAGTACCATCTTAGCTATTGCGCATTCCATGTCCTAGGGATATTTGTTCCGTCTAGGCGCTTAAGTGTGTATGCGCCTTTTCCCAAGACTTCATGAATAACATAAGGACCTTCCCATTTGGGTGCCAGTTTTCCAGAACGTTCGGCGTTAGATGCCTCATTATCGCGTAGAACAAAGTCACCGGGTAAAACGGTGCATATGCGGACTCGCGCGTTGTAATATTTTTCGAGCTTGGACTTGTATTTCGCCTCATTGATGGCGACGTTTTCACGCCTTTCTTCTAGTAAGTCCAAGTCAAGTCTGCGCTCATCCTCATTGTTTTGTCTTTGCGTAGCTAATATGCGCGGTGATGGGAGGCCTATCTCTGCAGGAATCACTGCCTCCATCCCATACACAAGGCTAAAAGGAGTTTCGCCCATGCTGGTTTTAGGCATGGTTTGATGAGCCCATAAGATACTTGGCAGCTCATCTACCCAGCCTCTGCGCTGTACCTAACCTTATCTTGATCCCTTTGACTATGCTTTTGTTAATTCTTTCCACTTGGCCGTTCCCTTGGGGATGCGCGACCGAAGTGAATACGTGTTCGATATGCATTTCTTTCATCCATTGTTGTAGCTCTTCGGCTGCGAAGTTGGGACTGTTATTAGTGACTATGCGCAGGGGTAACCCGAAGTGGCATATAATGTGTTCCCATATAAACTTTCGCACTACGGTTGCTGTGGTGGATGCAAGGGGTTTGGCTTCTACCCATTTTGTGAAATAATCGACTGCAACGATTATGAATTTCACCGCTCCTAGAGCGACTAGGAATGGTCCCACCATATCGATTGCCCATTGCTGAAAAGGCCATGCTGTTGTCACCGGGATCAAAGGATTCTTGTGGCGCAGTGGCTTTAGAGCATGGCGCTGGCATGACGCGCATTTATGTAATGTTTCAACCGCATCAAGGTGCATGCTAGGCCAATAGTATCCGGTATTCATATCTTTGCTACGACCATGCGTGGGCCGGCATGAATTCCGCATAACCCTTCGTGTATTTCGCGGATCAAGTACTATGCATCTTGCGGATCAATGCAGCGGAGGAGCGGCCCAAGGTATGACTTTCGGTATAAGATACTGTCCGCCATTTCTTAATTGAGTGCCTTGTTCTGGACCTTCCTTGCTTCCGCTTTGTTTTCGGGAGGCTCCCTTGTTGCAAGAACATGATGATGGGGGACATCCAAGATGGATTTCCACTTTAATGATGTTGACTTGTCGCAAAGGAACTGAAGGGTTTTTGAGTACCTCAATGCGCACCTCGCGCGCAAGGTGCTTGAAGCTTGTAGCGGCTAACTTGCTGAGAGTGTCGACGTGCTTCTTCTCGCTTCGGTTGACATGGGTTATCTTTAAGTGTTGGAATTTGGTTATTAAGGCTTGCGCTTGTTCTAGATACAAGTCCATCACCTCGCCTTTTGCGTCATACAGGACGTTGACCTGTCCGGCGACCAAGAGTGAGTCGACGTGGGCTTCCAAATTCTACGCACCCATTTTGATTGCTAACGGAAGGCCTGCCGGGAACGCTTCATACTCAGCTTTATTATTTGTACTTTTAAAATCCAACCTGATGGCATTGGTGAATTCTTGATTGTCGGGGCTTATTAGACGAAGACCTGCCCCTGTGCCATCATCGTTGGATGCGCCATCGGTGTGAAGTATCCATGCGCGATCATCTGTAACTGGCGTTGGATTCTATACAGCTTCACATTCTTGCACTTTATTTTGTGGGACTTCCGCAATGAAATCAGCTCATATCTGGCCCTTTATTGCTGGGCGTGGTTTGTACATGATATTGTGTCCACCAAGTTCAATCGCCCATTTTACTAGGCGGCCAGATATGTCTAGTTTCGACAAAATTTGGCCTAAATGATAGTTCGAGAGAACAGTTATTTCGTGGCCTGAAAAATATTAGTGCAACCGCCGGGATGCATGGACTAAAGCTAGAGCGAGCTTTTCCATCATGGGATATCGAGTCTCTGGGTCAGTAAGCATCTTGCTGACGTAGTAGATCGGAGTATGAACTCCTACGCGTTCTACTAGCAGAACGGCTCCCAGAGCGATATCTGATGCGGAAAGGTAAAGTAGTGGCTCGTTCTTCTGCGGTGCGGTGAGTGTTGGTAGCTGGACTAAGCATTACTTCATTTGGGTGAAGGCTTTATCCGCATCCGATGTCCACTGAAACTTGTTCTTTTTCACACAATTCCACAGGGTGCAAATGAATGGGAAGGACTTCATTGCGTGGTTGGCCAAGAACCTGTTCAGCGTAGCCAGCCGCCCCGCCAACTGTTGCATTTCCTTGATAGTTGAGGGTGATGGCATACGCTGAATTGCTTCCACTTTATCGGGATTGAATTTGAAGCCATCACGCGTAACGATGAATCCCAAGAATTTGCCTTCCTCCATTCCAAAAGAACACTTGCTGGGGTTCAGCTTCAGATTTACCTCGCCCAAGGAGGCTTACGTTTTTTTGAATGTTTGCCAGCATTTTCTCCTCATCTGAGCTCATGATGACTAGGTCATCAATGTATACTTCCACGGTTTCACCAATGTCATCCCCGAAGATATGGTCCATTATACGTTGGTAGGTGGCTCCAGCGTTGCGCAATCCGAATGGCATCTTTGTGTAATAGTAAATGCCCTTATCTGTTCGGAAAACGGACTTGTCTTCATCTTCTTTCTTCATTTAGATCTGGTGGTAGCCCTTGTAGCAATCAAGGAAACATTTCCACTTGAATGAAGCAAGGAGTCCACCTTTTTGTCGATTTCCAGTAAGGCGTAGCAGTCCTTGGACATGCTTTGTTGAGATCCTTGAAATCGACGCACATGCGCAACTGCCGTTGGACTTTTGGACCATGAATAGGTTGGCTACCCATGTCTGATAACGTACTTCTTGGATGATTCCTACTTAAAGAAGTTCTATGACTTGCTGTTTAAAGCTGCGGGTCTTTCGGGCCCGAAGCTGCACTTTTTCTGAATGATAGGCTGAACTAAAGGGAATGTGTGCATGCATGCTCAGCAATTTCCCTTGGCACCCCCGTCCATAATCCGCCGTGGACCATGCAAAAATATCAGAATTTTGGAACAACAGCTGTTTCAACCGCGCCTTGACTGCGGGAGTCATGGCGGGTCCCAAGAGCACGGTTTGTTCCGGGTACTTGTTGTTGAGTACTCACTTTTCTTGCTCGCCGTCGGAAGATGGCTTGGGTTTCTTTATTGGCGGTTCCTGATCAACCGACATGACTTCCTTCCTTGAATACATGATGGCCACTCTGGTTTCCGTGGGAAAACCGCAAGCGGCATGAGGGATGGAAGTAATCATGCTGAAATCCCGTTGGGCGCGCCGTCCTAATGGTACGTCATGGCACGATGTTGCGGGCATGACCATGAAACTGACCTGGACGGTGCAAGTGTGAAGCCCATCAGAAAGAGTCACCAGAAAAGAAATCTGTCCCAAAGGGAAACAACCTTGTTGCAGAAACTAGTGAGTGGGAAATCCACCGGCTCTAGGCGTGCTTTGTCCTCCGGGTCGAGTTGTTGGAAAGACTGTTCATAGATAATGTCCATAGAACTCCCAGGGTCTATGAACATGTAGTCGGTGCGTTAGTGACAAAAATGCCTGTTATCACTACCGGTCGGTATTCTTGTGGACCCCCGGGGACGACGGGGAAGATGGCCTGCTGCTCACGCCAGTGAGACGTGCAGCTCTTCTGCTGGTTATGCTTGCACGAAGGACCACCCTGAATCATATGAACATATTTCATTTTTTTGGTACTCGGGCCCTCGTCGCCTCGAATAATTTGGTGCACCTCCTTGCACACGTTCTGTAATAAGTGGGTGAGCTTCCCACTTTTAAGCGCCTTTTCAATCTCCATGTGCAGGGAGATGCAATTAACAGTTGTGTGCCCAGTGTCTTTATGATAATCGTAGAAGAGGTTGGGGTCTTGACCCTTCTTATTACGCATCGACGGTGGTTGTTTGAACTGATGGTCCTCTGTCTTGAGAACTTCCGCCAGTGTCTTCGTCAGTGGGGTCCACTGACGGTCGCGATTATCTTGCTTTCTTGCTCGCTGGGTGGCGAGCTTATTAGTGGTCGCGGGAGCGTCGACCGGTGTGTGGGGAGGGTTCTGGCTGTGGTCCCTCCACCCTTTATTCTTTTTCCCAAAACTCCTACTTAAGTCTTGGGTACGGTGATGAGGTAGGGGAGGTCTACTATTATTCACGTTGTGCTCCTACTGCGCGCAGATCTTTGCCGCTTCCATAAGTTTCTCCCAGCTCTTGGGGAGACCTGTAGTTCCTGACAAGACTTTGATCATCTCGTCATAGCGTACGATGTACTTGAATTGTGTGCGAATTAGATCTTCGTGCACGTCCCCTATCTCTAGCACTTCCTTGTTGTAGCGGGTGATGAAGTCCTCAAGACTTTCATCGTCGCGCCTCCAAATATTCATTACATCAAAAGAGTCTCTGACATAACGCCTTTGTTGATTGAAATGCGCCAGGAACTTATCTTTCAAGTCGTTCCAGAACGTGAGTTTACCCGTGGGCAGGTTATCAAACCACAGGTGAGCAGCACATGTGAGGGTTTGAATGAACAGGTGACACCACATCGGTACCTGCGCCGGTAAAGAGACGCATGTTATCGTCCGGGTTGGTCAACCCGTTGTATTTCCCGACATTGGAGGGCAGTTTTGCATGCTCCAGTGGTACGAGATCTATCTCTTTGATAAACTTGGAGTGTTCGGCCGCGTCGGCCGGCCAGTAAATCAAGTTGTAATCATGCTCGGCTTCCGGTTGTAACAACCGCGTGGAGCGGATCTGTACGCCGCATGATTCTTGGGTATCCGGTGAAAAACGCTAGCGCTATCACCTTCACCGTAGGTTTTGTCTTCCTCACGCTGGGTGTACCGCTCCCCTTAAGGACGCGGGCCCAACCGTGAGTGGACAGATGCTCGTCTAAGGGAGCGAGACTCCGGTTTAGGCGGAGGTTATGTGTACTCCGTCTCCTAGGGATGGAGACTATATGGTACGCTCACCCAGCTGGCGAGTCGTAACTCAATATATGCACGTGAACAACGGGCTTCACTAGGGCAGCAGGGGTGTTTGTCTGCGCACAAAGTTGCGCATAGACGGCATTCACGGCCGTCTGAGACTTTATGAACCATGACATCGGGGTCTCGCCCGGGGTAAGACCGATGTGATCGGTACCAAGGGAGTCTCTAGCTGGGCTCTGGGAGTGACCGGAATGTTTATACGGCCGAAGCCGTGTTGACCTCCGGTATCCTCTGAAGATTCTTCCCTCACTTGTCCGTCGATACGAGAGGCATGAACCGGGTTCTTGCCTTCGGCTCGAGGACCTCGTGGGGTATTTGATGGGAAATCAGCCATATGAAAGCGAGGTTTGAAAAAGTGAAACTGAAAGGAAATGGCTGGAAAAAAGTGAGAAAATCACGGATGGCGCCAATGAAGAAGCACCGGTTGAACCTCGGGATATCCAGAGATATATAAGTTACAACCAGGGTGTATCTGCATAAAAGGTTATCCTCTCGCTTCACTCTTTGGGTGCAAGCTCGCTCAAGCTGATCTGTAACACTAGCAACGCCGTTAGTCTCACCACGGGGAAAAGGGTGGTTTCTCCGTGACCACACTCCGGCGTGAGAATAAGTATTTGAGGATGGTAAGCAAGTAATTGCAAGTGTATGATGTAAGCGAAAGCTTGTGTGTGCTAGAGGCGTGTCCTTTACCTTGAGATCTGATACTTATTTATAGCCGAAAAAGTTATGTTCAGTAGAAGCGTTGGTGGGCCTTGGGCCCCGCCCATATAGCCAGAGACATCCATTTTGTCCCTCTGCGTCAGACATTAAATGCTCCCTACAGGAGAATTAATGTCCTCCGTCAGGAGGTGTGCTTTGTCGGATGTTGAGTGGTGCCACGTGTAAAGGCAGCCGTCTCTGGTGTCAGGCCTGTTGCCAGCCGAAAGTGGAGAAGGTGGAACAGTCACTGGCAGAGACGTGGACGGTGTATGATCTGACGTCTGCCTCACTGGTCATGGACACTGTCACATGCAACCTGCCGAGAAACCCTTGGTCAAAGTTCTGCCATTTTGTACCCTTGGGTGTGGTTAACACCTCTTAGTGCTTACCCCTTCTGCAAGGCTGTCAAGGTTTTTCCCGCCAGCGCAAGGTGTCAGGGGTATATCCTTTTGTCCCAAGACTATGAGGAGCTTCTCATGTGTGTCTTGTCCTTGCGAGGCTTTGGGATTCGCAGCTCAGAGGGATGTTATTCTGCGCATGGTCTAGTGACCTGCGCGCGTAAGTCTAATTTGCCGTTGTAGCGAGTACACAAGGCTCGTTGTGTGACTTGTATAGTTTAGTCTAACTTGCCGTTGGGCTGAGTGAGCAAGACTCGTTGTGTGACTTGATTGGTATTGATCTAAGTTACCGTTGCGATGAGTGCGCAAGGTTCATTGTATGACCTATTGTTGTTGGTCTAATTCACCGTTGCGCTGAGTGCAAGGTTCATTGTATGACCTATTGTTGTTGGTCTAATTCACCGTTGCGCTGAGTGTGCAAGGCACATTGTATGACCTGTTGGTGTTGAGGGTTACACACCATTGCATGTTGCATGCAAGATTATCCTTGTAAAATGTAGTCTAGAGTATGGTAATTTGGAACCATACCTTCTCAGGGGTCAATCGGCAGTGGTTTCAAGGATGAGGGTCAAAGGGCAGTAGTTCAAAGGTTGAGGGGTCAAAGGGTAGTGGTTCAAAGGTTGGGGGTTAGAGGGCAGTGGTTCATAGGCTGGGGGGTCAAAGGGAAGTGGTTCAAAGGCTAGTGGCAAGAAAAAAAAGGTGGGTCCTAGGAGAAGAAAAAGATTCCCAGGAAAAAGAAACTTGTCCCCACTTGTCCTTTTAGTCTTCATGTTTCCAACCACAATAAACAATGTAGTTGGGTGGTGAAAACATTTAATAAAGTTCACAACTGCCTTCAAACTAGGGAAGCTAAATTGTGCACGGTTTCTTACATGGCCGAAGAAATTCTTGATGGAATCTTTATTAATCCAACTATTCCACTTAATGCACTTCATATTGCTTTTCCTTTTACTTATCATATTGCATTTTGTTGCTTCTTATGTTACTTATTATAAGGCACTATTATGTGATATGTCCAGGGGATTATACCTGCATTAAAGAAAGTATACCCTAGGGTTGAACACAGATTCTGCTTGAGACACATCCATGGGAATATGAAGGCTAAATGGAAGGGACAATTTTATAAGAATATGCTCTGGGAATGTGCTGCCTCAACAACTAGTCCACAGTTTGAAAAAAAAACATGAAACTGGTTAGGAACACAGATCCTACATTACATGATTGGTTGAAAGAAATATCTTCAGTGCGATGATTGGTAATAATCTTTCAATCATTTTTGTTTATATTTAAACATGCTAACAGATACCTTTGTAGGAATAGCAACTAGTGATGTGCTATTGAACAACCTTTGTGAGGTGTTCAATAGATAACTAATTGGTGGAAGGGACAAGCCCATTATAACCTGTCTGGAATACATTATGAAGTAATGTATGAAGAGATTTGTAGTGGTGCTAAAGCAAATTGAAAGGCAAAAGGTCACTTGGCTCCCAAAGCTAGCATCATCTTTGAAGAGATCAAAAGTGAAGCTTCAAACTACTCAGTTATGTGGAATGGGACCAACAAATACCAAGTTAGAGAGAGGTGGTAGAGATCAGTGTGTGAAAGTCCAGGAACCGACGAGTTTAGACGGAAGTTTGGGTAGAATAAAACTAATTCGGTAGAAAGTTATTAAGAAGAAATAGAATCGGAAGCTTTCCCTTCATACCGAAAGAGTATACATTATTTACAAGCTGGAGAAATTTACCTCAGCACGAAGGTGTTACCTTCGCACGAAGGTTACCTCTTCACGAAGGTTACTTCTTCATGAAGTTTACTTCCTCACGAAGGTTACTTCCTCACGAGATTACATCCGTACGAACCTCTCTTGTCCTCTCTAAAGTTATGTGTTCATATCTCAACTGTACAATATTCAACACATGCTCTATCTAGCCTATTCGTACAGTGGCAGACATACATAATATGCACTAACAATGTGTAGTTGATGTGGATAATAGGGTTTGTTTTTGTATGAGGTGGGAGTTGGTAGGCATGCCATGTAAGTATGTTGTGGTAGTGAACTGGATAATGGCTCAATATGGCATGAATCCGCTTTCTAGAGACTTGGGTTTCAGAAGTATACTGGATGGACACTTGGAAGAAGGTTTATAAGCATACAATTGACCCAATCAATGGGGTAGATCTTTGGACACCTTCACAAGTCCCAACAACTCTCCTACCTCCTAAGCATCACACACAGATTGAGAGGCCATCTAAAAAGAGAAAGAAAAGTACTAATGAGGAGGAAATTGTGCCAGTCAAAGAAAGTAAAATGAGCAGGAGGGGAAACATTGTCACCTTTGTAAAGTGCAAGGCCAAGGGTCACAGCCAAAGGTCTTGTAAGGAGGTTGTGACATCAGGGGAAGTGCATGGTTAAGTGCCACATCCACAGCCTTGATTTCTTGTTGCTATTGTCTTTTGAAGTATTTAAGTATTTGGTATTCTAATTTGAACTACTTTATCTGTCTTTTTGATGTCTCTAAACAATGGATGCTTGAACAGAATGATTCTATCAGAATGTTAGTGTTTTTAAGTGGCTCTTTTAAGTGTTTGTGTATGCAGTATAAATGACAGTGTTTGTGCAAAATAGGTTTAATTGTTAGTGTTTGTGTAGAATTGTCAAAATGTTAGTGTCTGTGCAGGGGCAAAATGGTTAAAGGGTGCACAACAGGGTTTGGAAAGGATTGATTGTCTACTGTTTAGTGTAGGGTAAAATGGTCAGTGTTTGTGCAGTATGCTGTCTGTCAAAATGTTAGTGTTTGTGTACAGTTTCAAACTTAACATAATTGAAAGCACAAAGAACAAATATTAGTACACCTAACGCCTTCTTGCTTTGACAACTCTTTTCATTAAACAAAAGATGCATCTTAGTGCATTCATTACAACATAGCTAGAAGCATTACAAAAGTCAACAAATTCAACAAACTAGGGTTTGTTCATTTAGCTATAACATACAACAGAAAGAACATGCAACTAGCAAAAATATTAACATTAAGCCTTCGAAATTTGATTGCATTTTTTCTTGCAACATCTTCATGGTTGTTAATCGATCTCAACAGCCATGGTATGATAATTGTAGATTTACGACACCTGATTATCCGAGATGCCACTTTATCCCAAAGTTGAAAGAATTTTTGTCCTGAAAATTGAGTAAACACAAGTTGATTCGCTAAGTTAGTGTAAGGTTTTTCCAGACTGTCACATCATCCCCCCGTTGATAGAATTTCATCCCGAAATTCAGTTTGTGTCGTCTGAAACTGATGCTTCGGTTGCAAAAAGGTGAGGGTACTCGTCTTTCATTTGGTCCTCTCTTTCCCACGTGAACTCCGGTCCACGCTTAGAGTTCCAACGAACTTTAACGATAGGTATCTTGCTGTGTCTTCGAGTCTTGACCTCTCGGTCCATGATCTCGATTGAATCTTCAATAAACTGCAGTTCGTCCACATGGATCTCATCCAATGGAACGATTAGTGTTTCATCCGCCAAACACTTCTTCAGATTTGAAACGTGAAAGACATTGTGAACTCTGTTGAGTTCATCCGGAAGGTTTAGTTCATACGCTACTGGCCCAATCTTCTTCGTGATTTCAAACGAGTCTACATAGCGCGGTTTTAGTGTGCGTCGCTTCCCAAAGCGAATTACCCCTTTCCAAGGCGAGACCTTCAGTAGGACTCTATCGCCTACCTGAAATACCAGTGGTTTACGACGTTGATCGGCATAACTCTTCTGACAATCGCGAGTTGCTGCCATGGGCTTCTGATTTGCACAATCTTTTCGGTTGTTTCAAGTATCAACTCGGGACAAGTGAGATGACTATCACCAACTTACGCCCAACACACCGGCGACCTACATTTTCGTCCATACAGCGCCTCAAACGGTGCTACCTGTATACTCGTGTGATAGCTGTTGTTATAAGAAAATGCCACTAATGGCAAGTGTCTCTCCCAACTATTGCCAAAATTGATAACACATGCCCTAAGCATGTCTTTAAGGGTCTAAATGGTTTGTTCACTTTGCCATCTGTCTGAGGATGGTATGCGGTATGTATATCCAAGCATGGGCCTAAAGCCTTGTGTGACGATTGCCACATTTGATATGCGAATCGTGGGTTGCGCTCAGAGATTATTGACACCGGCACTCCATGCCTGGCAACTAGTTGCTTCATATAGATTGCAGAAAGTGTGTTAAACTTGTTCGTTTCCTTGATGGCTAAGAAGTGTGCTGATTTAGTTAGTCGATCTATGATTACCTAGATAGTATCGTTTCCGCTAGGTGTTCTTGGTAAGCCTCTGATAAAATCCATAACAATTTGTTCCCATTTCTACACTAGGATCTATGGTTGTTGTAGTAGCCCTGATAACTTCTGGTACTCAACTTTAACCTTTGAGCAAGTCAGACACTTGCTCACATAGGTGGCAATTTCCGCCTTCATGTTCGGCCACCAGTAGGTTGTTTGAGGTCCTGATACATCTTATCCGAACCCGGATGGATAGAGTATCTAGATTTGGGGATTCATCCATTATCAGCTCCCTCAGATTCCCATAAAGTAGAACCCATATGCGGTTCATGAAGTATCTTATGCCATCTGATTTTATTTCCCAATCACGCTCCATTTTGCGTAAAGACTCAGCTTTTAGGTTTTCTTCTTTCACAGCTTCAATATGTGCATCACAAATCTGCTCGGGTAAACCAGAATGGATGGTGGGTTGGAGTGATCGAACTCGTCTGGGTTTCAGGTGTTCCTTTCGGCTAAGGGCGTCGGCTACCACATTAGCTTTGCCCGGGTGGTACTGGATGGCACATTCATAGTCATTCAGGAGTTCGACCCAGCGATGCTGTCGCATGTTCAACTCCTTATGATTAAAAATGTGTTGGAGACTTTTATGATCCGTATAGATAGTACACTTTGTACCGGACAGATAATGTCTCCAAATCTTCAGTCCGAAGTCAACTGCTCCTAGCCCCAAATCATGAGTGGTGTAATTCGTCTCGTGTACTTTCAGTTGTCGGGATTCATACGCGATAACCTTTTCGTGTTACATAAGTACACATCCAAGTCCTTGGATTGAAGCGTCGCAGTACACGACAAAATCTTCTATTCCTTCCGGTAGGGACAATATGGGTGCACTACAAAGCTTTTGCTTCAACAGTTGAAATGCTTCTTCTTGCTTATCACCCCAAATGTACTTGGTGCTCTTCTGAGTCAAGGTTGTGAGTGGCTATGTGATCTTCGAGAACCCTTCAATGAAGCGGCGGTAGTAACCCGCCAAACCCAGAAATTGTCGAACTTCTGTTGGCGTCCTAGGAGCCTCCCAACTTTTGATTGCCTCAATCTTAGCTGGATCAACGTGGATACCCTTTTCGTTGACTATATACCCGAAGAATTGGACTTCGCGGATCCAAAAGTCACACTTAGAAAATTTGGCATACAACTTCTCCTGTTGGAGCAGTTCTAGAACTAACCTTAGATGTTCCTCATGCTCTTCTTTGGTTTTTGAGTACACAAGTATATCATCAATGAAGACAATGACAAACTTGTCAAGGTAAGGTTTACACACGCGGTTCATGAGACCCATAAACACCGCGGGTGCATTGGTTAAGCCGAATGGCATGACTAAAAACTCATAGTGGCCATACCGGGTGCGGAAAGCTATCTTTGGAATGTCTTCTTCTCTGACCCGAAGTTGATGGTATCCCGACCTCAAGTTGATCTTGGAGTAGCAATTTGAACCTTATAGTTGATCGAACAAATCGTTAATTCGAGATAACGGGTATCGATTCTTAATTGTAACTTTGTTAAGCTCTCGATAGTCGATACACATGCGGATGGTTCCATCTGACAAATAGTACCAGAGCTCCCCACGATGATGAGTTGGGACGGATAAAACCTTTATCCAATAACTCCTGCAGCTGAGTAGATAGTTCTTGTAGTTCAGATAGTGCTAGACGGTAAGGAGCTCTGGTGATTGGAGGCACGTGGTTTGCCAGTTGAATCTCGAATTCGACTTGTCTATGGGGTGGAGGACCGGGTAAGTCTTCAGGGAAGACATCAGGGAAATCGCGTACGATCGGAATGTCCTCAACTTTCGTCTCTTCCGTCGACTGTTCAATGATTAGAGCAAGAATGGCTACTGAATTCTTCTTACAAAGGTACTTCTAAGCTTGCATGAAGGAAATGATATTCGTGACGACACCGCTTCGATCACTGTGAATGGATATAGTTTCGCCACTAGAAAGAGGGATGCGAATAACCTTTTCGCGACAAACTATTTCGACTCGGTTTTTGGATAAACAGTCTATACCAACTACCACGTTGAAAATGCCCAGCGTAGTTGGCATAAGATTTATGTCGAACGTGTGACCAGCGAGAGAGAGCTGACACCCTTTGAGAATGGGGGTTACTTCTACTGTTTTACCGTCGGCTAACTCTATGGTGTACTTGGTTTCTAGTGACACAGGGGCAACATCTAACAGTTTCCTAAATGACTCTGATATAAAACTTCTATCGGCACTGGAATCAAATATCACATTTGCGAACTGATCATTAATGGAAACATACCAGTTACAACGTTGGAATCGTCCTTTGCTTCGCCTTTTTCCCAAGGTGAAGGCGCGTCCTTTAGCTCCGCCATTGTTGTTGTTGCCACTCTAGTTTTGACGTCCGCCACTGTGGTTTCCCTTGATAAGATGAGGGCAATCTTTCTTGAAATGTGCATCGCTACCATACTGGCAGCATGTTCTAGTTTGCCGGTTCTGATTCTGTCTCGGTTGGATTTTACCCCGACAATCCTTTGCAGCATGACCATCTTTGCCGCACTTTTGACAACGGTTGCCACCACACTGTCCATAGTGGTTGGGATTTCACCTGCTGCACTTGGGCTTGTTTCCCGAATACCCACTTCGGTTTTGAGAGTTATTGTTGTAGTTGGACGACTGGTGTTGTAGCCTCGGTTGTTGTTGTTGAACCTTTTCTAAGAACCCTGTTGTGACTGACCAAAAGTGTGTTTTTTAGAAGAACTATCATCCCACTTTCTTTTGTTGTTGGGGGCAACATCAGACTCACCCCTCTTTGGCAGTTTTCCCTGTTCAATTGCCTTATCTGTCAGGTTGTGCGCCAACCGTACTGCCTGCTGAACCGTTGTCGGGCTGCTAGACATCACCATTCCCTGAATCTTGGGGACCAATCCTCCCAGATAAAGTTCTATCTGCTTGTATACATGCCTAGCCATCTCTAGCATAAAAATACCAGATCCTAGTGTTTTAAGGCGTACTCTTCAATTTCCGAACCCCACATCTTGTGCTTTCAGAGATCTTGCTCTAGTTGATGAATGTGGTCTCTCGAACAGTACTCTTCCCTGACCAAATTCTTGAAGTCGTCCCATGCCATCGCATTAGCTGCAGCTAGACCCCTGGTTTGCTCCTGGTCGTTCCACCAGGTTAGTGCCCCGTCTAGTGTAGAGGCTGCATACTTGACCCTATTCTTTGGTAACAGTTGCACATTACAAATACCAATTCAACCTTTTCGATCCATCGAACCAATCCAATAGGTCCTTCCATCCCCGTGTATTTGCTCGTCTTGCAATCTAAGAAAGCCTTATAGGGGTTGAACCCTACGCCTAAGATTAGAATTCGAAAGAGACGTTAGAAAGATCGTATTAATAAAAACACTAAAGGTGCCATTACTTTAGTTTTTTCTTAAATTGTTGAGTAAGTGCTACCTAAAAGGTTAAGGTTTTGGTTGTTGTTCTCGAGGTGTTGGTTGTTTGCAGCGATGGCTCCGTTGACATGTTCCTGAATTAGTGCAGCCAACTCCGCATGACTCACAGTGATATTTCGACGACCTCCTCCGCGAGATATTCTGTTTTGACATACACACAATTATATGAGGCAAAGAATCATACAGTCGTTGTACTAGTTTTCAAAACATGAGATTTAGGGTAAGGTAACATCTCAGCACATGAAACATTTTAAAGTAAAAACATCTGATTTAAATAAATTGTAAGAGTCGCTACAAAGTATCTCAGCAAACATTTAAAATTAAAACATCTTAATCGTCCATGCAAAGCAAAAAGAGATAAATGGATAACCAAGTAGAAAGCGGGTTGGTCGTCGACTCCGCTGTCTCTCGAGTCCGAGTCTTCATCAGCCGGTGCCTCCTCGGCTCGTCTTCTGGTTCGTCATCAGATTCTTCCTCAGGATCCTCTTTCGGGTCCTCCAGCTCGGGCTCAGATGGAGGTGCTAGGGTGCGGGTGGTGGTGCCAGATGCTCTAAGTCATAAATCCTCGCAAAGGCTGCCTGCATGTTCATTTGTAGTCCCTCAATTTTGTAGTGATCAATGCCCTGACTAATCCGAAAATTCATGTTTCTCTTACGGTGACTTTCTGACTCTTTCCTCAAGTCGAGAACCTGCCTTTCCAATTCCATGATACGTTCTTCCAATTCGATAGTGTAATTGAGGGTAGTTAGTTTGATGATGTTTCCCCCTCTTGTGCTAGATTTTTCGTTTTTGCTGCTCACGTCTCCACATGACGCGGTGGCGAAGGTGGCACCTCGGGAGCCTTCCCTCGTTCCAGTGCGTAATAGTGGGATGAGGAGGAGGATGAGGACATGCCTGTTAAGTTAGTATGATGAGGTATAGATATATATATATATAGAATAAGACAATACACTACAAATAACGTCACGTAATTGTGTTCGTTTTGGTGATACTAGTATCATGTCTATGGCTATAGTTTAGGTCTACTACCAACGAAACCTAATTCTCTATAACCAGTGGCTCTGATACCAATCTGTCACACCCTCAAAATCCACTTGCGGGTTTTACCCGAGGCGCGTGACGAACCAGGATCTAGACACCAGCCACGCTATATGAGAAAAATAGTTTTACCAAACCACCAAGAGTTCAAAACTAATGCGGAAGCGTATGAAATGTAAAGTAAAAATGTGCGCAAAACAAACGCTCAATCAAACAGTAAATAAATATGATAATGCAACATTTAGAAAAAGGTTTTCGACGCCATGCAGTGCACCTAATCGTGGCAAGTACTTGAGCGACCTTGGAGAGAACACGAAAGAATCAAGTGTCATTCAATTAAGCTGAGTGAGTTCACATATTCAATTCGCAACTATAACATGTTTCTTTTACACCAGTCTCCACTATTCAACCCGAACAAAAATGATTAGTATTTAATATATTATTGTTATATTTATAGGTAGCTAACCGGCGTTACATCATGAAAGAGTTCCAAACCGAAGCAGACTGTTATTGCTTTTGTTTGCCAGGTCTATCACTGACATGGTGGTAAGTTAGGCTAATTCTACCCCGGTGACCATTTCCGGTCTAGCTAGCGCGACTAGCTCGGGTAGGGCTTGTCATGCCCATTAGTACTACTGAAAATTCCCCCGCTATTAATCCCAATACTAATGGTCCGAGGTTTACAAGGACTTTATATGCTAAGTCTACATTGTGACCATAACAATATAACAATGTTCTATTAAATAAAAGTGTTATAATCTTATAACGGTTTGGCATTACATTACCGTAATGTGCTCGTGTTACCTTTCCTGGGTTTCAAAACGTTTAAATATAGGGACCGTGAACTCACCTTAGTGTGCTCAACAAATAAGTAAATCAAGTATAGAAGCCTCTATGTCGGGTATGCCTTGATATCGATGCCATTTTATAATTAGTTATATTAAATAAATGCGATCGTCTAGTATCATGCATTTGTCTTGGTTTCGATGTCGAGAGCTTTAGACATCATGTTTAACCTTATCACCTAAACTATTAGCACATTTGTATACTTTGCACACTCGAATATTTACATGCTCCTACGAATCTCAGTTCATCAGTTAACATGGGGTATACCTACATAAATATATACTCACATTTACTACTCATACCAAACAAGTTTCCAATCAAAACATCGTAATATACATTTTACCTAAAGCAGTTTACACATATCTATTATGCTACAATACTAAGCACATTATAAAATTTCCCAAAACCATCCTCATATGCCCCCATATTAACACAGCTACTCAAAAACGTACATCGCTCACATATACATTCATACATTCAACTTGATACCTTTTTTATACAATACACATTCGACCGAGTATGACCGTAATCACATACGCTAATACTACTCATGTTCCTATACATCGTTCATAAGGGTATCGCGCACCCGTGCTCGTCACACCTCACGTTTTCTCAGCTATGCAACAAAGCACACGGGTTCGATTCCGTGTTTGCTAACATTTATGTGCATACACAACTATGTTTACCCCTATTATGCAGCTACGCTTACAGGTCTCACGAGTTAATGACAACATCGAATCCTGATCTCAATGCACATAGTCAAGTATACAAACACTCTTGTATATAATTAATCATTTACCTAAGACATATATATACTTTCACATATCATAGTTGCATGTAATCACTCAACCAAAGCCATATATAACTTTCATAGATCACATATTTATTCGACGTTGTCGACGCGTTTTGTATCCACACACATTCAAGTACCTACGTACATATTTACAAGTGAAATTAGTTCCACACATTCCGGTTAGTCGTAGCGATACCCGTTCATACGATCACGTTCATGCTTAACATCCCACATATAAATTACATACCATTCACATCCACTGTTATATCAACTACATGTGCAACGTAATCAGCTATCATCTAGTCATATACATTTATCATCCTATATGTATAAAACATCAGAAACATCATGTATTCATCAAACACAATCATGAAACGAAGTTAAGATCGAACCAAAACCGAGGCAACACGTTGATATATCAAAGCTACGAGGTGAGCGGGGCTTACGATAACAGTGATGATCTTGAGATGCTGATTACTCGTTGAAGATTGAACAAGATGAAGGAAGAGAGTTGGGGTGGTTTGGTTGCCGTAGGGTTTCAGTGAAAAGGAGATGATGGACGATATATATGGGGTAAACGGTTAGGATTTATTTTAGAATGATAAGCTTAATAATAATCACATACATATAGTAATCGTATTTGAAATTGTGGCAGTTTGGGGAGGTGGGCCAAGAGAAGTTGGGCTGAAGTCAAAGGGAGTGAGCTGGGTGGGGTTGGGCCACATATATAAAAACGCAAGAAGGGTGTTGGGTTTCACCAATTGCCTCTAAGTATTTTAAGTACCATAATGAAAATGGAGGTGGGGTTGCAAGCCACATACGATGTGGATACATGTATGTACATGAAGTATATAAATTCAATTGGGTTATAAAAGTTGGTTATGGGATGTTGTGCACGTGAGGCATTCATGCTTGTCATGATGCCTATTTTTTTACAAGAAATCTAATCTATAAGCATAATAGATCAATAAACAAATAACTAATTACCATTGTTTATATAGTAAAGTAATATAAATGTATAGTTTTCATGCTATGGTCGGGCCTCATAAGTTCGAGTTACACGAGTGGTTTGATTCGACAAGTGAAACAAACTTTTTTTATAACTATCGGATACAAAGAATAACGAATGTGGTATCAGAAAAGTACCTGATTATCTGGGATATCACACCATAAGTGCGGCGTGTAGGCATACAACTGACAATCACAAAAAAAATTGTGTATATTGATCAAACACTAGCTCTGTACTAGTTCCCGAATGTGACAAGGATGTAAAACTGGTAAATCAAGATACTTGTCCCATTATTATTAAATGTTTTACAAATGTGTCTGTTAACTATATTTACCAGCGAAAGCTGGCGTATTTTTATAGATTGACTATAAACGAAGCCCTATCCATTTGTTTACTCGTCTATAACTTTCATGTTTATTAATATACGAAGTAAAGGTGTTTAAGTAGCATACTTGATTGCATGTTTGTCTAACTCGCTAGCAATGAATTCCGCCTCTGTTAGCTGAGTCGAATCAGTCCGGTGCTCATAGAGGAGGGCCGATCCCCTCTTACAAGTGGTATCAGAGCCTTGAGGCCTGATTTGAGGACAAACAACAAGTTTCAGCAGTTGAAAATCCAGATTCAACCATTGAAGATTTTCTATATCTACTCTTTCTTCATGCATACTTCAAATCTAGAGGATTCCATGGACGAATTGGACTAGGATTTTAGTATAACATGTTAATATGAACGTTAACATATCCCGGAAACTTACAGATTTAAAATCGACCAAAATCATGACGAAAGTTATAGAAAACATCCATTTGCTGACTTGAGCTACTCGTACGAGTAGAAGGACAACTCGTACGAACGACCATCCGTACAAATTCACCGCTCGTACGACCAAGAAAACAAGTTTTCTTGAAATTTTCAAGTTCCAAAATAGTCATTCGTATGAGTAAGTGTTTCCCACAAAGAGTCACTCATACAAGTAACTCTCTCTCTCGCACTAGTAACTTGCTCGCACGAGTCACCTGACTCGCACGAGTGATAATTCACTCGCATGAGGGACATTTTGAGGATTCTTCTTAACTTTCATGTTTTGTCACACCCCGTATGCTGCCAAACACCGGTGGGCCCGAGTGGGGAATATCGTGGCATAAGTTGATATCATCATAGTCTAATTAAACACAGCACAACGGAAGTCTTGGAGTTAAATTACTATTACAAACCAAATGTTCAAAGTACAAAATAATATACATACGGCTTGTAATAGAAGATCCACAGGTGGATCGTAAAATGTATAAAAATGTATAACAGACTTTACGGCAGATCTAAGGATTTGCAAGATTCTCATATATCACTACCGAGCAGCTTCCAGCCTATTTCGTATTGTACCTGCAAGCTTAGTCTTTTGAAAATACGTCAGCTTCACTGGTAAATACACTCGAATGACTCATTTTGAAAACATTTGAAAATGATTTAAGTGCACGTGGCACAAAATCTTTTATAACCTGTGAAAGTTACTTTGTAACCTTGTTAACAGATTCACATGTTTGTCCATACATACAGGGCCCAGTATGGAGACCGAGACATGATTAACGTACTCACCACTTAAGAACTCATGAAAGAGTTATCCCCAACTTTGTGGGTAAAGTTTTTAGCATGAGCGTTGTCAGGTGTATGCCTATACCCCGCGCTTAGGTCATGGCCATTATCTAATGTAATGAGCCGAGGATATTCAGGACACATTAGTTAACCCCCGATGTTAAAGTTATCAAACAAAACTGATTAAAATGGAATATGCGGATTTACTAGCCACAATCCGGCATTCGATTGATCCCATTTCTGACCAAGCGGTAATTGTTTACCGTAACCCAAGCCCGTATAGGGGAAATAAGTCGAGAGTATTTACTTACCTGAGCTTGTCTTGATTTGAAAATGCAAGATTTAATATCTCAGCCGTATTCAAAATGAACTAAGTGAAGATAGCATTTACTGGAAGGCTCTAGTCTGGATTGTGGCATAAGCTAACCAATTAAATGCTAACGGTCTTATATAATTCAAAGACTTAGACCGACTAGCGTACATGATCAATAATAGTAAAATACGCTAGATTAAGTGATGATCGGAGAGAATGTAGTTTAAACTCAACAAGTGCTTTGACTTGTATAATATGGGTAAACTATAAACATTCTGGATTTTGAGACTTAAAAGACAAGGTTAAGCCCGTTTCGATTAATTTTCGTAAACTAGTTACATATACTTAACCATACACATATCAGCGATATCGGGTAACCGGATAAGTCATGGACAAGTTCAAGATGCCATTATAATTTAAATAAGTTGTAATATCAGTAGGATATCAACTTAGATGCCCGTTAAGGTTTTAAAACGAACTATGCCTCATAAGGGCATTTTGGTAATTTTTATCCCATGTAAAAGGAACGTGAAAATATTTGAATATTTTAATGATAAGTATTCTGGAAAAATATTTAATTTATGATATAATATCAGTAGGATATTGATCATATGTGTAATTTATCTTTCATGACCAAACTATGCATCGAAGGGGCATTTTGGTCATTTTACACATAGTTTTATAAATCAATTGGGATTCTGAGTTTATATCATATACCTACAATAAAATATTTAAAATATGTTTTGAAATCAGTAGGTAACAAGTCTTGGTTGATAAATATGGTTTAAAACCATATTATGCGCCGATACGACGTTTATGTCGTAAAATGACGATTTGGTGAAGTTAAATAAAAACAGATGTTAAATGACGATTTATATGTTTTATATATGTTATTTAATATAACATATCAGTAGGTAAAAGTTTTGGTATGAAAAGTATGATTAAAACCATTTTACGCGCCACAAGGGCTTCATCATCATTTGTCGACTTAATACAAGGACTTGTTTATAAACTCAGTTTATAATCTGATTTGACATCCCAAATAATCCTACTTATGATATTACATCAGTAGGTAATTCAGTTTTAAGTTCATTATCAATAAAACTTCATTTTATGCAAAATAGACATTTTAGTCAAAATGACATAATTACGGAACTTGTGCATAAACTTTGATTCTGATTATGATCATGTAATATAACCTCAAAGGGTTATGCTATATTATATTACGATCATAATGCAACCTTAGATCAGTAACTAAATAATCTTAATCGGGTCAGAATCGAAAGTCAAAGCAGAAGTCAAACTTTGCGACTTTCGGTTGCGAACCGACCCTAGAACTGAAATTGACTAGCCGAACATGTTCTAAGAATTATTACCAACTTGTTTAAGTGTCAAAACATGTTTCATAACACATATAAACTCAGATTATGATTCTTCCGAAAAATGGCCTGTTGACTTTTTAATATTTATACTTTGACCCGTCAATTGATCTAGCAAACTTGATCTTTAGGAGGTGAACTTAATAGGGACTAACACCTACCTTATTACGATCACTTAGCCATGTTCGTTATCAACAATGACTGGACCATAATGGTCTTAACCGAAAGCATTTTCCGCAAAACGCTTGACTTTTGGCTATAAAAGCCTATAAACGAAAATGCAAGAGAAAGGAACACTTACAAGTGATTCGGAGGATGCAATAGAACTAAGTTGGATGATTAGGAACTTCCAGAGGAGGGAGAAGAATGAGAATGAAAAAGGTGCAAGTTCAAAAGGTGAACCTTGGCACCTATTTATAGTTGGATAGCTTGAAGGAGGTGATGCCAGGTGTAAAGCGGTGTTAGAAGGAGCTTACAAGTGTTCTAAAATGTGGCATAGCAATTTGGAAGTCCATGGTTTCGAATCAAATGGTTTTTGGCAACATGTGTGGAGGCCAAGGAAAATTTTCTGTAGATACAGGCTTCTGGCGTCACGCGAGAGACTTGGCCAGGGTCTCTCGCGCCCTGCGAGCGCCCCATGGAAACTTTCAAAGTTTATCACATTTAGCCCCTCAACTTATTAAACCTCCTAAAACACCTTAATATAATATTTAGCCCTCTGTAACCAATATTTGGTGTACCCTGGTAGTATGCCCAGACATTGTCGAGCTCTCGGTTTGTTAAAAGGTGACTCAGAGGTATAAATTTACATGTTGACACTTTTAACCCCTCCATTATCCAATTTTCACATATTTACAGAATTAACCTCTCTCGTCCAACAAGTCACACGTATGAGAGTTAGGACTTCGTAAAGGATCACTCAGAGCTCATTATAAGCATGTTGACTCCGATGTCACTCAGAGGCTGGGCATGTTGACACAAATGGTCACTCAAAGGCCAAGTTTAAGCATGTTGACACTAATGGTCACTCAGAGGCTAAGTTTAAGCATGTTGACATTAATGGTCACTCAGAGATTATGTTTTAAGCATGTTGACACTAATGGTCACTCAGAGGCTCGGTTTATGCATGTTGACATCAGAAGCTCACTCAGAGACTTAGTTTGAGCATGTTGACACTTTTAGTCCTTATTAGTCTTTGATAGACTTATAATAAAAGTACGACACGTGTCACTATATTATTGGACATGATTTTATGAGGTGTTACATCCTCACCCCCTTAAAAGAAATCTCGACCTTGAGATTTTATTCAAAAAGATGGGGGTACTTTTGTCGTATAGTGGACTCAACCTCCCATGTATACTCGGGACCTCGAAGGGCATCCCACTTAACCTTTACTATAGGTATCAATTTCCTTCGGAGCTTCTTAACCTGCCGATCCTCGATCGAAATTGGTTTCTCAACGAACCTTAGTTTTTCATCAATTTGCACATCATGACGTGACATTGCTAGCGACTCATCGGCTAGACATTTCTTAAGATTACTGATGTGGAACACATCATAAATTCCACTAAGCTCCTCGGGCACTTAAGCTTATGAGCTACAGTGCCGACACACTCGATTATCTCGAATGGTCCAATATATCTTGGGCTTAACTTGCCCTTCTTTCCAAATCTCATTACACCTTTCCAACGTGATACTTTTAGCATGACTTTGTCCCCTACTTGGAACTTAAGAGGTTTACGCCTCTTGTCGGCATAGCTCTTTTGCCTATCTTGGGCAGCTTGAGATGATCACGGATTTGGACAATCTTATCTGTGGTCTCCAAGACAATCTCTGGTCCTGATAGTTGGGCTTCCCCAACTTATGCCCAACATACAGGCGTTCGACATTTTCTCTCATACGAGGCCTTATAAGGAGCAGCATTGATGCTCGTATGATAACTATTATTATAGTAAAATTCTATTAGGGGTAAGTGGTCATCCCAACTTCCACCTAAGTCAATCACACATGCTCTAAGCATGTCTTCCAAGGTCTGAATAGTACGTTCACTCTGACCATCAATCTGTGGATGGTAAGCCGTACTAAAATTTAATCTTGTGCCTAAAGATTGTTGGAAACTCTTCCAAAAGTGAGATGTATATCTAGTATCTCTATCAGATACAATAGATACCGGCACACCATGTAGGGACACAAGCTTGTCCACATACAACTTAGCCAATTTGTTAGAATTATACGTTTCTTTAATTGGCAAGAAATGCGCTGACTTAGTCAGCCTATCCACAATGACCCAAATTGTTACCATGTTTGGTCTTTGGTAACTTGGTATTCAAGTCCATAGTTACCATTTCCCATTTCCAAGTGGGAATCTCTAGTTGTTGTAAAAGTCCTGACGGTTTCTGATGTTCAACTTTAACTTGCGAACACGTCAGACACTTAGCTACATAAGTGGCTATGGATTTCTTCAAATCCATCCACCAATAATTCTTTTTCAGATCCTGATACATCTTGTCATCACCCGGTTAAACTGAGTATCTTGAATTATGCGCTTCTTGGAGGATTAGATCTCTTAGTCCTCCAAAGATTGGAACCCAAATTCCTTCATTAAATCTTGTTAACTGATCAACAGTTCCGCCTAATCCCTCATTAGGAATATTAGCCTCTAACAGGGCTTGCTTTTGTGCATCTAATAGCTTCTCATTCAGGCTATTTATGAGCTCAATGCTCTTGGCGTTAATCCTAATGGGCTTAACCCTTTCCTTGCGACTCAAGGCATCAGGAACAACATTTTCCTTACCAAGATGATAGCGAATTTCACAATCATAATCATTAAGTGTTTCCATCCAACAGCGCTGTCACATGTTCAATTCCTTCTGATTGAACAGATGCTGGAGACTCTTATGGTCAGTTTATATAATACACTTTGTGCCATATAAGTAATGTCTTCACAACTTTAGTGCAAATACAACGCACCCAATTCCAAGTCATGGGTGGTGTAATTCCTTTCGTGCACCTTTAATTGTCATGATGCATAAGCAATCACTTTGCCTTTTTGCAGTAGCACACAGCCCATGCCTGTGTGCGAGGCATCACAGTAGACAACAAAGTCCTCAATACCCTCAGGTAGAGATAACATAAGAGCATTGCTCAACTTGTGTTTTAGAATATCGAATGATTCTTGTTGTTTTGGACCGCAGTCAAACTTGACATTCTTACGGGTCAAGGTAGTTAAAGGAGTGGCTATTCTTGAAAAGTTCTCAATGAACCTCCTATAATAACCAACCAATCCTAAGAAGCTACGAATCTCTGATGGAGTTTTGGGTACTTCCCAATTCATTATGGCTTCTATCTTGGCGGGATCCATTTGGATTCCATGCTCACTTACAACATGTCCAAGAAATTAAACTTCTCTAAGCCAAAATTCACACTTAGAAAATTTAGCATAGAGCTTCTCCTGTCTTAGCAATTCTAGGATGCACCGAAGGTGTTCCTCGTGATCAACTTGATTACGAGAATAGATAAGTATGTTATATATGAAGACTATGACAAACTTATCTAGATACGGCTTGCAGACTCTATTCATGAGATCCATGAATGCTGCAGGTGCATTTGTGAGCCCAAAAGGCATCACCAAGAATTCATAATAACCATAACAGGTCCTGAAGGCAGTCTTAGGAACATCCTCATCCCAAACCTTCAACTGATGATATGCTGATCTCAAATCAATCTTAGAGAAATAACTAGCCCCTTGAAGTTGATCGAACAAGTCGTCGATCCTGGGCAAAGGATAACAGTTCTTGATTGTTAACTTGTTCAACTCACGGTAATCCATGCACACCCGCATTGAACCATCCTTTTTCTTAACGAAAAGAATATGAGCTCCCCAAGGTGAGGAACTAGGTTGTATGAAACCTTTCTCTAAAAGTTCATCTAATTGCGTTCTTAATTCCTTCATTTCCATCGGTGCTAACCGATATGGAGCTCTAGCAACAGGTGCTGATCCTGGTAGGATGTCAATCCTAAATTCCACTTGCCTATCTGGAGATAGACCTGGTAATTCTTCAGTAAAGACATCAGAATACTCCGAGATAACTGGAAGGTCTTCAATATTTGGCTTGTGCTCGTTGATAGTTACTTGTGCCATGCAAATGACACAACCTTTCCCAAAACACTTGGATGCTTTAAAAAACGACACCTTATCTGGCAATCCATAGTGTGAATCTCCTAGAATGGTGATCATTTCTCCATATGGGATTTTAATCTCGATGAGTTTCTTATCACAGGCAATACGGGCTTGGTTATGGGATAACCAATCCATGCCTAAGACTACATCGAACCTCGCCAATTTCATTGGCAAAAGAGAGATAGGAATAGAATGATTCTTAATGGATATAGAACATCCATCAAGAATGGACGATGTTGTTTCTAAAGTTCCATCAGCAAGTTCTACCTCATAAGTTGTGTCTAGAGTTCTTATGGGTAAGTTTAATAGTTTACTAAACTTGTGGTCTAGAAAAGATTTATCTGCACCCGAATAAAAAAGAACTCTAGCATATACATCATTGATGAGGAATGTACCTGTTATGACGTTATTGTCATTAACGACCTCCCTGGCATTCATCTAGAAAGCACGAGCATTCCCTTTCTTAGCCTCTCCAGGCTTTGCGTCGTTATTTCTAGGGTTCTTAGGGCAGTTAAACTTAATATGCTCCTTTTCATTACAACCATAGCAGACGACATTCTTAAGATCCTTGCACTCCAAGGTCTTATGCCCATTTTTCTTACAGATACCACAGGGTTTAGCCTGTGGATCAATACTACCCTGTCCCCAATGCCTACGGTTGCAATTTTTACATGTCGGCGTTATGCCTGACTTATCTTGGTTCCTTCTGAACCCAAATCTCCCCTTATTCTTCTTAATAAATCTTTAGGAGCTATCATCCTCTCTCTTCCTCTGCCCGTCAATCTCAATCTTGACTGATTTCTGCCTCACTAAGTCTAAGGTTAGTGAGAGAGATAGGTCAACAGCAGACCTATAGGTACTCGGCTGAGCAGCCTTTACCATGCCCTTTATCTCAGGCGTTAACCCATTAATGAAACACGCAATGCGTTTGGGTTCTGGGGTAAATAAATAAGATTCCAACAGTCTAGGTTTTTCATTGTGATAGTCAATAAGTCTGACTCTATCTTTTCCACCTCATGAGGTGGACAATATGTATCCTTGACTAAATTAATAACATAGACCATCCTAAGTTGTACAGGTGTACCTTACCTGTAGATTGGATCATAGCCTTCCACCAAATCAGGGCATCGCCCTTGAAGGACTGTGATACATACTTAACCGCATCCTTATCAGCATAACTGTTGATATCTACTATTGTCTCCATTTCATATAGCCATTTCAAGGGTTCTACTGCTCCCTTTTCCCCATTAAAATCTTGGGGTTTACAGGAGACGAAGTATTTATAGGTATATCCTCTTTAGAAGAACGAGACTATCAGTAATTCTAGTTTCTTTGGTTCACTCTTAGCATTTGAAGAGTGAACTGAGCTCCTTACGAGTTGAGGATGCTGGGATTGATAAGGGTTTGTAGTGAGTAGCGCTCAATTCTTTAAATTTCTCCATGGCCTTTTCCATGGCTTTTCCCACAGCTGCATCAATGCGAGCTTGGAAATTATCATTATCGATAGCTATGTTTTCAGCTTTGTTAGAGTTAATCTCTCGGTGGCTACTTTGCGCCTCATCCGAGTTAACCATTCTTGAGCTTTGGTTCTAAACACCAAATTAAACTTTTCTTAGCCATGGTATTAATAAACATATTTGGCTTTAAAAATTGGATATACAAATCCATCGCCTAATCAAACTAGTGTGAATAATCACAACTCTTAGGCTTAACATTTCTATGATCTATATTTGGCCTAGGTCTCAAAAGGACCATCAAAGGCAAATTACAATTTGGACATAGTCCATATATATTAGACAGTGGATTGTAATGTCACAACTGTCATTGTCATAAGACAATTATAAATAGCTCATAGGCTTGTGATGAAGGACGTTAAAACATGGCTGGTAGGCCTGTTACTAATGGACATATAAGTATGGCACGTTGGCCTGTCACTAATGGACATAAAATATGTCATATTGGCATGTCACTAATGGACATAAAATATGGCACGTTGGCCTGTCACTGATGGACATAAAATATGGCACGTTGGCCTGTCACTAATGGACATATAATATGGCACGTTAGCCTGTCACTAGTGGACATATAATATGGCACGTTAGCCTGTCACTAATGGACATATAATATGGCACGTTGGCCTATCACTAATGGACATATAATATGGCACGTTGGCTTGTCACTAATGGATATAAAATATGGCATGTTGGCCTGTCACTAATGGACATATAATATGGCACGTTGGCCTGTCAATCGTCACCACATTGATGACATTAGCCGGGATCACATTGATCACATAGGCTATATAATATGTCAGGACGTAGTCCTTTTTCCTAGACGGCTAGTGGTTCCTCAAGTCAGACTACCAGGAGTATGAACATTCCTGAATGTTAACATAAGAGTACCTTAATAGTTGATTAATAGTCCCACTCGCATTGACCTTAACAACTTGGAGGCTTGAACCTAGTCCACCACCTCTGGATAGAAGGATAACTCCCCTTAACTATCATGATAGAAGGCCCTTTTATCCTTAACTATCATTCATAAGCTGGCCAAATATGTGGTCGGTGCCACTTGGCAAATCAAAACCATTAAGATCTTTTTGGAATTATATAGCAGAGCATAAATTTCGAGTAAAATCGAGACGTTCCCTTGAAGAGGATGAATATATATATATATATATATAATTCCAAAATATTTCATTAAATGCCATTAAGGAATTACAATACTAGAAATAAATAATGAAACAAGCTGTCCATGCAAGGACTTAGAAGAAATAAAAATGTCCACGCAGGACTAAAAGAAATAACAATGTCCTTGCAGGGACTAAATATAATAATAGAAGAGACTTCACTCGTCCTTCTTTCCTTTAACCAACTTGGAGAATTTCTTGAAGAACTTGTTCGTTTTCTTCTCCATTTTCTTCGCTTGTTGTTGCATTTCCTTCATTTGTTCCAAGGCCTTATTGATGGCCTCAAGTGGCGGCAGAGGTTGTGGTTGTGGCATAACAGGATACTGGTACCATAACTTGGATATCCAGTAGGTGGATAAGCAGGTGGGAAAGGAGACGGGTAAAGTGCGTTATGCATGACCGCTTGCATACAAGAGTCATGCAACAATGTTTGGTAATTTACCGGCGTAGATTGGTTAAAAGGATCATATCCAGATGTATCCGGATATGTTGGGATAGGGTTATTATAACTCGATGGTGGTGGTTGAATCACTGGTGATGGTGTTGGTTCCACCACAAGTGAAGCATTGTAGGGTCCACCCATTTGTGGGTCCTCATGGATGGTTGGGTAAGTTTTAGGTAACGGTGGTAGCGAACCCGACCGTTGACCTGTGCGTACTAACATACGTGCTCCACGTTTCCTCCTTGGTGGCTTAGGTGGCGGCTGAGGTTGTTCCACCGGTTCCATATGAAAATCTTCTTGTACAGGAGGTGTTCGGGAGTGGTGGGGAGGAGTGTTAGCGAAGGTAAATTGGTTCTAATATTGGGCCCATTCATTAGGACCTTGATATGGCGATTCGGCGTAAAAGTTTGAATCGCTAGATATCTCGTGGGATGTACGTGCGATCCTAATGGCGGCATTTCTAGATTGGAGTCCTCGTCCATTGGGTTGGGTTGGTCTAACTGATTTTGGTCAGCTGGGGGTGTGTTAAAGTAATGGTTAGGGTTAAACTCATCATGATATGAATGATGAGATTGGTGTGATTGGTATGAATGATATGAGTGGTACGAGTTCTGGGTATGGGTAGGTGAATGTTGAGCTAGTGGCCAGGAATTCCCAGAATCCTCATAAGCATTCGAGTGATGGGGTTATGAAGGGATGTGTCCAGATGGTCCTCCCCTCATTGGTCCTTTACCTCTTCCTTGTACTCTTGGCGGCTTTTTCCTGTTAAAAATCAAATAAAAAACAATACTAACAACTTAATAATGAGATGAGTAATCCTAGGTCAAAGCCTAGACTCTGAAGTCTAAGGAATGTGCTTGTGTAAGTTTGAGATTAAACACAAGAAGACTAGTGTTTAATTTTCACAAACGTTGGCTCTGATACCAACCTGTCACACCCCGTATTCTAGAGCCAAACACCGGTGGGCCCGGGTGGGGAATATCGTGGCGTGAGTTGATATCATCATAGTCAATTAAACACAGCATAGCGGAAGTCTTGGAGTTAAATTACTAGTACAAACCAAATGTTTCAAAGTACAAAATAATATACATACGGCTTGTAATAGAAGATCCACAGGCGGATCGTAAAATGTACAAAAATGAATAACAGACTTTACGGCAGATCTAAGGATTTGCAAGATCCTCATATATCACTACCGAGCGGCTTCTAGCCTATTTCGTATTGTACCTGCAAGCTTGGTCTTTTGAAAATACGTCAGCTTTCGCTGGTAAATACACCCGACTGACTCATTTTGAAAACATTTGAAAATTATTTAAGTGCACGTGGCACAAAATCTTTTATAACTTGGGAAAGTTACTTTGTAACCTTGTTAACAGATTCACATGTTTGTCCATACATACAGGGCCCAGTACGGAGACCGAGACATGATTAACGTACTCACCACTTAAGAACTCACGAAGGAGTTATCCCCAACCTTGTGGGTAAAGTTTTCAGCATGAGCGTCTGTCAGGTGTATGCCAACACGCCGCGCTTAGGTCGTGGCCATTGTCACACCCCGCCCCGCAGCGGAATAAAAGTCGGGGCATGATTGGGTTATCACCAAAGCTCATGATATTTACTAAGAAGTTTCATATTTATTAAATTCAAATTACAAATTCAAATATCCAATAAACAAAATTCATACAAATACAAAAAGAACAAATCTAAATGTTTATTCCATCGCAATAACTTGTTTATTCTTCTAGGCCATCCTAAGTGTTTCTTTCCTCAACTGGATCACCTGTATCATGTGTAAAACAGGGGAGATTTTGGGTCAACAAAAGTTGGCGAGTGAACCTTGATAAAACATTTTAATAATTGCTTGTTTTATTTATTAAAGAAAATTCGTGCATAAATCACATGTGAGCAAATACATATATGTAAACAATCACAAACCACATTGTATGAAATATATGACATGAATGATGATGTATTTGAGATCAAGGCTCAATCAAACGGAGCCGATCTAATGAGGCACCTGATGCTCAACCCGTATCCCACGAGGAGCTGATGGGCCTAATGAAATGAGTGCACTGAAATGATAAATTAAATCCACATATAAACCACACAACAAACAATTCAATTTGATCACAAAATCTATAAGCACAAGTGTTTGAATTAAATAAAGGAATGGTATGACACATGATACACCCTAAAACGTGATTAAACGGGGAATTTATAGAGATTCACTCACCTTGGGTGCATATTCTTGAATGGTAAGGAGAGCGCACGAATTGGGAATTTAATCAACGAGAAATTACTAACCTAGAAATAATAACGCGATAACTCGGTAAATAAATTAATTAATATTTTGGTTAAAATCCTTTGTTTTAGGTTATTTTTGTGGATTGTGTTGATATTCTAAACCCTTGAAAATGTATATTTTTAAACCTTTTATTTGATTTTTCTTTTAATAAAAACCTTAGAATTAAAATATTAATATAAAATAATATAAAAATCTTGTCAGTCTGACAAGCCTGTCAGACCGGTTCCATGGGAGTGATGGCATGCGCGTGGTGAGGTTCGAACCCGCGACCTCTCTGTTGTGTGCACGCAGCTCTTCCAACTGAGCTACGTGTCTAACCCGAAAGAATCTGAATTTTAATTATACTTATACACTTTTTAGGTTTAACAGATTTTAATTAAATCCTTAAAAAGGAATAAACTGATCCGGCCGGTGTGTGGAATGGGATCCGATCCCGTGACTTTGAGTACGTTGTGCACCCACCCGACCAACTGGGCTGGGTGTCTAACCCGACAAATCTTGTGATTTAAATACACATATACACTAACTAGGTTGTTGCATAAGTGATCAATTTTAAAAAGGTTTGAAAGTGATCGGGCCTGTAGATGTGCACAGATTCGAACATGTGACAGGCGGGTATATTTGCACACAGTCCACCACTGGACTGTGTGTCTAACCTGGTTGAATCTTGTAATTTAAATATATAAAACACGTGTTTTGCTTTGTCTTTTCAATTTGAATTTTTAACCCAACCTGCTCTCGCCGGTTTTTTTTAAATCTGATTCATTCATTCATTAAGTTAATTACGTAGAATTCGAAATAAAAGAATGAGGGTCTACCGAATCTATTGAGCCAGCGGTGACTTGTTTCCGGCGACCTACTGTATTCTGGCGAAGGGAGGATCCCAGTGACTGCGGCGGTTTTCCGGTGGAACAGGGGGAGTGGTGAGCAACGGAGCAATGCGAGCAGAATGAGCGAGTTAATTGTGAGAGTTCGCCTAGTATTTATAGGGGGGTCGCGGAGGTTCTGACTTTGTTTGATTTTGGTAAGGTTATTCGATGGTTGGAAGATTAGCCAGAAGGATGACAGCCGAGCTAATTGAGTTTGCCAAAAAACATCTCGCCTAGCTGTCGGAGGTTTCAAAAGAAGGAAAGGCGCGTCCTTGATTCGCTGCCAATTGTTGTAGGTTTCAACATACATTTGAAACAAGAGTTTTTAGTTCTTAATATTCTCACAATACGTGCGTGTAGACCAGCAGTGTTGCAGTGTGTGTGTGACCGAGTGAACCCGGGTTCGATTCCCGGTTTACCCATATATTTTTTTAAAGAAAACCGCTTGTCTTTAGTTTGTTTTTATTTCCTGTTTCATTTTTTTTAAAGAAATAATTATTAGTTGATTTGTTTTTCTTAATCAAATGGATTATATCTTTTAATTTTTTTATAATTTTTAACATTAAGCTTAATCATTATCAATAGATAACTAAACACGTAAATAAATAGTCTTTGATTGATAAAAGAGGCGGGTTTTCGGAACCCGATTTACACATATGTTACAGTATCCCCTACTTTTGGAAATTTCGTCCCGAAATTTAAGTAGTGGTCGCAATTGGAAAGAGGTGCGGGTATTTCTCGCGCATTGAGTCTTCACATTCCCAAGTAAACTCGGGTCCTCGTTTTGACTCCCAACGCACCCTGACGATTGGAATACGACTTCTCCTTAAACGCTTCTCACCGAAATCCATGATTTCCACTGGTCCTTCAACGAAGTGCATCGATTCATCGACTTGAATGTCTTCTAGAGGAATATGGAGGTTTTCGTCGGCGAGGCACTTTTTCAAGTTTGATACGTGGAACGTGGGATGAATTCTGCTGAGCTCTTCTGGTAGATCAAGCTTGTATATTACAGGACCTACTCTTTCGAGTATCTTGAAAGGTCCTACGTAGCATGGTGCTAGCTTGCCCTTCTAGCCAAAACGAACCACTCCCTTCCACGGTGATACTTTCAAAAGTACTTGATCACCAACGTCAAATTCCAAAGGCTTTCGTCGTTTGTCAGCATAACTCTTTTGACGACTTTGAGCCGCTAGAAGATTGTTTCGAATTTGAAGGATCTTGTCGGTCGTTTCTTGAATCAGTTCAGGTCCGGTGATTTGCGCTTCACCAATTTCGTGCCAACATACTGGAGATCGGCATTTACGACCGTATAAAGCTTCGAAAGGAGCCATGCCGATACTTGAATTATAGCTATTGTTGTACGAAAACTCGACTAACGGTAGATGAGCGTCCAGTTCCCTTTGAAGTCTATGACACATGCTCGAAGCATGTCTTCAAGGGTTTGGATGGTGCGTTCAGATTGACCATCAGTTTGAGGGTGAAAGGCAGTACTGAGGTCTAATCGTGTACCCAAAGCGGTTTGTACGGCTCGCCATGTTCGTGAAGTGAAACGACCATCGCGGTCTGAAATGATGCTTAATTGTACACCATGACGGCTTACGATCTCGCTGATGTAGATACGAGCTAACTTCTCGTTCTTGAAGTCCTCGCGAATCGGAATGAAATGAGATGATTTTATAAGACGATCGATTATTACCCATATGGTGTCATACCTACTGGAGGTGCGAGGTAACCCGGTAATGAAGTCCATGGTTATGTTTTCCCACTTCCATACAGGTATTTCGGTTGGACTAGAAGTCCTGAAGGTCTTTGATGTTCAGATTTTACTTTGGAACAAGTTAGGCACTTCGAAACAAAAACAGTGATATCCTTTTTCATGCCAGGCCACCAGTAGGTGTATCTTAGGTCTTGATACATCTTATCGGCTCCTGGTGTATAGAGTATCGTGTTTTGTCTGCCTCATTCATGAGGAAATCTCGAAGGTTGTCGCGATCAGGAATCCATATGCGGTTTAAATAATATAGAATACCATCGGATTTGGTTTTAATTTTTAGTTCAGCTCCACATGACAACTCATCGCGTACGTTATTTTCCGTTACAGAAATATGTTGAGCTGCCCGAATTCGATCTTTGATGTTGGTTATGATTTGCGAACATAGAACACGAATAGAGTTCGCATATCCTTTTCGACTGAGCGCGTTGGCCACCACGTTTGCCTTGCCAGGATGGTACCGAATTTCACAGTCGTAATCGTTGAGAAGTTCGACCCATCTTCGTTGCCTCATATTCAACTCTTTCTGGTTGAAGATATGTTGGAGACTCTTGTGGTCAGTGTATATTTCACACTTGGTACCGTAGAGGTAATGTCTCCATATCTTGAGAGCGAACACGACGGCTCCAAGTTCCAGGTCGTGGGTGGTGTAATTTTTCTCATGAACTTTGAGTTGCCTAGAGGCATAGGCTATCACCTTTCCTCTTTGCATCAATACACAGCCTAGACATTGCCCTAATGCGTCGCAATAAACCACAAAGTCATCGCAACCCTCAGGGAGTGTAAGGATAGGTGCGTCACAAAGCCTTTGCTTTAAAGTTTGTAAGGCCTCCTCTTGCTTAGGTCCCCAAATGAAGGGTTTTCCTTTGTGAGTCAAGGTCGTGAGCGGAACGGCGATACGGGAAAAATTGGCAATGAAGCGTCGGTAGTAACCAGCCAAGCCGAGAAATGACCTAACTTCGGTAGGGGACGTGGCGCTTGCCATTCCTGTACTGCCTTGATTTTCGAAGGATCGACATGAATCCATTTGTCATTGACGACATGACCAAGGAATTGTACTTCTCCTAACCAGAATTCACATTTTGAAAACTTAGTGTAAAGCCTTTCAGTTCTTAAGAGTGTAAGAATGAGCCGAAGGTGTCGCTCATGATCGGATTTTGACTTGGAGTAGATAAGGATGTCGTCGATGAAGACTATGACGAAACGGTCGAGGTAGGGTTTGCATACCCTATTCATTAAATCCAAGAAGACAGCGGGGGCGTTGGTTAAACCGAAGGGCATGAACATGAACTCGTAATGACCATAACGAGTTCGGAAGGCGGTTTTTGGGATATCTTCTTCGCGCACCCTAAGCTGATGATAACCAGAACGAAGGTCGATTTTGGAAAAGCAGGTGGCGCCTTGAATTTGGTCTAGGAGGTCATTAATGCAAGGCAGTGGATAGCGATTCTTAACCGTCAACTTGTTGAGTTCTCTATAATCAATGCACATGCGAAACGTTCCATCTTTCTTCTTCACAAAAAGAACGGGTGCACCCCAAGGCGATGAGCTAGGACGTATGAATCCTTTGTCAGTCAACTCTTGTAGTTGACTGGCCAACTCTTGCATCTCGGATGGGGCTAACCTATAAGGAGATTTTGCGACCGGTGTGGCGCCAGGCACAAGATCGATGCGAAATTCGACTTCTCTCACCGGAGGGAGTCCTGAAACGTCATCGGGAAAAACTTGTGGGAATTCTTTCACAATTGGAATATCTTCGAGCTTCCTCTCCTTGCCTCCCTTCTTGACGACGTGAGCTAGAAATGCGACGTAATTCTTGCAAAGATAACTTCGGGCTTGAAGGCAGGACATCAATTTGAGTCCTTTCGAAGGGGTTTCCCCAAAGATACGTAGTGTCTGACCGTCAGCGAGAGGAATACGAATGAATTTTTCGTGGCACACCACCTCAGCGTGATGCTGGCTGAGCCAGTCCATACCGATGATAACATCGAAACTTCCCAATTTCATAGGAATGAGATCAATTGGGAAATCGTGATCATTTAGGGTGAGAGTACAATATCGTATAATAGAATTTAATGAAGTGGGTTTTTCGTCAGCAACTTCCACCGTCAGAGATTCAATGAGATTAACACGAGGTTGGTCGAGTATAGATTCGAATTCTAAGGACACAAAGCTCTTATCCGCACCGGTATCGAATAATATGGATGCATAACTACCATTGATGAGAAATGTACCGTTGACCACATTGTTATCAGCCCTGGCTTGGTTGGCATTGATATTGAAAGCTCTTCCTCTAGCAGGTGGAGGAGCTTGGTTAGCTTGGTTTATCGGGTTCGCTTGAGCTTGGGCATGGATGATGTTCACTAGGCGTGGGCAAGTGTTCCTAAAGTGGTTTGGGTCCCCACAATTGAAACAGGCTCGCATGGGTTGCATCATGGGGTAGTTGGGTTGGTAGTAAGGTTGGGTTGCGAGTTGAGCAGGCGGTAGAAGTAAGGGTTGTTGGGCTTGGCCCACCATTTGATTTTGGGTTTGGGTTGGGGGTTGACTACGGTTCAATCGCTAAAGGGTACGGTATGTTTGGATGGTGTGACCCGCACGGACACAACTTGTGCAATGTTGGCAGGGGTTTTCAGGAGGGTGATGGTATTGACAACGGTTACACTTTGGGTGTGGGCCAGTGTATGGCCTTTTGAATGGTGCGGCTGGAGGGGCAACTTGGGTGATTGGTGCAGCAGTGATGGGAGGGTTGGTTTGGGTGACAGCAAAATTCTTACCATTTCGCTTCCTCTTACCAGCAAACTTCGAGGATGAAACTGGGTGGTTTGGAGTTGGGGTCTCAATAGGTGTTTTCTTCTTCTCATCCTTGAATTTGCCGTTTCGAATGCGATTTTCAGTGAGTTCCGTAGCTAACTCCATTGCGGCTTCAAGTGTTGCAGGCGAAGTGCTTAAAACCGAATCTTGGATTTTTGAGGGGAGGCCTCGAATGTAGTGTTCGACTAAGCGGTATAAGGGGTGAACAGATTGGAGATCATCTACTTTAACTCGAGAAATCTCTTATTGTATGAAGTGTGGTCTCCTTCCTTTTGTTTCAATGCGTGAAACTCGTCTTCTAGCTTTTTGATTTCGCTTCTTGGACAGAAGCGTCTCGTCATGATTTCCCTTAACTCTTTCCAGGTTAAGGCCATGGCATCTTCAACACCTCGCTTACCCTTTTCCGTGTTCCACCAGGTAAGGGCTACCCCAAACAACCTCTCAGTCGCGTAACGCACCTTACCGTCCTTGGGACAGTCGCAATTGAGAAAGGTGTTTTCCATCTCCTCAAACCAGTGAAGGAGAGCGGTGACACCTTCAGTCCCTTCATATTTTGGGGGATCGCAGGATTTGAAGTGTTTGTAGGTGCATTTGGGGGTCTTGGGAGGAGGGTTGGCGACGCTTTGGTCTTCTTGGTTGGGAGGGTTGATCGGATTAGCGGTGAGGGCTTGTTGAACTTGTAGCACGATGTCAGGAAGCACTGCGGCCATTTGTTTGGCAATTTGCGTGGCCAAGCGTTCGTTTGACTTTCCTGACTTTCTACCTCCACGTAATTGCCTAGCTTACATCTACAGGAACATATGTAGGAAGATTGTGAGTTCAAGAATTTCCTAGGTGTCATGTATCGTAAAAAGAATGAAAACAACATAACTGAAAATAATTTAACTACATCCATAGGATGTCTTGGGTCTGCTCATGTTTGGGCCTCCAAATGTCCCCTATACCATTTCCTGTGTAATCATATGGGCCCCCATGACTATTGGGCTTGGTAGGATTCACATTGGTGTCGGCGGGTTAACACTCGCACCACCCGAATGAAAATCGTAAAACATGATTGCGAGATGTATGGTAGGAGGGTGTCCCGGTGTAGACACAATGACAGCTCAAAGTGGGGTTAGCTCACGCGACGTTTGGTATGGCATGCTTTGGCCTAATAGGTCCTTCGTACTCTCATCGTTAGTCCCCAGGTAGGCAAACTGGTCCTTTATTTTGGATTTATACGAATGCCAAGCCTAGACAGGACGTTCCGACTACTGGTACTCGTACCCTTCCAGTTACTACATGCCCGTCGTGAAAACTCACTTTGATGTGATTTGAAAAATACGAAATCATTGCAAAAATCATGGAAATCGTGAGGTGTGTGCTTTCATAGATATGACATGTTATGAAGATATGAACTATGATGAGCATTGCATATTAACAGGTACTTGTGAGTGTGCTTGCATAATATTGGGTGTGAAAATAAACATGAAACACATAAACATCATGAATTTTGCATGTAACACATAAACAATTAAAATTTAATCAACTATAGTATAGGCTCTAAGGGTCTAATAACCTATCCTATATCCCTATAACCACAAGCTCTGATACCAATCTGTCACACCCCGACCCGCAGCGGAATAAAAGTCGGGGCATGATTGGGTTATCACCAAAGCTCGTGATATTTACTAAGAAGTTTCATATTTATTAAATTCAAATTACAAATTAAAATATCCAATAAACAAAATTCATACAAATACAAAAAGAACAAATCTAAATGTTTATTCCATCGCAATAACTTGTTTATTCTTCTAGGCCATCCTAATGTTTCTTTCCTCAACTGGATCACCTGTATCATGTGTAAAACAGGGGAGATTTTGGGTCAACAAAAGTTGGCGAGTGAACCTTGATAAAACATTCTAAATAATTGCTTGTTTTATTTATTAAAGAAAATTCATGCATAAATCACATGTGAGCAAATACATATATGTAAACAATCACAAACCACATTGTATGAAATATATGACATGAATGATGACGTATTTGAGATCAAGGCTCAATCAAACGGAGCCGATCTAATGAGGCACCTGATGCTCAACCCGTATCCCACGAGGAGCTGATGGGCCTAATGAAATGACTGCACTGAAATGATAAATTAAATCCACATATAAACCACACAACAAGCAATTCACATTTGATCACAAAATGATATAAGCACAAGTGTTTGAATTAAATAAAGGAATGGTACGACACATGATACACCCCAAAACGTGATTAAAACGGGGAATTTATAGAGATTCACTCACCTTGGGTGCGTATTCTTGAATGGTAAGGAGAGCGCACGAGTTGGGAATTTAATCAACGAGAAAGTACTAACCTAGAAATAATAACGCGATAACTCGGTAAATAAATTAAATTAATATTTAGGTTAAAATCCTTTGTTTAGGTTTTTTGGTTATTTTTGTGGATTGTGTTGATATTCTAAACCCTTGAAAATGTATATTTTAAACCTTTTATTTGATTTTTCTTTTAATAAAAACCTTAGAATTAAAATATTAATATAAAATAAAAAATAAAATAATATAAAAATCTTGTCAGTCTGACAAGCCTGTCAGACCGGTTCGATGGGAGTGCTGGCATGCGCGTGGTGAGGTTCGAACCTGCGACCTCTCGGTTGTGTGCACGCAGCTCTTCCAACTGAGCTACGTGTCTAACCCGAAAGAATCTGAATTTTAATTATACTTATACACTTTTTAGGTTTAACAGATTTTAATTAAATCCTTAAAAAGGAATAAACTGATCTGGCCGGTGTGGAATGGGATCCGATCCCGTGACTTTGAGTACGTTGTGCACCCAGCCCGACCAACTGGGCTGGGTGTCTAACCCGATAAATCTTGTGATTTAAATACACATATACATTCACTGGGTTGTTGCATAAGTGATCAATCTTAAAAAGGTTTGAAAGTGATCGGGCCGGTAGATGTGCACAGATTCGAACATGTGACAGGCGGGTACATTTGCACACAGTCCACCACTGGACTGTGTGTCTAACCTGGTTGAATCTTGTAATTTAAATACATAAAACACGTGTTTTGCTTTGTCTTCTTCAATTTGAATTTTTAACCCAACCTGCTCTCGCAGGTTTTTTTTAAGTCTGATTCATTCATTCATTAAGTTAATTACGTAGAATTCGAAATAAAAGAATGAGGGTCTACCGAATCTACTGAGCCGGCGGTGACTTGTTTCCGGCGACCTGCTGTATTCCGGCGAAGGGAGGATCCTAGTGACTGCGGCGGTTTTCCGGTGGAACAGGGGGGAGTGGTGAGCAGCGGAGCAATGCGAGCAAAATGAGCGAGTTGATTGTGAGAGTTCGCCTAGTATTTATAGGGGGTGGCAAAGGTTCCGACTTTGTTTGATTTTGGTAAGGTTATTCGATGATTAGAAGATTAGCCAGAAGGATGACAGCCGAGCTAATTGAGTTTGCCAAAAATACATCCCGCTCAGCTGTCGGAGGTTTCAAAAGAAGGAAAGGCGCGTCCTTGATTTGCTGCCAATTGTTGCAGATTTCAACATACATTTGAAACAAGAGTTTTAAGTTCTTAATATTCTCACAATACGTGCGTGTAGACCAGCGATGTTGCAGTGTGTGTGCGACCGAGTGAACCCGGTTCGATTCCCGGTTTACCCATATATTATTTTTAAAGAAAACCGCTTGTCTTTAGTTTGTTTATATTGTCACACCCCGACCCGCAGCGGAAAAGGTGATCGGGGCATGATTGGGTTATCATCAAAGCTCATGACATTTGTTATGCGTTTCATATTCATTATTACAAATTAAATGGAGAATTACAATAAATGTTACAACATGTTCTAACTAACAATCTAAACTTCTTTGTTCTCTTCTAAGGCATATCTTATGTTTTCCTTGCTTCAACCTGTACACCTGTATCATGTGTAAAAGGGTTTTTGGATCAACATAATGTTGGCGAGTGAATCCTATGGAAAACATTTGAACAAATTTATTTAAATTGATTATGAAATATGTGCACAACCAAACATGAGTAAAATTAGATGTAAACTTAATCAACAATCATAAGATATTAAGTGAGACACACATGAACAATAATGGAACATTTAGAGGCACGCGATGCTCAACTCGTCTCTCACGAGGAACTGAGGGGCCTAATGAATGAATTGCATAACCATGATGATATGAATGACACAACTAAAAACAAATATAAACTCAATGATATACACATAAACAATAATGAATTTGATTTGTGGCACGCGTTGTTCAACTCGTCTTCCACGAGGAACTGATGGGCTTAATGAATGAGTTTCATATAATTTAACAAAAGGAAATAAGTAATCACAACAATATAAACGATCTAAGTTTAGGTCATGATGTGGTATGGCACATGTTTAAATAAATAAGTTAATTATTTTCATAACACATGACACACCCCAAAACGTGTAATTTAAAAGGGGGAGTTGTAAGATTCACTCACAGTGGGTGCGTTCGGTTGATGATGTTGAATGCACCCGAAAGTGGTTTTAACCACGAGTGAGTTTAACCTAGATAAATCGCATTATGGTTTGGTAAGTAAACGGATTTTATTAATCTATTTTAGTAGGATTGTTGGGTGTATTTTGTGAGTTTGAAGCTATTTTCTAACCTTAAAAATGTTATTTTTAAGTATTTTTAATTGATTTTTAATTAAAATAATTAAATAAGATAATAAAAAAAAAATTTTTGATTTTTTTTTTGACCGTTGACCTGACCGTTGACCGTTGACCTGACCGTTGACCGGTTCGAATCGGAACACAAGTGCGCTGAGTGAGGCTCGAACCCGAGACCTCCCGTACGCGTGCACACAGCTCTACCAACTGAGCTACGTGTCTAACCCGTTATATATCTGATTTTAATTATATATATATATTAATTAGTTTAAACCGAAAATCATTTTATTTTAAAAACAGTTTAAATCAATTCGGACGTGCACTCCACAGGTCTCGAACCCGGGACCTGTGACTTAAACTAACACACAGTCCACCGCTGGACTATGTGTTTAACATGTTATATAACTCGATTTTTATTATACTTAAATACAAATTAGTTATTTCCTTTTCTGCCTTATTTAAAAAGAATAGATAATTGTCCGAGTCGGTGCAGAAGACCGGACTCGAACTCGTGACCTGTGATATAAACAAACACACAGTCCACCGCTGGACTGTGTGTCTGACTTGGTTATTATTCCGGTTATTAATATACTTAACATATACCAGTGGCGACTCCGGTTCAGTTTAACAAAAAAATGATTTTTATTAAGGCAGCGTGTGTGAAACCGGATTCGAACTCGAGACGTTAGTGTTTATTGTGCACACAATCCACCGCTGGACTGTGTGTCTAACCCGTGTAATATCCTGATTTTAATTATACATATACACTACCGAAACATCGTCTTCCTCATCAAGATATAACCAGAATTCGGAAATCGACTGGTTCAAAGTCTTAATCGTTTTCTTTAGTGTTTTAGGTTAATTATAGATGATATATGAGTGAAAAGATAAAGATATTAGGCGAAGAGGTATACCGACTGGACCCTCTGTTTTCCAGCAGAACTCCGGCGACAGCAATAAGCTCCGGCGTCAGGTGTCTTGCAGCAGCGAGTCTCTGGAAAGCTTGGAAAAGGTAAGGGTGACTTCGGTATAAACTTAGGAGGTTCATTAAGGCTCGGCAATGGGGAAACCGGTTTTCCGGCGACGAACAGATTAATTCCGGCGAGTGGAATTACGCCGAGAAAAGGTGTGGTTTTGAGCGAAAAAGTTTGCAGTGGGTTGTGGGTGAATTTATAGGGTAAATCGTTGATGTATTTGGCCCGATTTCCAACTGGATTCATTGATTTAAATTTCTCCGGCGGTTATAATTTTTGGTCGCGGACTCAGACGTCGGTTATAACCGATGTCTTGTTAATGGTTTACGTTATAACGTAAATTGTCGTTAAAAGCTCGCGAGTTTACCGGGATTCCGACGACTGAACTATTGGGCGCCGGTTTTGAGTTTGTAACGTTACTTTATGAATTAAATGATTCTAATATTCACCAAATAATACAAGTGGCGCAGTGGTTTGTGTGTGTATGCTAAGTCTGTTTGATGAGCCGGTACAGACCCGGGTTCGAAACCCGGCAGAGTACTTTTATTTTTATTTTGCGATTTTCAACAGTTTTTCAAAAACTAAATATATATTCCCGTATAATAATCGATTACGTATCGTTTAAAAATATTTTGGGCATTTAATTCGCAACGAAATTTTTGACTGACTGTTCGGTTGATAAACGGAGCGGTTTGGTAAATCCGTTTTTGTCGGATGTTACATATATTTCCTGTTTATTTTTTTTAAGAAATAATTATTAGTTGATTTGTTTTTCTTAATCAACGAATTATATCTGTCACACCCCGACCCGCAGCGAAAAGGTGATCGGGGCATGATTGGGTTATCATCAAAGCTCATGACATTTATTATGCGTTTCATATTCATTTAATACAATTTTATGGAAATTTACAATAAATGTTACAACATGTTCTAACTATCAATCTAAGCGTCTTTGTTCTCTTCTAAGGCATTTCCTATGTTTTCTTTGCTTCAACCTGTTCACCTGTATCATGTGTAAAAAGGTTTTGGATCAACATAAAGTTGGCGAGTGAATCCTATGGAAAACATTTGAACAAGTTTATTAAATTGATTATGAAATATGCGCACAACCAAACACGAGTAAAAATAGATGTAAGCTTATTCAACAATCATTAGATATTAAATAAAGCACACATGAACAAAATGGAACATTTAGAGGCAGGCGTTGCTCTACTCGTCTCTCACGAGGAACTGATGGGCCTAATGAATGAATTGCATAAACATGATAATATCAATGAAACAACTACAAACAATATAAACTCAATGATACACACATGAACAATAATGGATTGGTTTTGAGGCACGCGTTGTTCAACTCGTCTCCCACGAGGAACTGATGGGCTTAATGAATGAATTTCATATAATTTGACAAAATGAACTAAGTAATCACAACAATATAAACAATCTAAGTTTAGGTCATGATATGGTATGGCACAAATTTAATTAAACGAGTTAATTATTTGAGACACATGACACACCCCAAAACGTGTAATTAAAAGGGGGAGTTGTAAGATTCATTCACAGTGGGTGCGTTCGGTTGATGATGTTGAATGCACGCGAAGTGGTTTTAACCACAAGTGAGATTAACCTAGATAAATCGCATTATGGTTTGGTAAGTAAACGGATTTTATTAATCTATTTTAGTAGGATTGTTGGGTGTATTTTTGTGAGTTTAAGGCTATTTTCTAACCTTAAAAATGTAATTTTTAAGTATTTTTAATTGATTTTAATTAAAATAATTAAATAAAAATAATAAAAAAATTTGATTTTTTTGCTACAGTGACCGTTGACTTTGACCGGATGACCGTTGACTGACCGTTGACCGGTTCGAATCGTGTATATAAGTGCGCTGGGTGAGGCTAGAACCCGAGACCTCCCGTACGCGTGCACGCAGCTCTACCAATTGAGCCACGTGTCTAACCCGTCATATATCCGATTTTAATTATATTTATACATTAATTAAGTTAAACAGAAAATCCTTTTATTTTAAAAACACTTTAATTGAATCAGACGGTGCGCTCCACAGGTCTCGAACCCGGGACCTGTGGGTTATCATAACACACAGTCCACCGCTAGACTGTGTGTACAACTTGTTAACTTAACTGATTTTTATTATACTTAAACACAAATTAATTATTTTCATTTCTGACTTATTTAAAAAGCTTAATAATTGTCCGGGTCGATGCAGAAGACCGGACTCGAACTCGTGCACTTTGATTAAACATACACACAGTCCACCGCTGGACTGTGTGTCTAACTTGGTTATTATTCCGATTATTAATATACTTAACATATACCTGTGGCGACTCCGGTTCGGTTAACAAAACAAAAAGGCATTTTATTAAAGCGGCTTGTGTGAAACAGGATTCGAACTCGTGACGTTTGTATGTTTAATGTGCACACAGTCCACCGCTGGACTGTGTGTCTAACCCGAGTAATATTTTGATTTAAATTATACTTATACGTTCCGGATACATCGTCTTCTTCATCAAGTTATAACCAGAAAAGATGACTGACTGGTTAAATGATTAAATCAGGTTCCTTTAACGTTCTAGGTTAATTATAGATGAGATATAAGTAAAAAGAAGGAAAAATAGGCGTGAGGTATACCGACTAGCTTTCCTCTGTTTTCCGGCAGAACTCCGGCGACAGCAATCCCTTCCGACGACGAGTGTCTTGCAGCAGAGAGTCTTCAGAAAGCTTACAAAGGGTGTGGGTGGCTTCGGTATAAGTTCAAAGGGTTTAGTAAGGCTCAGAAATGGGGAAACCGGTTTTGCGGCGACAAACAGAAAAATTCCGGCGAGAGAGTTTTCGCCGAGAAAGGGTGTGGTTTTGAGCGAAAATGTTTGCAGAAGTTCGAGGTGGTTTTTATAGGGCAAATCTTCGAAGAACTTGGTCTGATTTCCAACTGGATTCGTAAGTTATAAAAGCTCTGGCGGTTATGACTTTGGTCGCGGACTCAGACGTCGGTTATAACTGATGTCTTAGTAATGGTTTACGTTATAACGGAAGATGTCGTTAAAACTCGCGAGATTGCCGGGATTTCCGACGACTGAACTTTTGGGCGCCGGTTTTGAATTCAGAAAGTCAAGATATCAATTAAATGATTCCATTATTTAACAAGGAACATCAGTGGCGCAGTGGTTTGTGTGTTGAGTGTTAAGTCTGTTTGCACCGTGACTCGGCGACTGACCTGGGTTCGAAACCCGGCAGGAACAAAGTATTTTTATTTTGCGATTTTTAACAGTTTTTCAAAAACTAATTATATATTCCCGTATAATAATTGATTAGTTTAAAATTATTTTGGGCATTTAATTCGCAACGAAAATTTTATCTGACTGTTCGGTTGATAAACGGAGCGGGTTTGGTAAATCCGTTTTTGACGGATGTTACAGTATCCCCTGCTTTTTAGAAATTTCGTCCCGAAATTTAAATAGAGATATATTTGACTAAAAGAATGATGGTGTTGACAGTCACATGCTTAGAAAAGAAGTAAGAGTTTAAGTTTTTGTTTGAGGCGGTAACGTTCCTTGTAAGGGTTAAGTACCCTATTATAGGAATCGCTTTTTGTTGCCTACTGTGAAAGTATTGATAGTCAGATTTGATTTGCTAACTATGATATCATGCATAAGAGGTTGGATATGTTTGGAAAGGTATGGTTATATCCTAAGGCAAAACTTCTAACACTACATAAATAAACACAACCTACACTGGACATAAATAAACACAACAGCAAATATTTGAATCCACATTCTGATAACATATATGTTTGAATGGTGGAAGTTCCTCTCTTGTTTGTTATGATGGAGAGGTTAGTTTATGTAGAAATGGAACACAATTCCAATTTCTCTAAATAGCAAGATGATATAAATGTAACATAATTTCAACCAAGGCAATACCAAATCTTACATGGAACTTCTCATAACCGCCTGATAATGCCTCTGATCCTTTGGCAAGAATACTTATATATAGGAAGTACCAGCGGCGTATCCACCATATTCTTGCCAAATTTTCATTGGTTTTATCCACAAGTTATGATTAGTTACCAAGAAACTAATTAATCCTACATAGAACTTCTCATAACCGTCCGACAATGCCTCTGATCCTTTGACAAAAATACTTATATATAGGAAGTACCAGCGGCGTATCCACCATATTTTTGTCAAATTTTCATTGGTTTTATCAGTGAATTATGATTAGTCCTATAACTCTACAACCAATACAACAAACATAAATTACTGAAATGAAATATATCTGTGCGATCAAGGCTCAATCAAACGGAGCCGATCGTATTGCATGTACTGAAAATGAAATATCTGTGTGCTCAAGGCTCAATCAAACGGAGCCGAACGCATTGAATGTACTGAAAATGAAATTATCTGTGTGCTCAAGGCTCAATCAAACGGAGCCGAGCGTATTGCATGTACTGAAAATGAATAACTTAATCACACAAACAGCCTATGCATGGAACCTCTCATAACCGCCTGATAATGCCATCCGATCATTTGACAAGAATACTTATATATAGGAAGTACCAGCGGCGTATCCACCATATTCTTGTCAAATTCTCATTGACTTTATCCGCAAGTTATGATTAGTTCTATGCGACTCTACAACAAACACAACAACCACAAGATACTGATAATGAAATTGTCTGTGCGCTCAAGGCTCAATCAAACGGAGCAGAACGTATTGCATGTACTGAAAATGAAATTGTATGTGCGCTCAAGGCTCAATCAAACGGAGCCGAACGTATTGCATGTACTGAAAATGAACAACTTAATCTAAACAACAATCACACAAACAGCCTATGCATGGAACCTCTCATAACCGCCTGATAATGCCTCCGATCATTTGACAAGAATACTTATATATAGGAAGTACCAGCGGCGTATCCACCATATTCTTGTCAAATTCTCATTGACTTTATCCGCAAGTTATGATTAGTTCTATGCGACTCTACAACAAACACCACAACCACAAGATACTGATAATGAAAATGTATGTGCGCTCAAGGCTCAATCAAACGGAGCCGAACGTATTGCATGAACTGGAAATGTAAATTGAACTGTGCGATCAAGGCTCAATCAAACGGAGCCGATCGTATTGCATGTATTGAAATGTAAAATGAAATGACCGATCAAGGCTCAATCAAACGGAGCCGATCGTGCGGGCACGCCACAGATCAACCGCATAATAAAATGGGGATCAAGCTCAACCTCATGGATGGGGAGCTGCGGCCTCGGCAAATGCATGTACTGAAATAATAATTAGCATCCAATAATAACTACTTAACAGCAACAAACTAATATGACCGATCAAGGTTCAATCAAACGGAGCCGATCGTGCGGGCACGCCACAGATCAACCGCATAATAAAATGGGGATCAAGCTCAACCTCATGGATGGGGAGCTGCGGCCTCGGCAAATGCATATACTGAAAACAATAAACAATAATTACTCTAATAGTCTACACATGGAACCTCTCATAACCGCCAGATAATGCTCCTGATCCTTTGACAAGAATACTTATATATAGGAAGTACCAGCGGCGTATCCACCGTATTCTCGTCAAAGTTTCATTAGCTTTATCCTTAAGTTATGTTTGGTTCTATGTGATAAAGAAAAACATAAAACTAAACGATAGGAGTTGAATCTGATCTTCGGCGAAGAGGACTAGTTGGGTATCTTCATTTGGGCCGTCATTATCTTCGACAAGATTGGCGTTGATGTTGAAGACTCTTCCTCTTGTTGGCGGCCTAGTGGTTGGGTTTCCTTGGTTTACTTGGTTAACTGGGTTTGATTGGGCTTGAGTGTTGATACGTTAACCAATTGAGGGCATGTGTTTCTAAAGTGGGTAGGGTCGCCACAATTGAAACAAGCTCGAGCATATGGGAACATGGGGTATTGGGGTTGTTGATAGGTTTGGGCCATGTTTTGAGTAGGGGAAAAGGTTTGGTTTTGAAAGGTGCGACAAACCTTGCTCAAATGACCATAGCGTCCACAAGTTGTACATAGCCGACAAGGTAAGGTAAGGGGATGATGATAAAAACAGTTGTTGCATCGAGGGTGAGGTCCAAAATAGGGTTTCTTATTTGGGTAAGTTGAGTTGGGTGCCACTTGAGTGATTGGGATAGCTTGGATGGATATAGCGTGTGAAATAGGTTGGTTTCGTTGGATAGCAGCGAAAAGTTGTCCGTCTCTTTTTCTCTTAGGATTGGGTTGAGAAGGGGATTCGGTTTGGGTGTAGTCGGAGGTTTCAGTCGATTCTTTATCCTTCTTCTTCTACTCCTTGAAGTCTTCGTTTCGGATTCGGTTCTCGGTAAGCTCTGTTGCTAAATCCATTGCTGCTTCCAAAGTTGCAGGCTTGGTACTTATTACAGGGTCTTGAATCTTTGACGGAAGACCACGAATGTAGTGCTCGATCAAACGGTAGAGGGGAGTGAACATGTTGGGAACCATTTGATGTAACTCGAGGAATCTTTTATTGTAGGTGGTGTGGTCTCCTTCCTTTTCTTCAACGAATAAAATTCATCTTCTAATTTCTTGATTTCACTCCTTGGGCAAAATCGTCTGGTCATGATTTCCTTCAATTCGTTCCAAGTTTAAGGTCATAGCATCGCGACGCCTCGTTTGGCCTTCTCTGTATTCCACCAAGTATGTGCTATCCCATATAATCGACCGGTAGCATATCGCACTTTGCGATCGTCAGGGCAATCGCAATTTAGAAAAGTGTTCTCCATTTCTTCAAACCAATGGAGGAGAGCGGTGACACCTTCAGTCCCTTTGTATTTTGGAGGGTCGCATGATTTGAAGTGCTTGTAGGTGCATTTAGCGGTATTTGAGGGAGAGTTAATAATGTTTTGGTTTTCTTGATTGACAGGATTAGCGGTGAGTGCTTGTTGAACTTGGATTACAATGTTGGGTATTACGGCAGCCATTTGTTGAGCGATTTGGGTTCATGGGCCGCATTAGGAATGAACATTCATAAAATAATTATAGAAAAATAAATCTACTACATCCATAGGATGTCTTGGGCTTTGCTCGCTGTTAGGCCCTACATGCCGCCATACTTTACCTGTGTAATCATGTGGGCCCCCATGAATACCGGTTTTTCATATGGTTCGCACGGGTTTGCCAGGTTGCGTACACAAAAACCCGGAGAAAATCGAGAAATATGTATACAACGTGTGATATTCGGAATGTGTCCAGGTGTAGACACGGTGACACCTCAAAGTAGGTTAGTTCGAACGACGTTTGGTGTGACATGCTTTGGCCTAATAGGTCCTTCGTACTCTCATCGTTGGTCCCCAGGTAGGCAAACTGGTCCGTTATATTGGATTTATACGAATGCCAACCTAGACAGGACGTTCCGACTACCGGTACTTGTACCCTTCCAGTTACTACATGCCCGTCGCAGAACTTACTTTGATGAGATTTGAAAATTGCACAAAATCTTTGGATAATGAGAGTATGAAAATAAATTGAATACATGAACATCGATATATGTATAATGAGTATGTATATAAGCATGTATGTTTGACTGTAAATGTAAACAAATAAATATCACAAGTTTGTATGTAACCACCTAATCAATTAAAATTTAGGCAGACTATAGTATAGGCTCTAAGGGTCTAATAACCTATCCTATATCCCTATAGTCATGGCTCTGATACCAATCTGTCACACCCCGACCCGCAGCGGAAAAGGTGATCGGGGCATGATTGGGTTATCATCAAAGCTCATGACATTTATTATGCGTTTCATATTCATTTAATACAATTTTATGGAAATTTACAATAAATGTTACAACATGTTCTAACTATCAATCTAAGCGTCTTTGTTCTCTTCTAAGGCATTTCCTATGTTTTCTTTGCTTCAACCTGTTCACTTGTATCATGTGTAAAAAGGTTTTGGATCAACATAAAGTTGGCGAGTGAATCCTATGGAAAACATTTGAACAAGTTTATTAAATTGATTATGAAATATGTGCACAACCAAACACGAGTAAAAATAGATGTAAGCTTATTCAACAATCATTAGATATTAAATAAAGCACACATGAACAATAATGGAACATTTAGAGGCACGCGTTGCTCTACTCGTCTCTCACGAGGAACTGATGGGCCTAATGAATGAATTGCAAAAACATGATAATATGAATGACACAACTACAAACAATATAAACTCAATGATACACACATGAACAATAATGGATTGGTTTTGAGGCACGCGTTGTTCAACTCGTCTCCCACGAGGAACAGATGGGCTTAATGAATGAATTTCATATAATTTGACAAAATGAACTAAGTAATCACAACAATATAAACAATCTAAGTTTAGGTCATGATATGGAATGGCACAAATTTAAATAAACGAGTTAATTATTTGAGACACATGACACACCCCAAAACGTGTAATTAAAAGGGGGAGTTGTAAGATTCACTCACAGTGGGTGCGTTCGGTTGATGATGTTGAATGCACGCGAAGTGGTTTTAACCACAAGTGAGATTAACCTAGATAAATCTCATTATGGTTTGGTAAGTAAACGGATTTTATTAATCTATTTTAGTAGGATTGTTGGGTGTATTTTTGTGAGTTTAAGGCTATTTTCTAACCTTAAAAATGTAATTTTTAAGTATTTTTAATTGATTTTAATTAAAATAATTAAATAAAAATAATAAAAAAATTTGATTTTTTTGCTACAGTGACCGTTGACTTTGACCGGTTGACCGTTGACTGACCGTTGACCGGTTCGAATCGTGTATATAAGTGCGTGGGTGAGGCTCGAACCCGAGACCTCTCGTACGCGTGCACGCAGCTCTACCAACTGAGCCACGTGTCTAACCCGTCATATATCCGATTTTAATTATATTTATACATTAATTAAGTTAAACAGAAAATCCTTTTATTTTAAAAACACTTTAATTGAATCAGACGGTGCGCTCCACAGGTCTCGAACCCGGGACCTGTGGGTTATGATAACACACAGTCCACCGCTGGACTGTGTGTACAACTTGTTAACTTAACTGATTTTTATTATACTTAAACACAAATTAATTATTTTCATTTCTGACTTATTTAAAAAGCTTAATAATTGTCTGGGTCGATGCAGAAGACCGGACTCGAACTCGTGCACTTTGATTAAACATACACACAGTCCACCGCTGGACTGTGTGTCTAACTTGGTTATTATTCCGATTATTAATATACTTAACATATACCTGTGGCGACTCCGGTTCGGTTAACAAAACAAAAAGGCATTTTATTAAAGCGGCGTGTGTGAAACAGGATTCGAACTCGTGACGTTTGTATGTTTAATGTGCACACAGTCCACCGCTGGACTGTGTGTCTAACCCGAGTAATATTTTGATTTAAATTATACTTATACGTTCCGGATACATCGTCTTCTTCATCAAGTTATAACCAGAAAAGACGACTGACTGGTTCAATGATTAAATCAGGTTCCTTTAACGTTTTAGGTTAATTATAGATGAGATATAAGTAAAAAGAAGGAAAAATAGGCGTGAGGTATACCGACTAGCTTTCCTCTGTTTTCCGGCAGAACTCCGGCGACAGCAATCCCTTCCGACGACGAGTGTCTTGCAGCAGAGAGTCTTCAGAAAGCTTACAAAGGGTGTGGGTGGCTTCGGTATAAGTTCAAAGGGTTTAGTAAGGCTCAGAAATGGGGAAACCGGTTTTGCGGCGACAAACAGAAAAATTCCGGCGAGAGAGTTTTCGCCGAGAAAGGGTGTGGTTTTGAGCGAAAATGTTTGCAGAAGTTCGAGGTGGATTTTATAGGGCAAATCTTCGAAGAACTTGGTCTGATTTCCAACTGGATTCGTAAGTTATAAAAGCTCCGGCGGTTATGACTTTGGTCGCGGACTCAGACGTCGGTTATAACCGATGTCTTAGTAATGGTTTACGTTATAACGGAAGATGTCGTTAAAACTCGCGAGATTGCCGGGATTTCCGACGACTGAACTTTTGGGCGCCGGTTTTGAATTCGGAAAGTCAAGATATCAATTAAATGATTCCATTATTTAACAAGGAACATCAGTGGCGCAGTGGTTTGTGTGTTGAGTGTTAAGTCTGTTTGCACCGTGACTCGGCGACTGACCCGGGTTCGAAACCCGGCAGGAACAAAGTATTTTTATTTTGCGATTTTTAACAGTTTTTCAAAAACTAATTATATATTCCCGTATAATATTTGATTATGTATCTTTTAAAATTATTTTGGGCATTTAATTCGCAACGAAAATTTTATCTGACTGTTCGGTTGATAAACGAAGCGGGTTTGGTAAATCCGTTTTTGACGGATGTTACATTATCTTTAAATTTTCTTTATAATTTTTAACATTAAGCCTAATCATTATCAATATATAACTAAACACGTAAATAAATAATCTTTGATTGATAAAAGAGGCGGGTTTTCGGAACCCGATTTACACATATGTTACAGCCATTATCTAATATAATGAGCCAGAGGATATCCAGGATGTCACACCCCGACCCGCAGCGGAAAAGGTGATCGGGGCATAATTGGGTTATCATCAAAGCTCATGACATTTATTATAACGTGTGTCTAACTTGGTAAATACTCTGATTTTTATTATACTTATATACAAACTGCATTATTTCATTTCTGCCTTATATAAAAAGTTTGATAATTGTCCGGACCGGTGCGGTAGTCTGGACTCGAACTCGTGACATGTGATTTAAACGTTCACACAGTCCACCACTGGACTGTGTGTCTATCTTGGTTATTATTCCGGTTTTTATTAAACTTAACATCTATTGCAGTGAATCCGGTTCGGTTAAAAAAAGAACATTTTTATTAAGGCGAGTGTGCGTGGGACAAGAATCGAACTCGGGACGTAAGCGTGTTTTATTTGCACACAGTCCACCGCTGGACTGTGTGTCTAACCTGAGATAATCTTGATTTTAATTAAACATATACAATACTGAAACTTCGTCTTCTTCGTTGGACTTAACCAGAACTAATGTCCGACTGGTTCGACGATTAATCATGTTCTTTTAGTGTGTTGCGCTTAATTACAGGTGAGATTAATAAAAGAATGAGGATTAAGTGTAAGATATACCGAACAGTGGCTCCTCTGTTTCGCCGGCGAAGCTCCGATGTCAGCAGGTTATTCCGGCGACGTGTGTCTTGCGGCAGAGGGTCTTCAGGGAGTTTAAGATGAGTGTGGGTGGCTTCGGTATGAGCTCTGGGTGTTCAGTAAGGCTCAGAGGTGAAAGGCTCGGTTTTCCGGCGAGTTGCAGAAATTCTCTGGCGAGTGAATTTACATCGGGAAAGAGTGTGATTGTGAGCGAAAAAGCTAACAGAGGTTAGAGGGGGTATTTATAGGGCAGGACATCGACGAATTTAGGCCGTTTTTCCGTCTTGATTCGTCGGTCAATAAGTTTTCCGGCGGTTATGACTTGCGTCGCGGGTTCAGACGTTGGTTATAACCGATGTAGTAGTTAAGGCTTCGGTTAAAACAGAAGAAACCGTCCAATCTCGGCGAAATCGTCGGGATTTCCGACGACTGCGTTTGGGCGCGTCAGTTTTGAATTCGAGATTTATGTTATGTATTAATTGTTTCCATTAATGAACAAGAAACACAAGTGGCGGAGTGGTTGAGCGTGTGTGTGTTAAGACTTTGTTTGACCAGGTTGACCCGACTGACCCGGGTTCGAAACCCGGCAGCCTTGTTTGATTTTTAAACCACTATTTTTAATACTTTTTCAAATATAAATTATATATTCCAATATACTTATTAATTATGTATTTGGGCATTAAATACGCAACGAAATTTTTAACTGATTGTTCGGTTAATAAACGGAGCGGGTTTGGTAAATCCGGTTTTTTGACGGATGTTACAGTATCCCCTGCTTTTTAGAAATTTCGTCCCGAAATTTAAGTAGTGATATATTTGTCTAAAAATGATGGTGTTTAGTTTGACAGTTACATACTTAGAAAAAGAGTAAGAGTTTAAATTTTTGTTTGAGGCGGTAACGTCCCTTGTAAGGGTTGAGTACCCTGCTACAGGAATCGCTTTTTGTTGCCTACGGTAAAAATATTGATAAGCAGAGTTGATTCACTAAGTATGATTTCTTGCGCAAGAGTTTTGATATGTTTGGAAGGATAGGGTATATCCTAAAGCAAAACTTCTAATACTACAACCTACATGGAACTTCTCATAACCGTCTAACAATGCCTCTGATCCTTTGACAAGAATACTTATATATAGGAAGTACCAGCGGCGTATCCACCATATTCTTGTCAAATTTTCATTGGTTTTATTAGTAAGTTATGATTGGTTCTATGATGTGACTTTAGAACATAAATAAACGCCACAACCAATGTACCAAGAAATTACTAAATCCTACATAGAACTTCTCATAACCGCCTGACAATGCCTCTGATCCTTTGACAAGAATACTTATATATAGGAAGTACCAGCGGCGTATCCACCATATTCTTGTCAAATTTTCATTGGTTTTATCAGTAAGTTATGATTGGTCCTATGATGTAACTCTAGAACATAAATAAACACAACAACCAATACCTGAGTCTCAATTCCGATAGCATACATGTTTGATTTGTGACAGTTCCTCTCTCGTTTGTTGTGATGGAGAGGTTAGTCTATGTAGAAATGGAACACAATCCAATTTCTTTAGATGATGATATGATATGAATGTTAAATCATTGAATGTAACACAAATTTCAACCAAGACAATACTAAATCCTACATGGAACTTCTCATAACCGCCTGATAATGCCTCAGATCCTTTGGCAAGAATACTTATATATAGGAAGTACCAGCGGCGTATCCACCATATTCTTGTCAAATTTTCATTGGCTTTATCCGCAAGTTATGATTGGTTCTATGTGACTCTAATACATAAATAAACACAATCAACTTAATTCTGATAGCATACATGTTTGAATGGTGACAGTACCTCTCTTGTTTGTTGTGATGGAGAGGTTAGTCCTTGTGGAAGTGAGACATAGCTCAACTTCTTTAAATGATGAAATTGAAATACGTTGAAATGTATGATGAACAAATTTCGACCAAAACATTACTAAATCCTACATGGAACTTCTCATAACCGCCTGATAATGCCTCTGATCCTTTGACAAGAATACTTATATATAGGAAGTACCAGCGGCGTATCCACCATATTCTTGTCAAATTTTCATTGACTTTATCCGCAAATTATGATTAGTTCTATGTGACTCTAAAACAACCACAACAACCAAAACTTGAGTCTTAATTCTGATAGTATACATGTTTGAATGATGACAATACCTCTCTCGTTTGTTGTGATGGAGAGGTTAGTCTATGTAGAAATGGAATACATTCCAATTTCTTTAAATGATGAGATGCTATAAATGCTAAATCAGTGAGTACAAAACAAACTTCAATCAAAACAATACTAAATTCTAAACGGAACTTCTCATAACCGCCAGATAATGCCTATGATCCTTTGACAAGAATACTTATATATAGGAAGTACCAGCGGCGTATCCACCATATTCTTGTCAAATTTTCATTGGCTTTATCCTTAAGTTATGATTGGTGCTATGTGATTCTAAAACATAAACAAACACAATCAACCAAAGCTTGAGATAACATAAAGAAAAAAACATAAAACTAAACGATTGGAGTTGAATCTTGATTTTCGGTGAAGGGGACTAGTTGGGTGGTTTCGTTTGGGCCGTCATTATCTTCAACAGGATTGGCGTTGATGTTGAAAACTCTTCCTCTTGCTGGTGTCCTAATGATTAGGTTTTCTTGATTTGCTTGGTTAACTGGGTTTGCTTGAGCTTGGGCGTTTATGATGTTAACCAATCGAGGGCACGTGTTTCTAAAGTGGGTAGGGTCGCCACAATTGAAACAAGCTTGAACATATGGGAACATGGGGTATTGGGGTTGTTGATAGGTCTAGATCATGTTTTGAGTAGGGGGTGTGGTTTGGTTTTGAGGGGTGCGGCAAACCTTGCTCAAATGACCATAGCGTCCACAATTCGCACATAGTCGACAAGGTAAGGTAGATGGATGGTGATAAAAACAGGTGTTACATTGAGGGTGAGGTCCAAGGTATGGTTTCTTATTTGGATAAGTTGAGTTGGGTGCTATTTGCGTGATTGGGATAGCTTGGATGGGTATGGCTTGTGAGGCTAGTTGGTTGCGTTGGGTGGTAGCGAAAAGTTGCCCGTCTCGTTTTTTCTTAGAAATGGGTTGAGAAGGGGATTCGATTTTGGTGGAGTTTGAAGTTTCAGTTGATGCTTTATCCTTCTTCTTCTCCTCCTTGAAGTCTTTATTCCGGATGGGTTCTCGGTGAGCTCTGTAGCTAACTCCATTGCTGCTTCCAAAGTTGAGGCGTGGTACTTATTACAGAGTCCTGAATCTTTGACGGAAGACCTCGAATGTAGTGCTCGATCAAACGGTAGAGGGGAGTGAACAAGTTGGGAACCATTTGATTTAACTCGAGGAATCTTTTGTTGTATGTGGTGTGGTCTCCTTCCTTTTGCTTCAACGAATAAAACTCATCTTCTAATTTCTTGATTTCGCTCCTTGGGCAAAACCGTCTTGCCATGATTTCCTTCAACTCTTCCCAAGTCAAAGTCATAGCGTCTTCAACACCTCGTTTGGCCTTCTCTGTATTCCACCAAGTAAGTGCTATTCCATATAAACGACCAGTAGCAGATCGCACTTTGCGATCATCGGGACAATCGCAATTTAGAAAAGTGTTCTCCATTTCTTCCAACTAATGGAGGAGAGCGGTGACACCTTCAGTCCCTTCGTATTTTGGAGGGTCGCATGATTTGAAATGCTTGTAGGTGCATTTAGTGGTATTTGGGGGAGGGTTGATAACATTTTGATCTTCTTGGTTGACGGGATTAGCGGTAAGGGCTTGTTGGACTTGAATTACAATGTTGGGTATTACGGCAGCCATTTGTTGAGCGATTAGGGCAGCCATGCGCTGCGGGCTTTTCCAGCTCTCATCTTCCTACGGGCGAGGCTAGAAGACATCTACAAGGAATACGTATCATGAGTATGAGTTGGATGTTTTTGGGATCATGGGTCGTATTTAGGAATGAACATTCATAAAATAAATATAGAAAAATAAATCTACTACATCCATAGGATGTCTTGGGCTTTGCTCGTAATTGGGCCTTGCATGCCGCCATACTTCACTTTCGTAATCATGTGGGCCCCCATGAATACCGGGTTTTTCATATGGTTCGCATGTGTTAGCCTGGTTACGTACACTAAAACCCGGAGAAAATCGAGAAATATGTATATAACGTATGATATTCGGAATGTGTCCAGGTGTGGACACGGTGACACCTCAAAGTGGGGTTAGTTCGAACGACGTTTGGTGTGGCATGCTTTGGCCTAATAGGTCCTTCGTACTCTCATCGTTAGTCCCCAGGTAGGCAAACTGGTCCGTTATATTGGATTTATACGAATGCCAACCTAGACAGGACGTTCCGACTACCGGTACTTGTACCCTTCCAGTTACTACATGCCCGTCGCGGAACTCACTTTGATGGGATTTGAAAATTGCGACAAAATCTTTGAATAACGAAAGTATGAAAATGATTTGAATATATGAACATTGAAATATGTATGATGAATGTGTATGTAAGTATGTATTTTTGACTGTAAGTATAAACAAATATGAAACAAATAAACATCATAAGTTTGCATGTAACCTCATAGACTATTAAAAATCTAGTCAACTATAGTATAGGCTCTAAGGGTCTAATAACCTATCCTATATCCCTATAGTCATGGCTCTGATACCAATCTGTCACACCCCGACCCGCCGCGGAAAAGGTGATCGGGGAATAATTGGGTTATCATCAAAGCTCATGACATTTATTATAACGTTTCATATTCATTAATACAATTTAATGGGAAATATACAATCATAATTACATCATGTCCTATACATCATTCTAGACTTGATTGTTTTCTTCTAAGGCATTTCCTATGTTTTCCTTGCTTCATCCTGTTCAACTGTATCATGTGTAAAAATGGTTTTTGGATCAACAAAAAGTTGGCGAGTGAATCCTATGAAAAACATTTGAACAAGTTTATTGAATTGATTATAAAATAAAGTGCACAACACATGAGTAAAAATAGATGTAAACTTATTCACCAATCATTTAATATTAAATAATGCACACACGAACAATAATGGATTTGTTTTGAGGCACGCGTTGCTCAACTCGTCTCCCACGAGGAACTGATGGGCCTAATGAATGAATTGCATATAACTTGACAATATGAAATACATAACTACAAACAATAAGTTTAGATCACAATATGGTATGGCACAAGCTTAAATAAACGAGTTAATTTTTGTGACACATGACACACCCCAAAACGTGTAATTAAAAAGGGGAGTTGTAAGATTCACTCACATTGGGTGCGTTCGGTTGATGATGTTGAATGCGCACGAAGTTGGTTTTAACCACAAGTTAAACTAACCTAGATAATGGCATAATGGTTCGGTAAGTAAGCGGATTTTATTAATCAATTTTAGTAGGATTGTTGGATATATTTTTGTGAGTTTAAGGCTATTTTCTAACCTTAAAAATGTTATTTTTAAGTATTTTTAATGTAAATAAATAAATAAAAGTATTAAAAAAATGTTGATTTTTGACTGTTGACTTTGTTGACCGTTGACAGAATTTTATTGTGCAAATGTGTGCGCCGGGTGAGGCTCGAACCCGAGACCTCCCGTTCGCGTGCACGCAGCTCTACCAACTGAGCTACGTGTCTAACCCGAAAATATTTCTGTTTTTAATTATATTTATATACTAATTGAATTAATCCAAAAATCATTTATTTCCAAAAACGATTTTTAATGACTCGCTCGGTGTTCTCCACAGGTCTCGAACCCGGGACCTGTGGGTTAGGTTAACACACAGTCCACCGCTGGACTGTGTGTCTAACTTGGTAAATACTCTGATTTTTATTATACTTATATACAAACTGCATTATTTCATTTCTGCCTTATATAAAAAGTTTGATAATTGTCCGGACTGGTGCGGTAGTCTGGACTCGAACTCGTGACATGTGATTTAAACGTTCACACAGTCCACCACTGGACTGTGTGTCTATCTTGGTTATTATTCCGGTTTTTATTAAACTTAACATCTATTGCAGTGAATCCGGTTCGGTTAAAAAAAGAACATTTTTATTAAGGCGAGTGTGCGTGGGACAAGAATCGAACTCGGGACGTAAGCGTGTTTTATTTGCACACAGTCCACCGCTGGACTGTGTGTCTAACCCGAGATATATCTTGATTTTAATTAAACATATACAATACTGAAACTTCGTCTTCTTCGTTGGACTTAACCAGAACTAATGTCCGACTGGTTCGACGATTTAATCATGTTCTTTTAGTGTGTTGCGCTTAATTACAGGTGAGATTAATAAAAGAATGAGAGATTAAGTGTAAGATATACCGAACAGTGGCTCCTCTGTTACGCCGGCGAAGCTCCGATGTCAGCAGGTTATTCCAGCGACGTGTGTCTTGCGGCAGAGGGTCTTCAGGGAGTTTGAGATGAGTGTGGATGGCTTCGGTATGAGCTCTGGTTGTTCAGTAAGGCTCAGAGGTGAAAGGCTTGGTTTTCCGGCGAGTTGCAGAAATTCTCCGGCGAGTGAATTTACGTCGGGAAAGAGTGTGATTGTGAGCGAAAAAGCTAACAGAGGTTAGAGGGGTTATTTACAGGGCAGGACATCGACGAATTTAGTCCGTTTTCCGTCTTGATTCGTCGGTCAATAAGTTTTCCGGCGGTTATGACTTGCGTCGCGGGTTCAGACGTCGGTTATAACCGATGTAGTAGTTAAGGCTTCGGTTAAAACAGAAGAAACCGTCCAATCTCGGCGAAATCGTCGGGATTTCCGACGACTGCGTTTGGGCGCGTCGGTTTTGAATTCGAGATTTATGTTATGTATTAATTGTTTCCATTAATGAACAAGAAACACAAGTGGCGGAGTGGTTGAGCATGTGTGTGTTAAGACTTTGTTTGACCAGGTTGACCCGGCTGACCCGGGTTCGAAACCCGGCAGCCTTGTTTGATTTTTAAACCACTATTTTTAATACTTTTCAAATATAAATTATATATTCCAATATACTTATTAATTATGTACCGTTTAAAAATAATTTGGGCATTAAATACGCAACGAAATTTTTAACTGATTGTTCGGTTAATAAACGGAGCGGGTTTGGTAAATCCGGTTTTTTGACGGATGTTACACAGGACACGGTAGTTAACCCCCGATACTTAAGTTCTCAAACAAAACTGATTAAAACGGAATATGCGGATCTACTAGCCACAATCTGGCATTCAATTAATCCCATTTCCGACCAAGCGGTAATAGTTTACCGCAACCCAAGCCCGTATAGGGTAAATAAGTCGTGAGTATTTACTTACTTGAGCCAGTCTTGATTTAAAAATGCAAGATTTAATATCTCAGCCGTATCCAAAATGAACTAAGTTCAGATAGCATTTACTGGCATAAGCTAATCAATTAAATGCTAACGGTCTTATATAAGTCATAGACTTAAGACTGACTAGTGTAAATAACGATAAAATACGCTAGATTAAGCGATGATCGGATAGAATGCAGTTTAAACCCAACAAGTACTTTGACTTGTATGGGTAAACTATAAACATTCTGGATTTTGAGACTTAAATGACAAGGTTAAACCCGTTTTGATTAATTTCGTAAACTAGTTACATATACTTAACCGTACAGAAATCAGCGATATCGGGTAACCGGATAAGTCATGGACAAGTTCTATATACCATTATACTTTAAATAAGTTGTAATATCACTAGGATATCAACTTAGATGCCCGTTAAGGTTATAAAATGAACTTTGCCTTATAAGGGCATTTTGGTAATTTTATACCGTGTAAAAGGAACTTGAATATATTTTAATGTTATAATGATAAGTATTTTAGAAAAATATTTAATTTACGATATAATATCAGTAGGATATTGATTATATGTGTAATTTATCTTTCATGACAAAACTATGCATCGAAGGGGCATTTTGTCATTTTACACATAGTTATATAAATCATTTGGGATTCTGAGTTTATATCATATACCTACTATAAAATATTTAAAATAAGTTTTAAAATCAGTAGGTAACAAGTCTTAGTTGATAAATATGGTTTAAAACCATACTATGCGTCGATACAGCGTTTATGTCATAAAATGACGATTTGTGCGAAGTTAATTTAAAACTGATGTTAAAATCAGGTTTATATGTTTTAGATATGTTATTTAATATAGCATATTAGTAGGTAAAAGTTTTGGTATGAAAATGTATGATTAAAACCATTTTACGCGCCACAAGGGCTTTATCGTCAATTGTCGACATAATACAAGGACTTGTTCATAAACTCAATTTATAATCTGATTTGACATCCTAAATATTCCTACTTATGATATTACATCAGTAGGTAGTTAATTTTTAAGTTCATTATCAATAAAACTTCATTTTATGCAAAAAGGATATTTTAGTCAAAATGGCATAATTACGGAACTTGTGCATAAACTTTGATTCTGATTATGATCATGTAATATAACCTCATAGGGTTATGCTACATTATATTACGATCATAATGCAACCTTAGATCAGTAACTAACAAATCTTAACCGGGTCAGAATCGAAAGTCAAAGCAGAAGTCAAACTTTGCGACTTTCGGTTGCGAACCGACCCTAGAACTGAAATTGACTAGCTGAACATGTTCTTACATGTTCTAAGAATTATTACCAACTTGTTTAAGTGTCAAAACATGTTTCATAACACATATAAACTCATATTATGATTTTTCTGAAAAATGGCCTGTTGACTTTTTAATATTTATACTTTGACCCGTCAATTGATCTAGCAAACGTGATCTTTAGGAGGTGACCTTAATAGGGACTAACACCTACCTTATTATGATCACTTAGCCATGTTCGTTATCAACAATGGCTGGACTATAATGGTCTTAACCGAAAGTCAAGGCATTTTCCGCAAAACGCTTGACTTTTGGCTATAAAAGCCTATAAACGAAAATGCAAGAGAAAGGAACACTCACATGTGATTCGGAGGATGCAATAGAACTAAGTTGGATGATTTGGAACTTCCAAAGGAGGGAGATAGAATGAGAATGACAAAGGTGCAAGTTCAAAAGGTGAACCTTGGCACCTATTTATAGTTGGATAGCTTGAAGGAGGTGATGCCAGGTGTAAAGCGGTGTTAGAGGGAGCTTACAAGTGTTCTAAAATGTGGCATAGCAGTTTGGAAGTCCATGGTTTCGAATCAAATGGTTTTTGGCAACATGTGTGGAGGCCAAGGCAAATTTTCTGTAGATACAGGCTTCTGGCGGCCCGCGAGAGACTTCGCCAGGGTCTCTCGCGCCCCGCGAGCGTCCCATGGAAACTTTCAAAGTTTGTCACATTTAGCCCCTCAACTTATTAAACCTCCTAAAACACCTTAATATCATATTTAGCCCTCTGTAACCAATATTTGGTGTACCCGGGAGTATGCCCAGACATTGTCGAGCTCTCGGTTTGTTAAAAGGTGACTCAGAGGTATAAATTTACATGTTGACACTTTTAACCCCTCCATTATCCAACTTTCACATATTTACAGAATTAACCTCTCTCGTCCAACAAGTGGCACGTATGAGAGTTAGGACTTCGTAAAGGATCACTCAGAGCTCATTATAAGCATGTTGACTCCGATGTCACTCAGAGGCTGGGCATGTTGACACAAATGGTCACTCAAAGGCCAAGTTTAAGCATGTTGACACTAATGGTCACTCAAAGGCTAAATTTAAGCATGTTGACACTAATGGTCACTCAGAGGCTATGTTTTAAGCATGTTGACACTAATGGTCACCCAGAGACTATGTTTTAAGCATGTTGACACTAATGGTCACTTAGAGGCTCGGTTTATGCATGTTGACATCAGAAGGTAACTCAGAGACTTAGTTTGAGCATGTTGACACTTTTAGTCCATATTAGTCTTTGATAGACTTATAATAAAATACGACACGTGTCACTATATTATTGGACACGATTTTACGAGGTGTTACATGTTTTTGTCAAATTATATCTAATCAGTGTTGTTGAATGTTGTGTTTCTAAAAAAATTTGCAGTTTTGATGGAAGAAGAGTTTTTCAACGCGTTTGCTGCTTCAGCTCTTACCACTACTGCAACACAGAATTTGAATCTAGAGAACGAAATGGGAACCATGACGAAACCTCCAAAGCTCATAAACTTAGAAGATTATGACAGTTGGAGCGAGAGATTCATAAACTTGGTACAAGCTAATCATTTCACATGTTGGTTTGCCATCTAGTCAAAGTACACAACACCTACAGGTGAGAATGGTCTTGAGAAGACACTGGCTCAGCTAATGAATATAGAAAGACAAAATTTTATCAACGAAAGAAGATGATAAATATACTGCAACATGCAGTAAAAGAAGATATCCTGGCACTTCTTCAACACGATGATAGCGCTCAATCTCTGTGGAATGCTTTAAGACTTAAGTTTCAAGGAAGTTCTCAATTTCGAAAAGGAAGAAAAGCACTACTAAGTAAGGAGTTTGATATTTTCAATCTAATGAAAGGTGAGACAATAAAGCGGCTAATCGAAAGGTATTGTCATTTGGTGGTCCAGATGAAACGAATGGAGATTTTTAAGACCAATGAAGAACTGGTTGATGAACTGCCTGATTCTTTACCAGAAGGAGAGTGGATGACCTATATAACTATTCTGAAAAATGGCACAGAATATAGTAACTTCACATTGCCAAGATTTATTGAAAGATTAGAAGGTCATGAGCTAGAAATGCAGAAAATGGCAAAGAACAAAGGCGCTCACATGCAACAAGATGTGAACCTATACTACAAAAGTAGTTCTGCTGGTAACATACAAAGTCCAAAGGTTCTAAACCGCCTTTAGCACCAACAATACTACAAGTTCACCATCAAACCAGTCAAGTGGGTTTCAGTCATTTTCATCATGCAACCTTGTTTCTCCTCAAGCTCCTCAATCTTCACAAAGCTCAAGTAATCCTCAGAACAGTCAAAACAATCCACTTAATTCAAACTAGCGAATTCTTCAGTGCAACATTGCTGTGAATCTAGAAAACGCACAGGATTTCAATGAACACACGACCGGACAACCTTTCTTGCATCAGTTCTCGAATCATACGAAAGTCTGGTAGCCGGAAGGATTGGGAATCCTGAAATGACCAAAGAAGATTATGATCAGATTGATCCAGTTAAGTTGGAATTAATTGATATTAAGTGGTGCATGGCGTCAATAGTTCTAGAGTCAAGGCTTTATAGCGTCAATAGCCGGCCTCCTCCTACAGATCAGACACCGATCACCTCTGAGGAGTGTCGCAAGCCGCCGAAATGTTTCCTTGGGCGTTAACCGTCAGATATTTTGAAGATTTTTGAAGACTATCCAAGACTGCGATAACATCCAAGGGGGAGTTTGTTGGTGCATAGTGTCTATTGCCTACATCTAGGATATGTTGCTTATGTATATAGGGCTTAGAACGTCAGTTTGTATATGTTAATATAAGTTTTATTTGTTTGTAGAATGACTCGTACGAGTGAGTCTTGTGATTTCTTACGAGTGACACTCTGTCACTTGTACGAGGCACCACTCACAGAAGTCACACTCAGTTACACACTCTCCTGTGCGAGTCATGTCGACCTATAAATAGAGGAGTGTTGTGTCAGAACTGGGAATCTATTGGTGTGGCGAAGCCCTGTTGAACTGTTTATGTGCTCTGTACTTGTTCACGTTTATCAATACAATTCAAGGCATATAAGAAGTATATCTCACTTTCTGAGTCAGATCCGTCCGGTGCTCATCGGAGGAGAGCCGATCCCCTCTCACAAGTGGTATTAGAGCCTTGAGACCTGATCTGAGGATAAACATCAAGTTTCTGCATACTACCAACAGTTTCAGATTCAGATTCACCATTGGAGCTTTCTACTTCTACACTTTCCCATACAGATCTCGGAATTGGACAAATTCATGGAAAAAATTGACTAGGATTTTAGGATATCACGTTAAAATCGATTCTAATCAATCCTTGACAATTTCAGATCTAAAATCGAACTTAATCTTGTCAAAATTGGTAATATTCATCCGTTTGGTGACCTGAGTTGTTTCGTACGAGTAGAGAGACAACTCGTATGAACGGCTTTCCGTACAAATTAAGTCATTCGTACGAATGAACAAACAAGTTTTTCTAAAAACTTAAAACTTTAAAAACAAGTCATTCACACGAAGCAATGATTCGCACGAATTAGTCGTTCGCACGAACCAGTCACTCGCACGAGTACGAATCTCAGATCGCACAAGTATATCACTCGTACGACTATCTCAGTCGCACGAGCAGTATTTTTGTCATCCGCATGAATCATTCTAATCAGTTTTTTCGAAAGTGTGTTTCTAGAACTTTTGCAGAAAATTGGAAGAAGAGTATTATAACGCATTTGCTGCCTCAGCGGTCACAACTACTGCAGCTCAAAATATGAACCTCGAGAATGAGGTGGGCACGATGACAAAGCCACCAAAGTTGATGAACCTTGAAGACTTTAACATTTGGAGTGAACGATTTATGAATTGGGCAAATCATTTTACTTGCTGGATTGCCATCGAAGCAAAATATCAAGCTCCGGTTGGAGAAAACGGTCTGGAAAAAATGTTAGCTCAACTTTCGGATTTTGAAAGAGAGAAGTTCATAAATGAGAAAAAGATGATGAACATCTTATAACAAGCTATTAAGGAAGAAATATTGGCGCTGTTACAACATGACGATGACGCACAATCGTTATGGAATGCTCTTCGATTGAAATTCCAAGGAAGCGCATAATTACGAAAAGGAAAGAGAGCGTTGTTAAGTAAAGAATTTGATATCTTTACTTTGATCAAAGGAGAGACAGTGAAACAACTGATTGAAAGTTACTGTCACTTGGTTGTGCAAATGAAGCGTATGGGAGTCGTAAAGAAATATGACGAATTAGTCGATAAATTGGCGAATTCCTTACCACAAGGCAAATGGTCTACCTACTTGACTATTCTGAAGAATGGAACCGAATATGGTAATTTCTCATTACCAAGATTCATTGAGAGATTGGAGGGACACGAACTCGAGATGCAGAAAATTGCGAAAAACAAAGGCGCCCAAATGCAACAAGACGTTAATTTGTATTACAAGGGTAGTTCTGCCGCTCAGATACAGTCTCCATAAATCCAAACTGCCTTTAGTGCTTACAACACCACCAAGCCCACCGTCAAATCAACACAGTGGTTTTCAATCTTTTGCTTCGGTCAACCCGAACATGTCTCCAGGCCCACAATCATCACATGGTTTGAGCAATCCCCAGATCAACTAGAATAATCAATCTCATCCTACTCAAAGGGTCTTACAGTGTAATATCGTCGTTGATTTCAAAAATGCACAAAACTTTGACGAGAGACCGCAAAGCAACATATGTCATTATTAGCTTCGGTACTCGAATCATATGACATTTTGTAGCAGGGAAGATTGGGAATTCGGAGATGACTAGAGAGGATTATGATCAGATTGATCCGGTTGAGATGGAGTTGATCGACATTAAATGGTGTATGGCTTCTATCGTTAGACGAGCGCAACGTTTCATGGAAACCCCCGAGAAAGAGAATTTGGAGGATTAGATGGAAAACTTGGCTTCGACAAATCCAAAGTTACATGTTTCAAGTGTCGGGAGAAGGGACATTTTAAACGAGAATGTCCGAATAGAGAAGTTCAGGGCAACCAAAACCCGTTTGCCGACAATTACTACAACTCAGCCAAAAACAAGAATGGTGCAAATCGAAGATAGACAGTTAGATTCCAAAGACAAAGCTCTTGTTGTGACTTAGGAGGATGAAGACTAACTGGAACAAGTATATCCAAGAATGAGAGTTTGGCTCTAGTCGCAGAAATCATAGTCAGAAGAAGAGGAATTGTTAAACAATGCTTTTAAACATCTCCTGCCTAATGATATTCTTAAAACTTTTGCAGGTTATTTTATGCCAAGCCATCGATCGTCTTGTGATGGAAAGAAGAAGCCTGAATTTGAAGATAAGAGAGTTGATGAGGCGTTGGAAAAACAGACTGACAAGACCAACAAAGCTTGCATGGCAAATGTGAATGAGGTAAACGTGTCGAAAAGTGAGTCTGTGATAAAAACCATGCTTGAAATGCAATGAGCCATTGAGTGAATGTGCTGTTAAAAACATACGATACAATGAGCTCAAATGTCTAACAGTTATTCAGTTATTCTATAAGTTCATACGTCATTGATCACATTTTACCCAAGATCGAAAACAAAGAAGAATCTAAAAATGATGAAAAACAAAGTGCAAGTTACGATCGTGTTCCACCACCCATGTGGAATAGTTATGCTAAAAAACCAACGGGGGTGGAAAAGCCGCTCAACTTAAAATTGAAAACTGAAAAGACAAAAGAGTTGCCTATGAACATTGATGTAACTTGCACAAAACCAGAAAATGAATGTGAGAATGATGTGGTTAAAACCATGGTTGATAGTGTTTTGAAGAGTGAATCTGAGAAATCTGAATCAGATGTTGAATCATCAGAAAATAGTTCAAGTACTGATCCAAATGACATCGTTTACAAAATGCATGGATCTGAATCAGTTGTTCAAGCTTGTTGAGAGAGAAACATGATGCAATATTTTATTTTAAATCAAAATGTGTTAATAAACCCCACCATCAAAGAAATAGAGATTATCCTGAGAACATGAGGGCTGCTTTGGGTTTTCAAAAGCTAAGAATTAACAACAAGTTCCAAAAGCTAAACTTTATAACGAAAATCAATTTTGTTTATGTGACAACTACCGAATGGGAAAAAGAGATCATTTGTACACAATCCAATGATGAATTCAAGAAAGAAAAAGAGAGTAGAAAACAAGTTTTGTTTCCTCTGTTCGAAAGGACAGCAGGACGTGCTACAAGTGTAAAAATGTTGGGCATATTGCACGACATTGTTCATAAAATATCCAAAACTTGTTTATAAATCCAACAGATCTACCAAAGATGTGAAACAAAAGGCACCAATGGTTGTACCAAAACAAATTTTGGAAAGAAACAATGAATCCAACAAGAATGTAAAATCAACGATTTATCTGAATTCAAAATTTGAAATTGGTGAAAGCTTCCACCAAAAGTTGTCAAAGTCAAAAGGATTCAAAGTTTTATTAAAAAGGGGCCAATTCGAAAACACAAACATGGGTTGCAAAATTCAAACCATCTAAAGTAGATCTGAAACAACCTATTCCAACTAAAACCGAGCCTAAACAGAACGTCAAAAACAAAGTTGGTCCGAAATTTGATATTCCGAACCCACCCAAGACCAAGCAGGCTTGGGTTTCTTTGTTTAAATAGTTTCTTCTCATGTGTGAAGGGACTCCACAGATCGATCATGTCAAAATGGATTATAGATAGTGGAGCTTCCCGACACATGACTGGGATGCTTGCGTTGTTGCATGACGTCAAAGCTATCCGAGGATGTTACATAGGTTTTGCTGGAACACAAGGTGGTAGAATCGTCGGAGAAGGTATTCTTACTATTGGAGTGGTTTCATTTGACAAAGTGAACTACATTGCGGAGCTATAAAACAATCTTCTGAGTATTTCTCAAATTTGTGATAAAAAGTTCACAACACACTTCAACAACAGAGAATGCTTGATTTTAAAGCCGGGATTCAAGATTCCTGAGGAGTGGATTCTTATTCGCGCTCCAAGAGAGAATTATCTTTATGTCATAGATATGCGTGTCGCATCTACAACATCAAAGAAGGTTCAGTGCTTTGTTTCAAAAGCAACCGAGAAGGAGTTTATCTTATGGCATAGGAAGATGGGGCACATTCATCTGCGAAAGATGAATTATCTAGTGCACAACGACCTAGTGGAGGGTGTTAATCTGAAGAATTTTCATTTATCTAATGATTGTCTGAGCTGTAAGAAGGGGAAACAACATAAGAAATCGCACGCAAGAAAGCTTCTGAGTTCTATCAAGCTACCACTAGAGAGGCTTCATATGGATCTTTTCGGGCCAGTAAACATCAAAAACATTTCTGGAGATCTATATTTCCTGGTCGTTACAGATGATTTCTCAAGATTCTCATGGGTTTTCTTTCTGGAGAGCAAAGATGAAACGTTTGAAATTCTAATGATTCTCTTCAGAAAGCTTGAAAACTGTATCACTTGCCAATCAAGAGAATCCGCAGTGACAATGGTACCGATTTCAAGAACAAGAGGATGCTCGAATTCTGCAACGAAAAGGGAATTCTTCATGAATTCAGCGCTCCCTATACTCCTCAACAAAATGGAGTTGCTGAACGTAAGAATCGCACACTGATCGAGACTGCCAGAATTATGCTCGCTGATTCAAAACTGCCAACAAGTTTCTGGAGCGAAGTAGTCGCAACAGCATGTTATACCCTCAATCATGTGTTAACAGTCAAGCTTCACAATAAGATTTGTTTTGAGCTACTTAGCCAACATAAGCCTAACCTTGCATTTCTAGAGCCTTTTGGATCACCGTGTATAGTTTTGGACCCGGATGGTAAATTTGGAGCCAAATCCTTGGAAGGATTTTTCGTCGGTTATGCTACTCCACAAATGCGTGTCTTCTTGCTGAGTCTGAACCAGGTTATTCTTGCACAGCATGTTGATTGTCAACGATATATTACGCCAATGCAGAAACCTGGGGATCCATGGCTGTTTAACTACGAAGGTCTGTGGAATTCATTTGACCTACCAGGCGTGCCATCTGAAGAAGAACTTGTTATGCTCTTTCAACAACATAAAATCTTTAATCAAGAGCAAGTTACTAGATCGTTGGTGATTTCCCCGTCACTTCCTGTCAACACTTCTGATGTAGGTCCGAGCACTACTCATCAAGAATCAGTCTCTGTACCAATCTTGAACACTGCTGAATCATCTGCCCAACAACCGCCTAATGCTGACTCTGATCGTTAACCAACTTTCTATGATGGAGGATCTAGTTCCGATGAAGGATCTGAACATATTGAAAGCTTCCTAAATGCTCAAGTTGATCAATCAAACGTCAGGAATGCAGTTACATCTTCTACACCAGTTGTTGATGAAGTGATCACGGATTTGCAATCTCAAGTGGATGTTCCAAGTGAAGTAATGCCGAGGACACTTTCTTACCATCCATCAGAGAATATCATCAGCAGCTTACAAACTGGAGTGCAAACTCGCAATCAAATCAACAAGGATCTAAGTTGTTTTTATACCAGTATTGCTCCATTACAAACCATACTTTCTTACAGTTGTTTTGTTTCACAGGTTGAACCCGGAAACTAGAGAGATGTGTTAAAAGAAGAAAGCTGGGTGGAGGCAATGCAAGAAGAATTGCTTCAATTCCAGAAACTCGAAGTCTGGAAACTTGTTGACCTACCAGATCATCACAAAAAGATCAATACACGTTGGGTCTTCAAGTGCAAACGAGATGACAGAGGAATAGTGGTCAGAAACAAAGCTCGACTCGTGGTTCAAGGCTTTCACCAGCAAGAAGGGATAGATTACACTAAAGTCTACGCCCCAGTCGCTCGTCTCAAAGCTATTCGCATATTCTTGGCCTTTGCCTCTTGGAAAGGGTTCAAGGTGTACCAGTTGGATGTCAAATCTGCTTTCCTTTACGGAAAAAGTCAAAGAGGAGGTGTATGTCGAACAACCACCGGGGTTCGTCGATCCTATACACAAGGATAAAGTCTACCTTCTGAACAAAGCTTTATATGGTCTTCACCAAGCCCTGAGAGCTTAGTATGAAACGCTTTCAAGACATCTTCCTGATAACGACTTTCTTATAGGAATTATAGATTCTACCCTCTTCACTAAGGAAGTAGATGGTCATCTAATTTTGGTGCAAATATATGTGGATGATATCATCTTTGGATCGACAAATGATAAGTTGTGCAAAGACTTCGAAGAAGTCATGAAGAAGAAATTCGAAATGAGTGTGCAATGGGGGAGGTGAAGTTCTTTTTAGGACTTCAGGTTGAACAATTGCCTGATGGTATCTTCATCCATCAGACGAAGTATGTTCATGACGTATTAGAGAAATTTGATATGTCAGAACTAAACCAGCATCTACTCCATTGGCTCCAAATCACGGCATTTGTCCAAACGCTCATGGAGTGAAATTCGATGAAACATTATATCGCTCCATGATCAGATCCTTGATGTATCTTATAGCTTTGCGACCTGATATCATGTATCCTACATGCCTATGCACCCGTTTTCAGTACAATCCAAGAGATTCGCACATGCTAGCCTTCAAACGTATCATGCGATATTTGAAAGGATGTCCAAGCACCAGCTTGTGGTTTCCTCGTCACGGCGACTTCAATCTTGCGGGTTACTCGGACTCTGATTTCGGCTGCTGCAAGCTTAATGCTAGATCTACTACGGCTGGTTGCCAGTTCTAGGGAACTCGTTTGGTAACGTGGCAATGCAGGAAACAGACCGCGATCGCTCTCTCTACATATGAAGCTGAATACGTTTCAGCATCCAGTTGTTGTTCCCAGATTCTCTGGATACAACAGCAGACGTGAGACTTCGGACTGCAATTTCTTGACACGCCCATATATGTAGATAATCAGGCTGCTATTGATATCACTAAAAACTCTTGTCAACACTCACGCACTAAACATATTGAGATTCGACACCACTTTATCCATGATTGCTACGAGAAAAGGTTGGTTAAAATTGAAAAAATCCACACTGATGACCAAAAAGCAGATTTTTATACCAAAGCATTTGATCATTCAAGATTTAAAAATCTTTTAAAATTAAATGGTTTAAGAAATCTGGCATCAGGGGATATTCATGAGGTTGATTTTGAGGATGACGAGGACTTGACGTGATTCTCATCGGTATGACTTATTTTTCTGTAAATATATTTTCTTAAAAAACCTAAAAATCCAAAAATATGTTTTTGATTTTAGGGGGAGAAAGTTTGGGAAAATACAAAAACATTACAAAAGTCAAAAAGAGTTTTTTTGTGAAAAGGGAGATCATATTACATCAATATGACAATCACAGTATGCTAAAGATATGGAATGTTTAAACAAGTAATTAAATAGGTCTTACCGAGGATGTGCCAATAGGCTTCACTCGTTCTAGTAAATTGTTTTTCAAGATATAAACTTAAAAGAAAAACTGAGTAACTTGTGGGTCAACATCTCTCGGATATATAGACTTAGTACTCCGAAAGTTCGTTTGAGAGAATGCCAGTTTCTGCGATACTAGGTCTTTATATTTAATCGATACTAGAACTTGAATAATATTTTAAGCATTTTTTGCCTACAAAAGCTGCATAAAAATGATTATGTCATAAACTTTGTGGCATCTGCAGTTCAAAAGATTCCTTAATGGAACACCACCTAAAGACGAGCCTTCATCTCTTTGTCTGTACGAAAGTACTAACCTGAGCTCTCAAGGTCTCGCAATTCACCCTATTTACAAATATCAATTGGATATATTCACCTGCGAAATGATATTCTGGGAATCTCGATACGGGAGTATATTCTGAGATGGGAAACACAGTTACTTCATGTTCCTTAACATTACCTAACATATCTTGAAACAATAGATAAACGAATAGAGGTTTAAGTGGATTAGTATATTGGCAATCTAGGTAAATCGGTTTAAGAACTTACAGTTACTACCAAGATCAACGGTACTTGTGAAATACTTGATATGATCCTCTAAACACAAAACTCACAAAAATATGTATGTATATAAATCTTTACTTGTAGTCTACCGATGATGAAAACACCATTAGTTCAAGTCAAAGCGATAATTGCTGGAGGAAAGCTGAAGTCCACGTGTTGGGAGCTAATCATAAAAAATCAAAAAGTTTAACAAAAGTGTTAGAACTGACTCGTACGAGTGACACTGACTCGTACGAGTGACAACTGTTTTCATTCACACGAGCCATTACTCGTAGGAGTGACTACTTAATGAGTATAAAAGGTTCACTTATTCGCACGAGCCAGAGTATTGACTCTGTGCGGTTGAGAGCAAACTTTGTGCGAACCAGTTTTATTGACTTCATTTTTTTGACCTATCGTTTGTATCTAGACGTTGGGGAGGTTGATTTGCACAACTCTTGCAATGGGAAAGGTATTAATGCTCATTTTAAGCCGTTATAATGCCAAAATTGGACCAAATGGACATAAAGCATAGATTTAGGATAATTGGTCCGGTAAAATATAAAATTGAACTTTAAAATGTTAAAATCAGCCCTGTTAGCCTATTAATCAACCTTCAATTTGTTAAAATCCACACGTTGTCGGTTTAACTTGGTGTTATTTGGTACGATTTACAACTTGTACGTATCGTCACTCGTACGAGAAAGTTTATCAAATGTTTGTTATTATTTTTATTCGTACGAGTAGGATCCTTAAATGTTTAAGTCTTGATGACTCATACGAGGCATCATTCGTACGAAGAAGTTCTGGTCAAAATTTTTGAAATTTTGCTAAGTATAATTGTTCATCCGTACGAATTAGTGACTCATGCGAATGAGATTTGAATCAGACTTAATTTTTGTCTTGACACATGACTCGTACGAATAAGTGAGTCGTACGAGTGACTCAGAGTTGAAATTTTCTTGAAAATTTATCAAGTGTTTGAAATGTCTATGCTTGCAGGTCAAGAAATCTTCATTTTCACCATCCATAAAATCTGCTATCTTCTGGATGATACTATTCTAGAAATCGCTGCTTATCGAGAAGTTCTAGATTTTATGAGCATAATTCCCATCCCGAAAGCTCTCACGGATCGTCATGTAGCGTACCATTCACATACTGAATATTTCTTGAATGCGGCAGAGTATGAAAGAGGATGAGAATGCGATTATGTCGGTAGTAAAGATTAATGATGAGGATGTTCAAGTTAAGACTACCGAAGAGCTGATCAGAACAGTGTTAGAGGGTTCAATGACCATGAAAACAACCCCATCGGTTTTCCTGAATATATGGTGAAAGGGTGTTTTTACCTAATGGGTTATGCCGGATTTGTAAATGCTACTCCATTCAAAAAGGCTAACCTCAGCGCACCATTCAGATACATAGCACACTGTATTATACACGCTCTTAGCCACCGAAAGGGTAGATTCGATGATTTAGTCGATTTTCAGATGTGCATGATCACCGCTCTTGCTCTAAGTCTCCCATACAACTTCTCCAGAGTAATCTGCTCCCAAATGGTCCAAAACACGCAGCTTGAGAAGTTCTTGCAGTATCAACGTTTTATCCAAATGCTGCTTAACCATTTGTATCCGAATCTGAAGAAGAAAAAGAATTATATTTTGAAGTTAGAGCATATGGATGTCTCAACGCTAAAGAAGATGAATTTGCATCTCAAAGCTTTCCCCAACCAAAACCAGTTTTTGGCGTGATCGTTGACAAAGATTATATCGCTCCATCACAGGGGAAGTGGAGAAAAGAAGATAGCGGTGACGAAGATGAAAAACTTGCAGCACTAGATGGTTTCATCGCGAAGAGAAGCGCATGGTTTGTAAAAGATGAGAAAAAGGGGGGTAAGGGTGTAACATCCGTCAAAAACCGGATTTACCAAACCCGCTCTGTTTATTAACCGAACAATCAGTTAAAAATTTCGTTGCGTATTTAATGCCCAAATTAATTTTAAACGATACATAATTAATAAGTATATCGGAATATATAATTTATATTTGAAAATGTATTAAAAATAATGAAATAAAAATAAATCAATGCTGCCGGGTTTCGAACCCGGGTCAGCCAGGAATCCTCAAGCTTTAACTTCCACACGCTCAACCACTCCGCCACTTGTGATGTTTGTGTTCATAATGAAACAATTAAATACATAACATGAATCCCGAGTTCAAACTGACGCGCCCAAATCGTAGTCGTCGGAAATCCCGACGAAGTCGCTTTTCTCTGTCGGTTTCTTGTATCTTAACGCAAATATTAACTATTGCATCGGTTATAACCGATGTCCAGTCCGCGACACAAGTCATAACCGCCGGAAAAATCATTGACTTTGAATCAAGACTGAAATCCGACCCCATGCGTCTCGATTCCTCCCTATAAATCCAACCACAACTCACTGGTAGCCCTTTCGCTCAAAATCGCACAAATTCTCGATGTATTTTCACTCGCCGGAGAATATCTGCAAGTCGCCGGAAAACCAAGACTCACATCCACACGGTAATTCCTTCGACTTTTTCTGTTCCAATCAATTGATTAGACTGTTACTAACACAAATCCACCATCAGAATCCATCCCAGGCGACATAGCCGGAATATTCAACCTTCGCCGGAAAATCTCTGAAATTTCTGATATGGCACTGTGAATCGGTATAACCCTTCAAACTCCTGTCAATCCTTGTTTAAGTACCTCAATTTCATAATTAATCGAGCAGAACTATTAATTGATCCTAACAGCCGAAGTTCACTATCGGAGCCGACGGACCTCTGCCGGAGTTCTGTGAAAGACACGGATCGGTACCTCCTTTCCCCCAAACCCTCTCCATACATTTCCTTTCAATTACTATTAATGTTTGAAAATCAAATTAGACATAAATCAGTCGAAACATTCAGACTTTGTTTTTCTGGGTAAAGTTAACGAAGAAGACGAAGGCAGGTTATAACATAAGTTTAATTAAAATCAGTTTATGAACGGGTTAGACACACAGTCCAGTGGTGAAATGTGTGCAAACAATTTCACAATACGTCGCGCGTTCGATTCTTGTCCCAGCCTTACTCTCTTGTTATAAAAATGCCTTTTTAACTGAACCGGGTTAACTCTCAAAACCATGTTAAGTATAATAAAAACCAGATTATTTACCAAGTTAGACACACAGTCCAGCGATGGACTGTGTGACGGTAACCCATAGGTCCCGGGTTCGAGACCTGTGGCGAGCACCGAGCGAGACATTAAAATCGTTTTTAAAATAAATGATTTTCGGATTAATTCAATTAGTATATAAATATAATTAAAAACATAAATATTTCGGGTTAGACACGTAGCTCAGTTGGTAGAGCTGCGTGCACGCGAACGGGAGGTCTCGGGTTCGAGTCCTGCCCGGCGCATACATTTACACAATAAAACCGGTCAACAAGTCAACGGTCAAAAAGTCAACATTTTTTTATTATTTTTATTTATTTATTTTATTTAAAAATCAATTAAAAATACTTAAAAATAACATTTTTAAAGTTAGAAAATAGCCTTAAACTCACAAAAATATATCCAATAATCCTACAAAAATTGATTTAATAATATCCACTTATTTACCGAACCATTATGTTATTATCTAGGTTAGTTTCACTCGTGGTTAAATCAAACTTCGTGCGCATTCAACATCATCAACCGAACGCACCCAATGTGAGTGAATCTTACAACTCCCCTTTTTAATTACACGTTTTGGGGTGTGTCATATGTCATTAAAATTAACTCGTTTATTTAAACTTGTGCCATACCATATTGTGATCTAAAATTAGAGTGTAAATATTGTTTGTAGTTATGTCTTTCATATTGTCAAGTTGTATGCAAAGCATTCATTAGGCCCATCAGTTCGTAGAACAACGCGTGCCTCAAAACTCATTCATTAGGCCCATCAGTTCCTCGTGAGAGACGGGTTGAGCAACGTGTGCCTCAAAACAATTTATTATTGTATGTGTGTGCATTATCTGATATTAAGTGTTTTATGAATATGTTTACATCTATATTTACTCATATGTGGTTGTGCACTTTATTTTTATAATCAATTCAATAAACTTGTTCAAATGCTTTTCATAGGATTCACTCGCCAACTTTTTGTTGATCCAAAAACCATTTTTACACATGATACAGGTGAACAGGATGAAGCAAGGAAAACATAGGAAATGCCTTAGAAGAAAACAATGAAGTCTAGAATGATGTTTAGGACATGATGAAATTAAGATTGTATGTTTCCCTTTAAATTGTAATAATGAATATGAAACGTTATAATAAATGTCATGAGCTTTGATGATAACCCAATCATGCCCCGATCACCTTTTCCGCTGCGGGTCGGGGTGTGACAGATTGGTATCAGAGCCATGACTATAGGGATATAGGATAGGTTAATAGACCCTTAGAGCCTATACTATAGTTGACTAGATTTTAATTGTTTATGTCGTTACATGCAAACTTATGATATTTATTTGTTTCATATTTGTTTATACTTACAGTCAAACGTACATACTTACATACACATTCATCATACATATTTCAATGTTCACATATTCAAATCATTTTCATACTTTCGTTATTCAAAGATTTTGTCGCATTTTTCATTTTTCAAATCTCATCAAAGTGAGTTCTGCGACGGGCATGTAGTAACTGTAAGGGTACAAGTACCGGTAGTCGGGACGTCCTGTCTAGGTTGGCATTCGTATAAATCCAATTAACGGACCAGTTTGCCTACCTGGGGACTAACGATGAGAGTACGAAGGACCTATTAGGCCAAAGCATGCCACACCAAACATCGTTCGAACTAACCCCACTTTGAGGTGTCACCGTGTCCACACCCGGATACATTCCAAATATCATACGTTATATACATATTTCTCGATTTTCTCCGGGTTTTAGTGTACGTAACCAGGCTAACACATGCGAACCATATGAAAAACCCGGTATTCATGGGGGCCCACATGATTACGAAGGTGAAGTATGGCGGCATGCAAGGCCCAATTACGAGCAAAGCCCAAGACATCCTATGGATGTAGTAGATTTATTATGTTATATTTATTTTATGAATGTTCATTCCTAAATACGACTCATGATCCCAAAAACATCCAACTCATACTCTTGATATGTATTCCTTGTAGATGTCTTCTAGCCTCGCCCGTAGGAAGATGAGAGCAGGAAAAGCCCGCGAGCGCATGGCTGCCCAAATCGCTCAACAAATGGCTGCCGTAATACCCAACATTATAATTCAAGTCCAACAAGCCCTTACCGCTAATCCCGTCAACCAAGAAGATCAAAACATTGACAACCCTCCCCCAAATACCACTAAATGCACCTACAAGCATTTCAAATCCTGCGACCCTCCAAAATACGAAGGGACTGAAGGTGTCACCGCTCTCCTCCATTGGTTTGAAGAAATGGAGAACACTTTTCTAAATTGCGATTGCCCCGATGATCGCAAAGTGCGGTATGCTACTGGTCGTTTATTTGGAATAGCACTTACTTGGTGGAATACAGAGAAGGCCAAACGAGGTGTTGAAGATGCTATGACTTTGACTTGGGAAGAGTTGAAGGAAATCATGACAAGACGGTTTTGCCCAAGGAGCGAAATCAAGAAATTAGAAGATGAGTTTTATTCGTTGAAGCAAAAGGAAGGAGACCACACCACATACAACAAAAGATTCCTCGAGTTAAATCAAATGGTTCCCAACTTGTTCACTCCCCTCTACCGTTTGATCGAGCACTACATTCGAGGTCTTCCGTTAAAGATTCAGGACTCTGTAATAAGTACCACGCCTGCAACTTTGGAAGCAGCAATGGAGTTAGCTACAGAGCTCACCGAGAACCGCATCCGGAATAAAGACTTCAAGGAGGAGAAGAAGAAGGATAAAGCATCAACTGAAACTTCAAACTCCACCCAAACCGAATCCCCTTCTCAACCCATTTTTAAGAGAAAACGAGATGGGCAACTTTTCGCTGTCACCCAACGTAATCAACCAATTTCACAAGCCATACCCATCCAAGCTATCCCAATCACTCAAGTAGCACCCAACTCAACTTACCCAAATAAGAAACCATACCTTGGACCTCACCCTCGATGTAACACCTGTTTTTATCACCATCCATCTACCTTACCTTGTCGACTATGTGCGAATTGTGGACATTATGGTCATTTGAGCAAGGTTTAGCCGCACCTCTCAAAACCAAATCTCTCCCCCTACTCAAAACATGATCCAAACCTATCAACAACCCCAATACCCCATGTTACCTTATGTTCGAGCTTGTTTTAATTGTGGCGACCCTACCCACTTTAGAAACACATGCCCTCGATTGGTTAACATCATAAACGCTCAAGCTCAATCAAACCCAGTTAACCAAGCAAATCAAGGAAACCTAATCGCTAGGCCACCAGCAAGAGGAAGAGTTTTCAACATCAACGCCAATCCTGTTGAAGATAATGACGGCCCAAACGAAACCACCCAACTGGTCCCCTTCACCAACAATCAAGATTTAACTCCAAACGCTTAGTTTTTATGTTTTTCTTTATGTTATCTCAAGCTTTGTTTGATTGTGTTTGTTTATGTTTCAAAGTCACATAGAACCAATCATAACTTGCGGATAAAGCCAATGAAAATTTGACAAGAATATGGTGGATACGCCGCTGGTACTTCCTATATATAAGTATTCTTGCTAAAGGATCAGAGGCATTATCTGGCGGTTATGAGAAGTTCTATGTAGAATTTAGTATTGTCTCGATTGAAGTTTGTTTTGTACTCACTGATTTAGCATTTATAGCATCTCATCATTTAAAGAAATTGGATTGTGTTCCATTTCTACATAGACTAACCTCTCCATCATAACAAACGAGAGAGGTATTGTCATCATTCAAACATGTATACTATCAGAATTAAGACTCAAGTTTTGGTTGTTGTGGTTGTTTTAGAGTCACATAGAACTAATCATAACTTGCGGATAAAGTCAATGAAAATTTGACAAGAATATGGTGGATACGCCGCTGGTACTTCCTATATTAAGTATTCTTGTCAAAGGATCAGAGGCATTATCAGGCGGTTATGAGACGTTCCATGTAGGATTTAGTAATGTTTTGGTCAAAGTTTGTTCATCATACATTTCAACGTATTTCAATTTCATCATTTAAAGAAGTTGAGCTATGTCTCACTTCCACAAGGACTAACCTCTCCATCATAACAAACGAGAGAGGTACTGTCACCATTCAAACATGTATACTATCAGAATTAAGACTCAAGCTTTGGTTGATTGTGTTTATTTATGTATTAGAGTCACATAGAACTAATCATAACTTGTGGATAAAACCAATGAAAATTTGACAAGAATATGGTGGATACGCCGCTGGTACTTCCTATATATAAGTATTCTTGCCAAAGGATCAGAGGCATTATCAGGCGGTTATGAGAAGTTTCATGTAGGATTTAGTATTGTTTTGGTTGAAGTTTGTGTTATACTCACTGATTTAACATTCATATCATCTCATTATTTAAAGAAATTGGATTGTGTTCCATTTTCTACATCGACTAACCTCTCCATCATAACAAACGAGAGAGATACTGTCATCATTCAAATATGTATATATCAGAATTAAGACTCAAGCTTTGGTTGTTGTGTTTGTTTATGTTTTAGAGTCACATAGGACTAATCATAACTTACTGATAAAACCAATGAAAATTGGACGAGAATATGGTGGATACGCCGTTGGTACTTCCTATATATAAGTATTCTTACCAAAGGATCAGAGGCATTATCAGACGGTTATGAGAAGTTCCATGTAGGATTTAGTATTGTCTTGGTTGAAATTTGTGTTACATTCACTGATTTAACATTCATATCACCTCATCATTGGACTCGGATATTGGTTGTTGTGTTTATTTATGTTCTAGAGTCATATCATAGAACCAATCAAAATTTACTGATAAAACCAATGAAAATTTGACAAGAATATGGTGGATACGCTGCTGGTACTTCCTATATATAAGTATTCTTGCTAAATGATCAGAGGCATTGTCAGGCGGTTATGAGAAGTTCCATGTAGGATTTTAGTAATTTCCTGGTTGAAGTTTGTTTTATACTCACTGATCTAGCATTTATATCATCTCATTATTTAAAGAAATGGGATTATGTCATCAATCAAACATGTAAACTATCAGAATTAGGACTCAGACATTGGTTGTGGTGTTTATTTATGTTCTAGAGTCACATCATAAAACCAATCATAACTTACTGATAAAACCAATGAAAATTTGACAAGAATATGGTGGATACGCCGCTGGTACTTCCTATATATAAGTATTCTTGCCAAAGGATCAGAGTCATTGTCAGGCGGTTATGAGAAGTTCCATGTAGGTTGTAGTATTAGAAGTTTTGTTTTAGGATATAACCTTATCTTTACAAACATATCAAAACTCTTGCGCATGAAATCATACTTAGCGAATCAACTCCGCTTATCAAAAATTTTTACCGTAGGCAACAAAAAGCGATTCCTGTAGCAGGGTACTCAACCCTTACAAGGAACGTTACCGCCTCAAACCAAAATTTAAACTCTTACTCTTAGTGTGTAACTGTCAAATTAAACATCATCCTTTTTAGACGAATATGTCACTAATTAAATTTCGGGACGAAATTCTAAAAAGTAGGGGATACTATAACATCCGTCAAAAACCGGATTTACCAAACCCGCCCCGTTTATTAACCGAACAATCAGTTAAAAATTTCGTTGCGTATTTAATGCCCAAATTAATTTTTAATGATACATAATTAATAAGTATATCGGAATATATAATTTATATTTGAAAATGTATTAAAAATAATGAAATAAAAATAAATCAATGCTGCCGGGTTTCGAACCCGGGTCAGCCAGGAATCCTCAAGCTTTAACTTCCACACGCTCAACCACTCCGCCACTTGTGATGTTTGTGTTCATAATGAAACAATTAAATACATAACATGAATCCCGAGTTCAAACTGACGCGCCCAAATCGCAGTCGTCGGAAATCCCAACGAAGTCGCTTTTCTCTGTCGGTTTCTTGTATCTTAACGCAAATATTAACTATTGCATCGGTTATAACCGATGTCCAGTCCGCGACACAAGTCATAACCGCCGGAAAAATCATTGACTTTGAATCAAGACTGAAATCCGACCCCATGCGTCTCGATTCCTCCCTATAAATCCACCCACAACTCACTGGTAGCCCTTTCGCTCAAAATCGCACAAATTCTCGACGTATTTTCACTCGCCGGAGAATATCTGCAAGTCGCCGGAAAACCGAGACTCACATCCACACGGTAATTCCTTCGACTTTTTCTGTTCCAATCAATTGATTAGACTGTTACTAACACAAATCCACCATCAGAATCCATTCCAGGCGACATAGCCGGAATATTCAACCTTCGCCGGAAAATCTCTGAAATTTCTGATATCGCACTATGAATCGGTATAACCCTTCAAACTCCTGTCAATCCTTGTTTAAGTACCTCAATTTCATAATTAATCGAGCAGAACTATTAATTGATCCTAACAGCCGAAGTTCACTATCGGAGCCGACGGACCTCTGCCGGAGTTCTGTGAAAGACACGGATCTGTACCTCCTTTCCCCCAAACCCTCTCCATACATTTCCTTTCAATTACTATTAATGTTTGAAAATCAAATTAGACATAAATCAGTCGAAACATTCGGACTTTGTTTTTCTGGGTAAAGTTAACGAAGAAGACGAAGGCAGGTTATAACATAAGTTTAATTAAAATCAGTTTATGAACGGGTTAGACACACAGTCCAGCGGTGGACTGTGTGCAAACAATTTCACAATACGTCGCGCGTTCGATTCTTGTCCCAGCCTTACTCTCTTGTTATAAAAATGCCTTTTTAACTGAACCGGGTTAACTCTCAAAACCATGTTAAGTATAATAAAAACCAGATTATTTACCAAGTTAGACACACAGTCCAGCGGTGGACTGTGTGCACGGTAACCCACAGTCCCGGGTTCGAGACCTGTGGCGACCACCGAGCGAGACATTAAAATCGTTTTTAAAATAAATGATTTTCGGATTAATTCAATTAGTATATAAATATAATTAAAAACATAAATATTTCGGGTTAGACACGTAGCTCAGTTGGTAGAGCTGCGTGCACGCGAACGGGAGGTCTCGGGTTCGAGTCCTGCCCGGCGCATACATTTACACAATAAAACCGGTCAACAAGTCAACGGTCAAAAAGTCAACATTTTTTTATTATTTTTATTTATTTATTTTATTTAAAAATCAATTAAAAATACTTAAAAATAACATTTTTAAAATTAGAAAATAGCCTTAAACTCACAAAAATATATCCAATAATCTTACAAAAATTGATTTAATAAAATCCACTTATTTACCGAACCATTATGTTATTATCTAGGTTAGTTTCACTCGTGGTTAAATCAAACTTCGTGCGCATTCAACATCATCAACCGAACGCACCCAATGTGAGTGAACCCCTTTTTAATTACACGTTTTGGGTGTGTCATGTGTCACTAAAATTAACTCGTTTATTTAAACTTGTGCCATTTGTGTTTGTTAGTTATATGTCTTTCATATTGTCAAGTTGTATGCAAATCATTCATTAGGCCCATCAGTTCGTAGAACAACGCGTGCCTCAAAACTCATTCATTAGGCCCATCAGTTCCTCGTGAGAGATGGGTTGAGCAACGCGTGCCTCAAAACAATTTATTATTGTATGTGTGTGCATTATCTGATATTAAGTGTTTTATGAATATGTTTACATCTATATTTACTCATATGTGGTTGTGCACTTTATTTTATAATCAATTCAATAAACTTGTTCAAATGCTTTTCATAGGATTCACTCGCCAACTTTTTGTTGATCTAAAAACCATTTTTACACATGATACAGGTGAACAGGATGAAGCAAGGAAAACATAGGAAATGTCTTAGAAGAAAACAATGAAGTCTAGAATGATGTTTAGGACATGATGAAATTAAGATTGTATGTTTCCCTTTAAATTGTAATAATGAATATGAAACGCTATAATAAATGTCATGAGCTTTGATGATAACCCAATCATGCCCCGATCACCTTTTCCGCTGCGGGTCGGGGTGTACAAAGGGGACCAAAAGAAAACCAACGTCAAATCTTCCTCAACTGCCCCTCAAAAGAAGCAGAAAGCATCTGAAAGCTTAAGATTGATTGATGAATCTGAGCCAGAAGAGAATGTTGAAGCTATGGCTGCAAAAATCGAAAGACAAGCTTTTGGCATTCGTGAAGGAGAAGTTGAAGAAGCATCGTCTTCGAGTACTGATATTGAAGATCGGATTGCAGGTGAAAAGGAAAGAATGAGGGAACGTGAACTTGAACGTCAGGCTAAGCTAAAACGTAAATCCGAAAAGAAGAGAAGAAAAGAAAAGCGTCAGGAGAGGACGACACGACATATGTACCTTCGAATTCAGATAGCGATACTCATGTACGAAAAACTCTGAAAAAATCTTCTCGGCCTCTTAAAAGGCCAGCTATTCGAAGCTCGGATTCTCCATTAGACAAACCCAAGAGAAAAGAGCAGCAAAAGGTAGTTGAAGAAGATTATGTTGAGCCGTCTCCACAACCACCACCATCACCAGCTCCTCAGCCAACTCCACAGCAACCACCATCTCCACCACGACAGCAAACACCACAACCACCACCGCAGCCGACACCACAATCCTCGCAATCCCATCCCCAGTTTCACTTTGATTTTGATTTCGGTGATATACCTAGGGGGAGGATTTCTCTGCTAATATGTTTAACGATGCACGTGTTGAAGAATTAGATAAACAAGTTACGTTAAACAGTGTCAAAATTGCTGAACTTCAGGAGCACCTAAATGGTTTGAATGCAGAAAAACAGCAGTTAGAAGCTATGATAGCAAGTATCGTGTTGGAGAATGAGCGTTTGAGAAAAAGAATGGCCGAATATGACGAAGAACGTGTCAGGAACCAGCGATAAATGAGTCTATTCGAGAAGATACTTACAAGGAAGCTTGGTATAAACATCGCTGCTGAAATTGATGAAATAGAGAGAGCTGAAGCAAGAGAAAGGGTTGCCGAGTGTGAACGTCTTGCTAAAGAATTATCTGATGCTCAAGGCAAAGGCAAAGCAAAGGTGGGTGAGGATCCTGTGACTGCTACAACTGAGCCAGAAGCTGAATTTGTGCCAGTATCTTCTGCAATTGTGGTGTATTCGGTTTAAAACAAAGTTTGTATTGGTGGGAAAGCCTAAAAGATGTTGATATTGACACGTCAAATATTTCAGCAAAGCATCGTGAATGGCTCAACAAGAAAAAGTTGGAGAAAGAGATAGATGCGGAAGTGGATGGGCTTGTTGAAGATGATGAAAAAGAAAAGGAAGACTTGGATGATTTTGATGATTTATTTTCTAACAAGTCTGATGATGATAATGATGGTGGTGATGATGACATGGGTGGATCTGGTATCCGTGTAACAGAATCTGGAGTGAATGATGATATTGATTATTCCGTGTACTTGGATGATACGGTAAACCAAGTGAATGAAGGTGAAGATCAGGGAAGATCTGAAGGCTCTAAGGATGCTCAACAGGCAGGAATCTTCTCGGTGAGCGAAGTGCCTACCGTTCCTGTGGTGCCAAAACCAAAGATATTATACTTAGAGCATGATGTTGAAGAAGGAGAGTTTGTTCCACAGTTATTCTAAAGAAGAAATTGCTCAAATGTTAGGAGTGAACAATGAGGATTTTGTGTTTGACTTCGAAGAAGAGCTTAATGATATTAGTGCTTTCGAGCCGGTTGCTTATATCTTCGAACATGTGTCTGATGCACATGACTATGATAAAGTTTTCGTGGAGGATGATTCTAATGAAGATGATAGAGATATTACCGATAAGGGTACATATGACTCCCAAACTTTTAGCGAATTGTTTGCGGCTGAAAATATTGATCTTCTGAAACGTAAAGTAGAAGAAGCTGCCAAACAAGGTACAAGTCCTCAACAGATGTCTAGAGCTGAAATTGTAGAAATGAGGAAGAAATGGTTTAAAGAAACACCAGCGGAGCGCAAATTTAAACATCCTCTAGCATTCTTTACGCGTAATGCAGATATTTCTCTAGGAGACATTATTAGTTGGGGCTGGATCGAGGAGCTGAACGTTTATGCTATTAAAAGGGAGTATTGGATTCAGTATTTTAGATACTTGAGCGATATCAAGACTGTCACACCCTCAATTTCCACTTGCGGAGTTTTACCGCGAGGCGTGTGAACAAACCAGAATCTGAAACACTAGTACGTCGAACGACTCTATATGATTTGATAATACGTTTTCAAAAACCGTTTGTCGTAGATTTTATATTGTCTTGATTAGTTACCAATATTTAGCAGATGCATCAGTTTTTAAAGTTTGAGCGGAAGCATAAATAAGTAGTGAAGCGGGCGCCAACACAAACGCCAAAACAATTGAAAAATCCCAAAACAATATTAATAAATAAGACTCGATAAAAGATGTCTTGTTCAATGCATGTGCGTGCACCTAGAGCTCCTAGCGTCCTGAGAAACATGTAAAGAAACAAGTGTCAACATTAAAGATGAGTGAGTTCACAGGTTTTCATAAATTCGTTTGTTCGGTTATAGTTTGTTTTCTCCGTTATCCCTAACCCGGGATAACGTATTGGTTCCATTATTCCAGCCCGGAATAATAAGTTGTTGCTTCCAATATTCCAAACCCGGAATATTAAGTTGTTGTTTCCAATATTCCAAACCCGGAATATTAAGTTGTTGCTTCCATTATCCTCAACCCGGGATAATACAGTTGATTCGTAATTAAGTTCAATGTTAATATATATAGGTAGCTAGCCTAAAGTTATGTCACGTAAGTGTTCGCGATCGAAGCTGACTGTTGTGCCTCCGTTTTGCCAGGCCTATCACATGACCATGGCGAAGTTAGGCCGAATTATTCACCCGTTGACCATACCCGGTCGGCTAGCACGACTAGCTCGGATGGGGCTTGTCGGGCCCAGTAGTACTACTTATAACTCCCCCGCTATTAAACCCAACACTAACGATCCGAGAGATTGACGAGGACTTAAGTGATAAAGCTGCTTAGTGACCATAACATTACATTAACATAACTTAGTTACCGAGTAGTTATGTGACGTTAAATTCGTATAACGTAAAGAGATTGAGTTTGAGAGTGTATACATGTTTCTCCCCCTGTTGTTTAAAAACCGATAAAGTTAGGGGCCGTGAACTCACCTTTATTTGCTCGGTTAGTGTAGCAAAGATGTTATAAGAGATGGGACCGCTAGTTGCGTCCTAACAAACCAATTAATTTCAAGTCAGTGTGTGAACACACCAATACAAATTCTACACGTAATTTACGCACAAAGTGATACACACAAACAACATATCTAACACTCAAACATGCATGCAAGTATCCTCATGTGAACCTAGTGATCAAAACAACTTATCATAAACATAAACCAATTCATGCCACAATTTGGTGCACAAAATCACAAGTTCTCAAATTTCAGCTTAGCACTCATAATTCAGCTGTTTTCTAGGATTTTTATAAAATAGTTCTAACATTCCAAAAATTCCAATATTTTTACAGTAGGTGAATTTATGCCATAGAAATTTATATAAATTTTCCAAGTCCTAAATCTTTACCAATTAACCATAAATATTAATATACTAGGCTGCAGCAGATTTATCATTTTCTGACTGCAGTCCACGAAGAATTTATTTAAAAATCACTGATCATCCAATTAACAAAATTCCAGTTGGAGTTGCCCGGAGATTTTCATACCTAGTTGCTGTACAAAATTCATGACTCGACTCTCTACTGATTTAAAAATCCAACTTGATAAACAACCAACAAAATTTCAGAATTTTCACAGCTTTAGTTACTGAACTTATTTGGCCCTTTAAAAATATCAAACGACTTCAGAAAATTATGAATCCAGCGCCATTAGATTCCTTATTCAAATCTCTACGTTCTAGACATCAGAAAATCCGTTTTTCGACAACTAATGACCGTGTTACAGCCAGATGAAGTCGGCTGTAACTACTACTCAGCAACTGTTTCAGCATATTATTATCATAGGTTCGTATAAACCGTTCCTATTATTAACCTAGGCGATCATGAACCGGTTTTCTAATCCTAGATCAATACCTATAACAATTCCATGCAAACCCTAGTTCATACTTCTAGTTTTTATAAACCAACAAGGCTCATGATTTCAGATTTTTAAACAAACATCCAACGCAACATTATTAACAATTCGGTTATCCTAGCCTTTCATTCAATCATATAACCCGAAAACAATACAATCAAAACACATGTATCCGAGTATTAACTCGTAGCATATGACAAGTTCTAATCTTTTAATAATAAGGTAAACGAACCGTGAGTACGATGAGGGAAGATGGCGAGGGCTGCTGCGACCGGAAGAGAAGAAAGGAAAAGCTGTTGCGACCGAGAAAGTGAACCAGGCTGATCAGACCGAGAGGATGAAGGAAGGAAGTTGTTCGCGATCAATGGAGCAAGAGTGAGGCAGTTTGCGGTCGAAGAAGATGAAAGACTTGGCTGCTGCTTGCTGCGACCGAGAGGATGGTGAGGGTAAGGCAGCCGACGGCTGTTTTCTTCAACTAGGGTTTGTGAATTGTGAAGGAGCATGTGAGTTTGTATATATAGGCGCAACAAGATGATAAGGGTTACGGTTTTAGTTGGAGTTCGTGGCCGAGAGACTAGGGCGGTCGGTTGGGTTTTGATCATGTGGCCGAGGACTTGGGTTGCATGCAATGGGTTTTCGGTTTGGGTTTGGTCTTGGCCGAATAGTTTTAGGTTTGCTCTTGGTTGGGTTTGATCTTGGCCGAATAGTTTTAGGTTTGCTCTTGGTTTGGGTTTGATCTTGGCCGAATAGTTTTAGGTTTGCTCTTGGTTTGGGTTTGATCCTTGTTCTCGGCCGAAGACTTGAGCTAAAGTTTAAAACTTTGTTAACTCCTAGAGTCCCAATGAATCAAAGTTGGTTCGTGTCGCGATTCGGTTCAGTTCGTGTACATATCTACCATAATTATTCTATAACTCAAACAATTACACAACACACATCACGTATTCATTTAACTCGTACACGTTTAATGTTTAGCATATACTTTATTCGACAAGTGTCGCGTTTAAGTTATCCGAAAAACCCGGGATATCACATTATCCCCATGTTGAAAGTATTTTCGTCCCGAAAATTGAGTAAACGCGGTTTAGCATGTAGCGTACATGTTTAGAGTGCCACGCACAAAGAGTTAGTTCGTTTACAAGAAGTTCCCAAGTGCCATACACAAAGATTTCCAAGTGCCATGCACTAGAATTTAGTCAACAATAGTACACGAAAGTATGAGAAATTTCCAGGTTGTCACATCATCCCCATGTTGAAAGAATTTTCGTCCCGAAAATTTAGTTACTGGTATCATTAGTTTGCTGCTCAGTTGCGAAGAGGTGTGGGTATTTGCTTTTCATTTGATCCTCTCTTTCCCACGTGAACTCCGGTCCACGCTTAGAGTCCCAACGGACCTTAACGATCGGAATTTTGCTGTGCCTTCGAGTCTTGATCTCACGATCCATGATCTCGATAGGCTGTTCCACAAAGTGCAGTCGTTCATCCACTTGGATCTCATCCAATGGAATGACTAGAGTTTCATCTGATAGACACTTCTTCATATTTGACACGTGAAATACGTTGTGAACTCCACTGAGTTCGGCAGGAAGGTCTAATTGATAAGCTACGGGTCCAATACGTTTCAAGATTACAAACGGGCCTACGTACCGTGGGTTAAGTTTGCCCCGTTTTCCAAAGCGGATTACACCCTTCCAGGGTGACACCTTTAGTAGGACGCGATCGCCTACTTGAAATTCGAGCGGTTTGCGTCGTTGATCAGCGTAGCTTTTCTGTCGATCTCGTGCCGCCGCCATGCGGTTTCTGATTTGTACAATCTTTTCGGTAGCCTCAAGTATTAACTCAGGGCCTGTGAGTTGACTGTCACCGACTTCTGCCCAGCAGACCGGGGATCTACATTTACGACCGTATAATGCCTCAAACGGTGCTGCTGAAATACTCGTATGATAGCTGTTGTTATATGAGAATTCTACTAGAGGCAGGTGGATTTCCCAACTATTTCCGAAGTCTACGACGCATGCTCTAAGCATGTCTTCCAAGGTCTAGTATGGTCCTTTCGCTTTGACCATCAGTCTGAGGGTGATAGGCTGTGCTCATATCTAAGCGTGTTCCCAACGCTTTTTCGAGTGACTGCCAGAAGTTAGACGTAAAGCGAGCATCTCTGTCTGAGATGATAGACGTTGGCACTCCGTGCCGAGAAACTACTTCCTTAATGTAGATGCGAGTCAACTTCTCCATCTTATCTGTTTCTTTAATAGCTAGGAAGTGTGCGGACTTAGTTAAACGATCCACGATCACCCAGATGGTATCGCAACCACCCAAGGTTCGCGGGAGTTTAGTGATGAAATCCATTGAGATCTGATCCCATTTCCATACTGGGATCTCAGGTTGTTGGAGTAGCCCCGATGGCTTTTGATACTCCACCTTGACTTTTGCACAAGTCAAACATTTACTCACGTAGGTGGCTATATCGGCTTTCATGTTGGGCCACCAATACGCAGCTTTAAGGTCTTGATACATCTTATCCGAACCCGGATGGACAGAGTATCGGGATTTGTGAGCTTCATCCATGACTAGCTCTCTGAGATTTCCGTAGAGAGGTACCCATATGCGATTCATAAAATACCGGGCTCCATTGGGCTTTACTTCCCAATCGCGTTCCATTTTTCCCACTGATTCGGCTTTGATGTTTCCTCCTTAACTGCTTCTAACTGGGCGTCGCGTATTTGTTCGGGTAGCCCCGAATGAATAGTGAGTTGTAGTGCTCGTACGCGACGAGGTTTCAAGTGTTCCTTCCTACTGAGGGCATCAGCTACCACGTTAGCTTTACCCGGGTGGTACCGAATGGCACACTCATAACCGTTCAAGAGTTCGACCCAGCGACGCTATCGCATGTTCAACTCCTTCTGATCAAAGATGTGTTGGAGGCTCTTGTGGTCCGTAAAGATTGTGCACTTCGTTCCATAGAGGTAGTGTCTCCAAATCTTAAGTGCAAACACTACTGCTCCCAATTCCAGGTCATGCGTCGTGTAGTTTTTCTCGTGAACCTTCAGTTGTCGCGACGCATACGCGATGACCTTATCGCGTTGCATGAGTACGCATCCCAATCCATGAATGGAAGCATCACATACACTACAAAGTCATTTGTCCCTTCTGGCAAGGACAGAATGGGTGCACTGCAAAGTTTCTGCTTCAGCAATTGAAATGCTGCTTCTTGCTTGTCACCCCAAGCATACTTGATGCCTTTCTGGGTGAGGGTAGTGAGCGGTTGTGCGATCTTTGAAAACCCTTCGATGAAACGTCTGTAGTAACCAGCCAATCCCAAAAATTGGCGGATATCCGTCGGTGTCTTAGGTGCTTCCCAGTTTTTGATGGCTTCAATCTTGGCAGGGTCTACGTGAATACCCCTTTCATTCACGATATGCCCGAGAAACTGAACTTCCCGAATCCAGAAATCACACTTCGAAAGTTTGGCATATAGTTTTTCCTGTTGAAGTAGCCCTAGCAGTAATCGTAGATGTTCCGCATGTTCTTCTTCACTTTTGGAGTAGATGAGTATGTCATCGATGAACACAATGACAAACTTGTCGAGGTATGGTTTACACACGCGGTTCATGAGGTCCATGAACACCGCGGGTGCGTTGGTGAGACCGAAGGGCATGACCAAGAACTCATAATGGCCATACCAGTACGAAATGCCGTCTTGGCGATATCTTCCTCCCTGACGCGTAGCTGGTGGTAACCAGACCGTAAATCAATCTTAGAGTAGTAACTTGACCCTTGAAGTTGGTCGAATAGATCGTCGATGCGAGGTAACGGGTATCGGTTCTTGACGGTAACCTTGTTGAGTTCCCTGTAGTCGATGCACATGCGGAAAGTCCCGTCCTTTTTCTTGACAAAAAGGACTGGAGCTCCCCATGGCGAAACGCTTGGTCGGATAAATCCTTTCTCTAAAAGTTCCTGAAGTTGGGTAGACAGCTCCTGCAGCTCGGCTGGAGCCAGGCGGTATGGAGCCTTGGCGATAGGAGTTGCATTGTTTGCCATTTCGATTTCAAACTCCAATTGTCGATGGGGTGGAAGACCAGGTAGTTCTTCTGGGAATACATCGGAAAAATCACGGACGACAGGGATGTCTTCTATACGTTTCTCGTCCTTAGGTTGTTCGGTAATTAGTGCGAGTAAAGCGAAGGAGTTCTTTCTCCGAAGATACTTCTGTGCTACATGTAAGAGATGATGTTGGTGACGGCGCTTGCCTTGTCGCCTTGTACCGTCAGGATTTCGTCGTTAGAGAGCGGAATACGGATAGATTTTTCGAAGCAGAGAACTTCAGCCCGGACGTTGGATAGCCAGTCCATTCCGACTACCACGTCAAAACTACCCAGAGTAGTTGTCATAAGATCAATGGTAAAAGTGTGGCCCGCGAGTTTGAGTTGACAGTCGGATACGATTTGAGTCACATCTATAGATTTACCATCGGCTAATTCTATAACATAAGGGGTCTCTAAGGGTTTAAGCGTGAGATTTAGGTTCTTCCTAAAAGACTCAGATATAAAACTCCTATCCGCACCCGTATCAAAAAGCACAGAAGCAAAATGTTCATTAAGGGGAAACTTACCGGTGACCACGTTCGTGTCGTTTCTGGCCTCTCCGCGGCCCAATGTAAATGCGCGACCTTTAGCACCTCCGGTGCCACCGTTCCCATTGTTGTTGTTATTAATGTGTTTGTTGTGGTTGTTTCCACCATTATTGTTGTTGTTACGCAACTGTGGGCAGTCTCTTCTGAAATGAGCAGTACTACCACACTGATAGCATCCCCGGTTTATACCCTGCTGCTGACCCTGGGGCTGATTTTGATTTTATCGGGACATGATTTCCCCACGACAATCCTTTGCCGCATGACCCACTTTGCCACATCTTTGGCAGCGATTTCCGGCACAAGGGCCGTTATGGTGGAGATTACAGCGGTTGCACTGCGGCTTTCGACCTGCATAGCCGCTTGCGTTTTGGTTGTTGTTGTTGTTGTTGGCGGGTTGATTTTGGTGACCCCGGTGGCTGTTGTAATGATTGAACCGTTTCTGGTTCCCTTGCTGCAGATGAGATGACGAAGACTGTCGAATAGTGGAGTCTTCAAACTTTCTTTTGTTATCCGGGGCAACTTCAGTTGTACCCCGTGCTGGCAGTTTCTTCTGTTCCACCGCCTTATCGGTGAGTTTGTGAGCCAATCGGATTGCTTGATGTTCAGTTACAGGGTTACTAGCCATTACCATACACTGAATTTCCGGAACCAGACCCCCGAGATAGAACTCGAGTCTTTTCTCCACAGTGTTGGCCAATTCGGGACACAGAAATACCAAATCGTGATGTTTTGTGGTGTAAGCTTCAATTTCCGATCCCACCATCTTGTGGTTCCATAAAGCTTGCTCTAACTGTTGCACTCTGTCTCGTGGACAGTACTCCTCTTTGATTAGGGCCTTGAACTCAGCCCATGCCATTGCATTCGCAGCTATAAGTCCACGTGTTTGGACTTGTGCATTCCACCATGTCAATGCCCCATCTTCCAGTGTTGAGGCTGGTATTTGACCTTGTTGGCCTCGAGGCAGTTGCACATTTCAAAAACGGATTCAGACTTTTCGATCCAGCGGACCAGTCCAATGGGTCCTTCCGCCCCCGAGAATTTGCTTGGCTTTGCGTCAAGGAACATCTTGTAGGGGTTAAAGCCCCCTCCTGCTGACAGAGAACAGGAAGTCAGCAAGGAATTTTACTAGCCTCACTAATAGATTTTCACGCGAAAATTTAATAATGGTTACCTGCCGGTTGGTTCTGAACACCGCTAAAGCTGCGTTCACGTGCTCTTGAATCATGGCAGCTAGCTCTTCGGGCGTCAAGTTAAGGTTTCCACGTCTTCCAGTTGCCATTTAGATCTTCGAAACACAACACAAACACACCCCGACAAGTCTATATATCCAATATAGTTATCCTACTTCGTACTTTAATAATTATTAAGTTACGTCAACTCAATATATTAAATAGTCAAAAGAAATACTTGATTAACTGAAATTTCAACGTCTTACAAAAGTGCAAATCAAACATACGAATTCACTATAAAGTCTCAAGTTTAAACGCAAGTGAAAAAAAAATAAATAGACTGAAGGAAAATAAACAAAATAAACGAAACGTGTCAGTCGTCTACGTCTCCATCCCCCAAGTCACTGTCGTTGCCGTCATCCTGCGCGGCATTTCCAGCTTCTACAGCTGGGTCCTCCTCCGGATCCTCCTCTGGATCCTCCTCAGGGTCCTCCTCTGGATCCTCTTCTGGATCCTCCTCTACCGGCTCTGGAGGGGCCGGTGCTGGTGCAAGTGCTTATTTTGCAGTTCCTGAATGTTCCAACTATTTTCCAGGACTCTGTCCTCAAGCCAGTCGGCTCTTATCTGCTCAGCACGCAGATCTCTGGCTATGGTGTTACGAGCTATCTCGCTCGTACGATGCTCTTCCTCGAGCGAGTCGGTCTTACCTGTAAGTTGTCGAATCATCCACCCTTGTGCTAGGATGGTTTCCTGCATTCTTTCTAACTGTTTTTGTTGTATATGCACCAGGATTCTAAGTATGTCAATTCCTATTTCTACAGGGTTAACCGGTTCAACCGGTACAGCAATGGTTGGGCGTAACGACGACTCCACCCCCAGAGCGAGCCTTTTCCTCGCAGCTGAGCGTGTCTCCACGCCATAAGATGGTATAGGTTCCACCATTGGTGCCTTTCCTGGTGCCCTTGGTGGCGTAGGTCTGTCGGATGATGATGACGATGAGGATGATGACATTGCCTGTTAGGTCGTGTAGTTAGTTACGAGTTGTTTTCATTTCTTATTATGAAGGCATAATCTACCAAACACAGTTGTGGTATATTGCATAACAAGATATAATAATTCGGTGCCAAACTAAGTCTAGTGTCGTGAAATAAGCTATAGTTCAGGTCTACTTCTAATGCAAACCTGGTTCTCTATAGCTAGTGGCTCTGATACCAATCTGTCACACCCTCAATTTCCACTTGCAGAGTTTTACCGCGAGGCGTGTGAACAAACCAGAATCTGAAACACTAGTACGTCGAACGACTCTATATGATTTGATAATACGTTTTCAAAAACCGTTTGTCGTAGATTTTATATTGTCTTGATTAGTTACCAATATTTAGCAGATGCATCAGTTTTTAAAGTTTGAGCGGAAGCATAAATAAGTAGTGAAGCGGGCGCCAACACAAACGCCAAAACAATTGAAAAATCCCAAAACAATATTAATAAATAAGACTCGATAAAAGATGTCTTGTTCAATGCATGTGCGTGCACCTAGAGCTCCTAGCGTCCTGAGAAACATGTAAAGAAACAAGTGTCAACATTAAAGATGAGTGAGTTCACAGGTTTTCATAAATTCGTTTGTTCGGTTATAGTTTGTTTTCTCCGTTATCCCTAACCCGGGATAACGTATTGGTTCCATTATTCCAACCCGGAATAATAAGTTGTTGCTTCCAATATTCCAAACCCGGAATATTAAGTTGTTGTTTCCAATATTCCAAACCCGGAATATTAAGTTGTTGCTTCCATTATCCTCAACCCGGGATAATACAGTTGATTCGTAATTAAGTTCAATGTTAATATATATAGGTAGCTAGCCTAAAGTTATGTCACGTAAGTGTTCGCGATCGAAGCTGACTGTTGTGCCTCCGTTTTGCCAGGCCTATCACATGACCATGGCGAAGTTAGGCCGAATTATTCACCCGTTGACCATACCCGGTCGGCTAGCGCGACTAGCTCGGATGGGGCTTGTCGGGCCCAGTAGTACTACTTATAACTCCCCCGCTATTAAACCCAATACTAACGATCCGAGAGATTGACGAGGACTTAAGTGATAAAGCTGCTTAGTGACCATAACATTACATTAACATTAACTTAGTTACCGAGTAGTTATGTGACGTTAAATTCGTATAACGTAAAGAGATTGAGTTTGAGAGTGTATACATGTTTCTCCCCCTGTTGTTTAAAAACCGGATAAAGTTAGGGGCCGTGAACTCACCTTTATTTGCTCGGTTAGTGTAGCAAAGATGTTATAAGAGATGGGACCGCTAGTTGCGTCCTAACAAACCAATTAATTTCAAGTCAGTGTGTGAACACACCAATACAAATTCTACACGTAATTTACGCACAAAGTGATACACAAAACAACATATCTAACACTCAAACATGCATGCAAGTATCCTCATGTGAACCTAGTGATCAAAACAACTTATCATAAACATAAACCAATTCATGCCACAATTAGGTGCACAAATCACAAGTTCTCAAATTTCAGCTTAGCACTCATAATTCAGCTGTTTTCTAGGATTTTTATAAAATAGTTCTAACATTCCAAAAATTCCAATATTTTTACAGTAGGTGACATTTATGCCATAGAAATTTATATAAATTTTCCAAGTCCTAAATCTTTACCAATTAACCATAAATATTAATATACTAGGCTGCAGTCAGATTTATCGTTTTCTGACTGCAGTCCACGGAAGAATTTATTTAAAAATCACTGATCGTCCAATTAACAAAATTCCAGTTGGAGTTGCCCGGAAATTTTCATACCTAGTTTCTGTACAAAATTCATGACTCGACTCTCTACTGATTTAAAAATCCAACTTGATAAACAACCAACAAAATTTCAGAATTTTCACAGCTTTAGTTACTGAACTTATTTGGCCCTTTAAAAATATCAAACGACTTCAGAAAATTATGAATCCAGCGCCATTAGATTCCTTATTCAAATCTCTACGTTCTAGACATCAGAAAATCTGTTTTTCGACAACTAATGACCGAGTTACAGCCAGATGAAGTCGGCTGTAACTACTACTCAGCAACTGTTTCAGCATATTATTATCATAGGTTCGTATAAACCGTTCCTATTATTAACCTAGGCGATCATGAACCGGTTTTCTAATCCTAGATCAATACCTATAACAATTCCATGCAAATCCTAGTTCATACTTCTAGTTTTTATAAACCAACAAGGCTCATGATTTCAGATTTTTAAACAAACATCCAACGCAACATTATTAACAATTCGGTTATCCTAGCCTTTCATTCAATCATATAACCCGAAAACAATACAATCAAAACACATGTATCCGAGTATTAACTCATAGCATATGACAAGTTCTAATCTTTTAATAATAAGGTAAACGAACCGTGAGTACGATGAGGGAAGATGGCGAGGGCTGCTGCGACTGGAAGAGAAGAAAGGAAAAGCTGTTGCGACCGAGAAAGTGAACCAGGCTGATCAGACCGAGAGGATGAAGGAAGGAAGCTGTTCGCAATCAATGGAGCAAGAGTGAGGCAGTTTGCGGTCGAAGAAGATGAAAGACTTGGCTGCTGCTTGCTGCGACCGAGAGGATGGTGAGGGTAAGGCAGCCGACGGCTGTTTTCTTCAACTAGGGTTTGTGAATTGTGAAGGAGCATGTGAGTTTGTATATATAGGCGCAACAAGATGATAAGGGTTACGGTTTTAGTTGGAGTTCGTGGCCGAGAGACTAGGGCGGTCGGTTGGGTTTTGATCATGTGGCCGAGGACTTGGGTTGCATGCAAGGGGTTTTCGGTTTGGGTTTGGTCTTGGCCGAATAGTTTTAGGTTTGCTCTTGGTTTGGGTTTGATCTTGGCCGAATAGTTTTAGGTTTGCTCTTGGTTTGGGTTTGATCTTGGCCGAATAGTTTTAGGTTTGCTCTTGGTTTGGGTTTGATCCTTGTTCTCGGCCGAAGACTTGTGCTAAAGTTTAAAACTTTGTTAACTCCTAGAGTCCCAATGAATCAAAGTTGGTTCGTGTCGCGATTCGGTTCAGTTCGTGTACATATCTACCATAATTATTCTATAACTCAAACAATTACACAACACACATCACGTATTCATTTAACTCGTACACGTTTAATGTTTAGCATATACTTTATTCGACAAGTGTCGCGTTTAAGTTATCCGAAAAACCCGGGATATCAGAAAGACCCTACCGTATTGGGATATTAAAGAGCTTGTCCAAACAAAGATGATAAATCTTAAGATGAGATTTCACGACCAGCGGCTGTGGAAACTGATAAAGCTTGAGGTTGTGCATGGTTTTACACATTGGAAACCGCATTTCCCTAAGCGAATTACTAAAGTCGATCCAGTAACACAAGAGAAAGACGTGACGCTAATCATAAAGAGCCGAAAGTGATGAAGAATATGCCTCTTATAAAGATGGAACAAGACTTCTACAAGATCTTCAAATGGTGGCACTATGATTCGAGTACAGGTGAAGCTGTTATATGTGTGCACCCAGATGATGATTCTTGGAAGATCACAGAGGAGCTAACCGAAGCCGTTATAGCACACAAACGTATATACAAGTTGTGGCGCGGCATTCGAGTACTAAACCTAATGTGGCTAGTCAATTGTTCAAAGAAAGATATTGAATGCTTGTTTTACAGTAAGATCAGCTTTGAATAGGGAGATAAAGAACAAGCGCTCCAGTTTCAGAAGATAGTTAATGTCTATTTTGCCAATGATATACATTCAGGAATGGCATGGAACACTTCATGGAGAAAACTGGAGGAGATTGAGCAAAGGAAGAAAGACAAGAAGGAAGAAAGGATTGCTGAGCAAGCACGAATTACTTCGCTAAGGAGTTTTTGGTTTGGCAATACAGTTAACCGGCCTCCTCCTACAGATCAGACGCCAATCACTTCTGAGGAGCAATGCAAGCCACCGAAACGTTTCTTTGGGCGTTAACTGTCAGATCTTTTAAAGAATTTTTGAAGACTATCCAAGATTGCGGCAACATCCAAGGGGGAGTTTGTTGGTGCATAATGTCTATTACCTACGTCTAGGATATGTTGTTTATGTATATAGGGCTTAGAATGTCAGTTTGTATATGTTAATATAAGTTTTATTTGTTTGTAGAATGACTCACACGAGTGAGTCTTGTGACTCGTATGAGTGACACTCTCAGTTACACACTCTCCTGTGCGAGGCTCCACTCGCACGAGTCACACTCTGTTACACACTCTCCTGTGCGAGTCATGCCGACCTATAAATAGAGAAGTGTTTTATCAGAACTAGGAATCTGTTGGTGTGGCGAAGCCCTATTGAATTGTTTACTTGCTCTGTACTTGCTCACGTTATCAATACAATTTAAGGCATTTAAGATGTATATCTCACTTGTATGTTTGTCAAACTCACTAATAATGAATTCCACCTCTGTTAGCTGAGTCAGATTGGTCTGGTGCTCATCGGGGAAGAGCCGATCACCTAGACAGTCTGAGAGGTCTTGACGGAAAACTCGGTTTTGATAAGGCTAAAGTTACATGCTTCAAGTGCAGAGAAAAAGGACATTTCAAGAGATAGTGTCCAAACTAGGAAGTAAAAGCAAATCAGAATCCATTTGCAGATGATTACTACAAAATGGCCATATATCATCGACCTCAACCTCAGACAAGGTTAGTGCAGATCAAAGATGGTCCATCAAATTCAAAAGATAAGGCTTTGGTTGTTACCCAAGAAGATGAAGGGTTCAACTAGAACAAATACATTACAAAGAATGAATGCCTCGCACTGGTAGCTGAGATATTTGAAGAACCAGAATAGGCAGAAGAAGAATTTGCTAAGGCATCCTTTGACGAAGCACCAGAAGAATATTATAACACGTCGTCAGAGGAAGAAGAACTCTTAAATAGTGCATTTAACATCTTTTGCCTACTGACATTCTTAAAACTTTTGCAGGTTATTTTGACTCAAGATATCAATCACCATGTGAAGAAGAGAAAAAGCCCGAAATAGAGGAGATGATTAATGTGATCAATTCGATTGTGATTTCAGAGATATTCGAAGGGGCGAAGAGTTTACTGCAGATATGTTCAATGACTCGAAGCTGACAGAGTTGGAAAATCAAGCCATGTTGAACAACATAAAGATCGCCGAGCTGCAAGAACGCATAAAGAATATGGAAGAAGACCGAAAGAGTCTCGAAGCTGTATTAGCAAGCTTTGAGTCAGAAAATGAAAGATTGTGAAAGCATATGGAAGAATATGATGAAGAATGCCTCAGGAATCAGAGACAGTTGAGCTTATTTTAGAAAATACTTATCAAAAAGCTTGGAATTAATAGCGGAAATAGATGAGATTGAGAGGGAGGAAGCAAGGGAAAGGGTGGCTGAGCGTGAACGAATTGCTAAAGAATTATCTGAAGCTCAAGGCAAAGGGAAAGAAAAGGTTGGAGAGGATCATGTGATAGAAAAAGCTGCGCCAGAAGCTAAATCTGAGCCAGTATCTTCTAATGTGGTTGTGCATACGCAAACAATGAATTTTGTGTTGATAGGAAAACCGAAGGATGTGGATATCGACATGTCAAATTTTTCTGAGAAACATCGAGAGTTGTTGAAGAAAAGAAAAATGATAAAGGAGGTTGATGCAGAGATTGATTCTTTTGATGAAGATCTTGAAGAAGTTGATGAGGATTTGGACGAAGAAGGTGATGCATCGAAGAAGAAATCTGATAGTGATAGAAAGAATGATGATAGTGATCAGGGATGTTCGGGTATTCTTGTAAAAGATTTTGGAATGAATGATGATATTACTTGGATAATTCGGCCTACCAACTTAATGGAGAGTCGTATGATGGTTCGAAGGATTCTCAGCAGGTAGGAATTCTCACAGTGACTGCTATGTCAACTGTTCCTGTCGTGCCTAAACCAAGGATTCTCTACTTGGAACATGATGTGGAAGAGGGAGAATTTATCCACAATTATACAAAAGAAGAGGTTGCAAAGATGTTAGGTGTGGATAAAGAATCATTTGAATTTGACTTCAAAGACAAGCTCAACAACATCGGTGCTATCCAGCCTGAAGACTATCTCTTTGAATACATTTCTGAAGCACATGACTATGATAAGGTTGTCGTGGTGGATGATTCCGATGACGATGATACTACAAATTATGCCGGTGAGGGTACAGATGACTTCATAACCTTTAATGAAATATTCTCAGCCAAAAACAATGATCTGTTGAAACATAAAGTAGAAGAGGCTGTGAAGCAAGGATGGGTGCCTAAACGTCTATCGAAAGAAGATGATTGCTGAGATGCGCAAATTGTGGTTTAAGGAGTTACCCGAGGAGCGTAAATTCAAACGTCCCTAGCATTTTTCACTCGCGATGCTGATGTTTCTCTAGGGGATATTATTACCTGGGGTTGGATCGAGGAATTAGACGTTTATGCGATAAAGAGGGAATATGGGCTCTAGTACTTTCGATACTTAAGCGACATAAAGACCCTGCCGTTCTGGGATCTAAAAGAGCTTGTGTAGACTAAGATGATTAATCTGAAGATGAAATTTCTTGACCAGCGACTGTGGAAATTGATAAAGCTTGAAGCTACACATGGTTTTAAACGCTGGAAGCCGCATATCCCCAAAAGAATTACCAAGATTGATCCAGTGATGAAGGAGAAAGATGTTATGTTGATTGTGAAAAGGCCACAAGTAATGAAGAATATGCCTTTGATCAGAATGGAACAAAATTTTCATAAGATATTCAAATGGTGGCACTATGACTCTAGCACAGGCAAAGCCGTAATTTGTATCCAACCAGATGAAGATTCTTGGAAAATAACAGAAGAATTATCCGAATCCGTCATTGCGCACAAGCGAATCTACGGTTTATGGCGTGGTATACGTGTACTAGACCCGATATGGCTAGTCAACTGCTCTAAAAAAGATATTGAATGTCTATTCTATGTGAAGATCAGTTATGAAGAAAAGGACAAAGAGCAGGCTTTACAATTCAGAAGATTATTAATGTTTGTTATGCTAATGATATACATTCAGGTAAAACATGGAACACTTCATGGAAAAAGCTTGAAGAAAAAGAGCAGCGGAAAAGGGAGAAGAATGCTGAAAGAATTGCTGAGAGAGCAAGGATTGCATCGCTGAGAAGCTTTCGGTTTGGTAACACGTACAATCGGCCTCCTCCTACAGACCAAACGCCGATATCATCTGAGGAGCGTCGCAGGCCACTGAAACATTTCTTTGGACTCAAGATTTTTTAAGAAATTTTTGAAGACTATCCAAGACTGCGGCAACATCCAAGGGGACGTTTGTTGGTGCATAATGTCTATTGCCTACGTCTAGGATATGTCATTTGTTTATATAGGGCTTAGATTTGTCAATTTTATATATGTATATTTAATGGCTCGTACGAGTGAGCTGTAGTGGCTCGTACGAGTGACACCTTATCACTCGTACGAGGCACCACTCGCATGAGCCTACACCCTCACTCCTGTGCGAGCCATGTTGGCTTATATATAGTGGAGCTTGAGTGTTGTGTGTTATCTGTTGGTGTGTGACTACGGCGAAGCCCTGTCCGTTTGTTTACTTGTCTGTAACTTTCACGTTTATTAATATACGAAGTAAATGCGTTTAAGCAGCATACTTGATTTTTTGTTGTCTAACTCGCTAGCAATGAATTCTGCCTCTGTTAGCTGCGTCGAATCGGTCCGGTGCTCACAGAGGAGAATCGATCCCCTCTCACAGACTTACAGGTGGCGAACCAAAGTAGTACTGGAAGGGTATGGTCCCAAAAACTCTGCGCTTGCGCAAGGAACCATACCCTCAATGACAACATACTACAAGAATGACTTGCGTGCAATGTGCAACCGGACGCCATTTCTTGAAACCAGCAAGTTGCCTAACAACCTTGCGCGCAATATGCAATCGAATTGCAACCTTGATACTAGCAGGTCGCACAAGGAACCTTGCGCACACTACGCATCGGCAAGTTAGACCTATAAATGCACTTCACACAATGAACCTTGTGCACACAGCACAACGGCAAGTTAGACCTAGAAGTTCATGACCCTTAACCCTACGCGGATCAAACAACCCTCTAGTCGCGAAGTCCTAAAACCTGGCACAAGGCCAAGACCAACAAGAGAGCAACTTATAGTCTTGAAAAAAGGACTTAATCCCTACAACTCCACGCTGGTCAGAAAGCACTGATAAAGCCACACGGAAGGGGAAGCGCAAAGAGGCATTAACTAATACAAGGGTACAAAGTGGTAGAGCTATAACCCAATGGCCGCTGGGCAGGTTGTGTCAGATTGCGTCGCATGCACAGTAATGCAGAGGACAGACTGCACACCAACCAAACTCACGCCAGCGACTGTCACACGATCTCCACTTTCAGCTGATGACGGATCTGACACCAGGGACAACTGCCATAACACGTGGCACTATTCCACATGCGACAAAGCGCACCTCCTGCCAGAGATCATTAATGATCGATGAAGAGCAGATAGAACGGATATCCCTGGTCGTCTGGGCCGGGCCCAAGGCCCATCAGCCCATCTCCTACACACCTATCTTCGGCTATAAAATAAGGGTCATACCTCAAGGTAAAAGGATCTACATACGAGCTTACTCACTAATTACTTGCTAATTGCTTACCTTACAATCCCAAATCTTATTCTCACACCGGAGTGTGGTCACGGAGAAAACCCTTCCCCTTTCTCTTGTGATGAGGCTAACGGCGTTGCTAGTTTTGCAGATAACCTTTAGTGAGATCACCCAGAGGAGCGAATGAGAGATAACCTTTCATGCAGAAATATTGAGCTTTAACAAAGATATCCCTGGATATTCTCCTTGTTAAGCCAGTGTTTCTTCATTGGCCCCATCCGCTTTTTACTCACTTTTGCATCCGTTTCTCGTTTCGTTTTTTTTCTCAAACCTCACTTTCAAATGGCTGATTTTCCATCAAACATTCCACGAGATCCTCGGGCTGAGGTAAGGAACCCAGTTCACGCCCCTCGACTCGACGGACAAGTGGAAGAAGGTTCTTCCGGAAATGCTAGTTCTTACCACGACTCAGGTCGTGTGAACGTCCCAGTAACTCCCGGAGTTCAAATGGAGACTCCCTGTGTACCAATCACATCTATTTTACCACCGAGTGAAACTCCGATGTCTTGGTACATCAAATCACAAACAGCCACCCACTACTCATGTGCATGCTTCGCCTGCACCACGAGTACTCAGTTATGACTCGCCGGTGAGAGCGAGTATCCTATCACACCTCCGTACCAGGGAAACAGAGTATTCTCAATCACTGCCTAAACATGCGTCTCACACTCATAGGCGAGCGTCCATCCACTCTCGGCTGGGCCCGTATCCTCTAGAGGGGCGGGACACCCAACGTGAGGAGGATCGAACATATGGCAAGGGTGATAGCGCCAGTGTGTTTCACCGGCTACCCAAAGATCATGTTGCTTACAAGTTTGCGCCACGGGTTGTATACACCCTGGAGGCGGAGTACAATTATAACCTGATCTACAGGCCAGCTGAAGCAGCCGAACACTCAAAGTTCATAAAGGAAATCACGCTCGCACCATTGGAGCGTGTGAAACTACCCTCCAACATGGTAAGTTTAATGGGTTGAAAGACCCAGATGACCACATGCACCTGTTCACAGGCGCGGTCTAATCGGAGGCTGGACGCTGCCCATGTGGTGTCACTTGTTTGTTCAAACTCTTACAGGCGTTGCACGCCTATGGTTTGACAACTTGCCCATGGGTACGCTCACTTCATGGAACGACCTCAAAGACAAGTTTCTGATGCATTCCAGCCAACAACGGCGGTACGTCAGAGATTCCTCTGACGTCATGAACATATGGAGGCGGGATGATGAAAGTCTCGAAGACTTCATCACGCGATACAATAAAGAGGTGTTGGAGATTCGAGACGTGCACAAAGACTTGATTCGCGCACAATTCAAATACATTGTCCGCTGCAAGGAGATGATCAAAGTCTTGTCTGGAACTACTGGCCTCCCAAAAAGTTGGGAGAAACTAATGGCGGCAGCAAAGGTACATGCGCAGACGGAGCGCAACCTAAACTCCAGCAAACCTCCCCTACCCCAATACCGTCCGCAAGACTTGAGTAGGAGTTTTGCTAAGAAGAATAAGAAGAGTTGGAGGGAATCCAACCAAAACTCTTCCTACTCACTAGTCGACGCTCGCGCGACGATTAATAAGATTGCTACCCAAAGAGCAATCAAGCAAGATAATCGCGATCGTCAAAGCCCGGCGGAGGTGCTCAGCACAGAAGATCACCAATTCAAACAGCCACCGCCGACGCGCAACAAAAAAGGTTAAGAACCTAACCTTTTTTGCGATTATCACAAGGATACAGGGCATACATAGACAATTGCATCTCCTTACGCACGGAGATCGAGAAGGCGTTGAAAAGTGGGAAGCTCACCCACCTACTTCAAAATGTGCGCAAGGAGGTGCGCCAGATCACTTGAGGCAAAGAAGGCCCGAGTAACAAGAAGATGAAAGAATTTGCTCATATGATCCAAGGTGGCCCGTCGCACAAGCGCGGCCATCAGAAGAGTTGTACGCCTCACTGGCGCGAACAACAGGTCATTTTCCCCGTAGTTCCCGGGCCCGCAAGAGGAACGTCCGGTCGTGATAACTGGCATCTTTGGCCATTGTCGCACCGACTATACGTTCATAGACTCGGGAAGCTCTATGAACAATGCTTCCAATAATTGGACTTAGAAGACAAGGCGCGCTTGGAGTTGGTTTACTTCCCACTGACTGGTTTCTGCAACGAAGTCGTCTTTCCACTGGGTCAGATCTCATTCCCGGTAACTCTTTCCGATGGGTGACACTCGTGCACGGTCCCAGTCAACTTCATGGTCATGCCCGCTACATCATGCCATGACGTGTTGCTCGGTCGGCGCGCCCAAAGAGAGTTCAGCATGATCACTTCCACTCCTCATGCTGCCTGCCGTTTTCCAACAGAAACCAAGGAGGCCATCATGTACGCGAGGAAGGAGATCATGTCCATCGAAGAGGAACCACCGACGAAGATACCGAAGTCATCATCCAATGGCGAGCCGGAGAAATGGTAACTAAACAACAAGTACCCGGAACAAACAGTGCTGTTAGGTCCCGCCATAACACCTATAGTCAAGGCGCGGTTAAAACAACTTTTGTTCCGCAATGTAGATATTTTCGCTTGGTCGCCAGCGAATATGACAGGGGTACCGAGGGAAATTGCTGAGCACGCGCTGCACACATTCCCTTCAGTTCAGCCTATCATTCAGAAAAAATTTTTGGTCCCGAAAAAACTGGCGCACTGAACGAGCAAGTTTCAAAGCTCCTCCAAGCTAGCATCATAAGAGAAGTACGCTATCAGAAATGGGTAGCCAATCCAGTCATGGTCCAGAAGCACAATGGCAGTTGGCACATGTGCGTCGTTTTCAAAGATCTGAACAAAGCATGTCCCAAAGACTACTACTCTTTACCCGAAATCGACAAAAAGGTGGACTCCCTCACTTCATTCAGTGTAAATGCTTTCTTGACTGCTACAAAGGTTACCACCAGATACAAATGAAGAAAGAGGACGAAGACAAAACCGCATTCCGCAATGACAAGGGAATCTTTTGCTACACAAAGATGCCTTTCGGATTGCGCAACACAGGAGCCACCTACCAGCGTTTAATGGACCATGTCTTCAGAGACGACATGGAGATACCGTAGAAGTGTACATTGATGACCTTGTCATCATGAGCTCGGATGAGCAGAAGATACTGACAAACGTTTGCATCCTTGCGCCAGGCAAATCTGAAAGCTGAACCCCAGTAAGTGCTCATTTGGAATGGAAGAAGGCAAATTTTTGGGATTCATCATCACGCGCGACGGTTTCAAAGTCAATCCTAAGAAAGTTGAAGTGATTCAATGTATGCCTTCCCCCTCGACCATCAAGGAAATGCAACGGTTGGCGGGGCGATTGGCTGCGCTGAACAGGTTCTTGGCCAACCACGTGATGAAGTCCTTCCCATTCATCAGCACTTTGAGGAATTGTTTCAAGCAGAACAAGTTTCAGTGGACTCCGGATGCGGAGAAAGCCTTCACACAAACGAAGGAGTGCTTGATTCAGCTGCCTTCGCTCACGGCACCGCAAAAGAACGAGCCACTGATCCTTTACCTTTCCGCATCAGATATCTCTTTGGGCACAGTCTTGCTAGTAGTGCGCACAGGAGTCCAGACTCCAATCTACTACGTCAGAACTGACCCGGAGACAAGATATCCAATGATGGAAAAGCTTGCTCTTGGTTTAGTCCACGCATCCCGCAGGTTGCGTCGGTATTTTTCCGGCCATGTGATAACAGTTCTCACGAACTATCACTTAGGCCAAATTTTGTCCAAACCGGACATATCTGGTCGTCTGGCAAAGTGAGCGATTGAGCTTGGTGGACACAATATCGTGTACAAACCACGCCCAGCAATAAAAGGCCAGATATTAGCCGTTTTTTGTTACAGAAGTACCAAGCAATAAAGCGCAAGAATGTGAAGCTGTACAGAACCCAGCGTCGGTCACAGACGACCGCGCATGGATACTTCACACAGACGGTGCATCCAATGATGATGGTGAAGGGGCAGGTCTTCGTCTAATAAGCCTCGACAACCAAAAGTTCATTTACGCCATTAGGTTGGATTTCAAAAGCACGAATAATGAAGCTGAGTATGAAGCATTTCTGACAGGCCTTTGGTTTGCCATCAAAATGGATGCACGGAATCTGGAAGCACACGTCGATTTCCTTTTGGTCGCAGGACAGGTCAATAGCATATATGACGCAAAAGGCGAAACGGTGGCCCTGTATCTTGAACACGTGCAAGCCTTAATAACCAAATTCCAAAGTTTCAAAATAACCCATGTCAACCAAAGCGAGAATAAACATGCTGACGCGCTCAGCAAATTGGCTGCTACAAGCTTCAAGCACCTCGCGCGCGAAGTGCACATTGAGGTGCTCAAGAACCCTTCTGTTCCGTTGTGTCAAGTAAAAGTCATCGAAATGGGAAATCCTTCCTGTATGTCTCCCATAATCATGTTCTTGCAGTACCAGACCCTCCCCGAAAACAAAGCAGAAGCCAGAAAGGTCCAGAACAAGGCACTCAACTACGAAATGGCGGACGGAATCCTTTACCGGAAGTCATACCTTGGACCACTTATCCGCTGCGTTGACCCACAAGATGCGCAATACTTGATCCGCGAGATACATGAAGGGTTATGCGGAATTCACGTCGGTCCGTGCATGGTCGTTGCAAAGATCATGAACGCCGGCTACTACTGGCCTAGCAAGCACTTAGATGCAGTCGAAACGTTCGAAAATGCGCATCATGCCAGCGCCACACGCCGAAGACATTGCGCCCTAAGAATCCCTTGATCCCAGTGACAACAGCATGGCCCTTCCAACAATGGGCAATCAATAAGGTGAGACCTTTCCCAGATGCCCCAGGCGTGACGAAGTTCATAATCGTAGCCGTTAATTACTTCACCAAGTGGGTAGAAGCAAAGCCACTTGCATCCACCACAGCAATATTAGTGCGCAAATTCATTTGGGAGCATATCATTTGTCGTTTCGGGCTACCCCTACGCATTGTCAGTGATAACGACCCCAATTTTTTCGCGGAAGAACTACAATGGTGGATGGAGGAAATGCATATCGAACATGTGTTCACTTCAGTCGCGCATCCCCAAGGGAACGGCCAAGTGGAAAGCATGAACAAGAGTATCGTCGAAGGGATCAAGACGAGTTTGGGGACGGCGCGGAGAGGCTGGGTAGATGAGTTGCCAAGTATCCTTTGGGCTCATTGAACCATACCAAAAACTAGCACCGGCGAAACTCCATTCGGCCTGGTGTATGGTACGGAGGCAGTGATTCCCGCGGAAATAGGCCTTCCATCACCGCGCATGCTAGCTGTGCAAAACCAGAACAATGTAGAAGAGCGCAGACTCGTCTTGGACCTCCTAGAATAAAGGCGTGAAAATGCCGCAATCAACGAAGCAAAGTACAAGTCCAAGCTCGAGAAATACTACAATGCGCGAGTCCGCATATGTACCTTCCTACCTGGTGATTTTGTTCTATGAATCAATGAAGCGTCCAACGCTGAAAGTCCTGGAAAACTTGCGCCCAAGTGGGAAGTCCCTTACATTATCCATGAAGTCCTAGGAAAGGGTACATACACCCTCAAACGTTTGGACAGCTAAACATTCCTAGGACCTGGAATGCGCAACAGCTAAGGCGGTGCTACATGTAAACTAGCAAACATCATGATCTAATTGTCTATTCTGTACATGGCTCTTATACCTTATTGTTAATAAAGACAATGGATACATGAATTTCTTTATCTAGATGTTTTGTGACAAATGCGCGAAACTACTTTGGGTTTACGCGAAAACACCATGGTACATAATAACTCATGAACAGAATTCACTACCTATGGCATGCGCATGGGATGTTACGTTCATACACGAGTTCATTACCAGTTTTTATTCGTTGTACCTACACAAAGTTGTTACCTTCATGCAAATATTGTAATTTCAAGAAAAAAACATCCATTTCATTAAAAAATATATACATCAAAGCACAATGCGCAATTACATTGAAGATATTACATTCAGCATCCTATCCTACTCTTCACTCCCTTCGATCTCGGCTACATCCGGAAATATGTCTTTTAGGTGATCCATGTAGTCGTCATGCTGGAGCGCCTCGCTCACTAAATCCATGACCGAGAGTTGAAGACGGTCATACTCGCGCTTGCCTGGGAGAAGGTAGCTTCAGTATTAACCCCACGAGTGGTAGCGCGGCTAGTATCCCATTGAACATCTAGCGCATGAGTGACATGGTGTGCACACTCAGCGTAGCCCTGTGCATACCTATCATGGCGTGCAGTGACCATTAGCTTGGCCACTGTACCGTCTAACTCTATCGAGTTAAGGACAGAGTTTGCGATTTGCTATACAAGGAAAACAGGATGAGAATTAAGACAAAGTGATCAAAATAACAATGGAGAACTTACCACGACAACTCCATGTTGTTGCATCCATAGCATGTTATTGGTCAGCGACTCCAGCAGACTCTCAAAGATGGCACGGCGGCTTCAGAATCTTCTAATTTCTTATTGCCCGTGACCACCTTATCATCAGCAAGGTGGAGCCTCTCCTGATCCTCCAGGTGCCTGTGCTGCAGCTCGGCCTTTTCTACCAAGGCCACCTAGAGATCCTTCTTCGCGCCGCGCAAGCCTCTACCTGGTTACATACAAGGTTAGTCTGGCAATCTTTTATCAATGCAAATTAAGTATAGGGCAAATTTCTTACCTCCTTTTGCTCACTTCGCTCGCGGTGCGCCCTGGCCTCCACGGCCGTAACAGACGCTGCATCCTTCTCCCCCTTCAAACGTGTAGCCTCGGCGCGCAGGCTCACGATCTCATCCCTTAGAGATTTTTTCTCGTTATTGTCCCGGTCACAAGCCTCCTCCACAGCTTGCGCTCTTCCGCAAGCGTGGCAGTGGAGCTTTCCACTTTTTTCTTCCACCCCAGTACGGACCATTCTTCGGTCCGCTAAGCTTCGGTAAACTTTACCCTCTCAGCCTCCAGCTCAGATTTTTGTGCAGCCACTTGGGCTCGCTCTTGGACCAGGTCCTTCTTAGTAGCTTCAAATTTCTCTTGATACTTGTGCATGCTCCGCCATTCTCTTATAATCTTGTGTGTGTTAGAGGCGGAGCTAGCAACTGCTTGGAGGTACGCGCGGTAAGTTTGCTCATGGCTCTGTTCTGCGCATGCGTGCACCTCCGCCGAGGGAAAAGCACCTTTGAGCCACTAACGGCATGACAGCCAATGAGAAAATTCATCCCCTTTCTTCAGCTTCCACACAGGGGTGTGGATCTCATTAGCGCGCATTCAGTATATGACCTATAAAAGTAATCATCCGGGTTTTCGTTCGGGCGGATTGGGGACCCTTCATCGGAATGGTGCTCCCCAGATCCTCTGACCTCACCCCTGGGCGCCGGCTCTACTGCATGAGCCCCCTGCGGAGCATCTTCATCAACCACCACATCACTTTCAGCTACCACTTCTTCCACAACTTCCTCCACTCTCTCAGGCTCTACGGCCTCAACCTCCTCCTTCACCTCCGCCGCCCCGGCAGTTGGTTCCCCACCCTGTGAACTTGACGCTTGTGCCGTCTCATCAACAAGTGGGGGCATAGGAGTCTCAATGGGCGCAGCCGGAGCGGTGGGAGCAACAAAAACTGCCTCACCTTTCCCTGCAGGATAAATAAAGGTTAGACAAGTGCAACAGGAAGAAGAGTGGTGTAAAACATAAGTTGAAAGGTGTTTACCTAAGGAAAGTTTAGCGGCGAGGGCGTCTAAACTCCCGCGCTTCCCTATAACCTTCTGTGCAGCCTTTTTGGGGAGCTGCACGGAGATGTCACTTTTGGGAGCCCTCTTTCTCTTAAGGGGCTCCGGGCTAGACTCAATGTCTATCGGATCCTCCGGATTAGCAACCGGAATATTTGCCACCTCGTGCGGCTCCAGCTTCGGCTTCTTTAAACCTACAAGTGAGAGACCCTCCAAGGAATCAGAGACTACTAGATAGTCATTCCAAGTGTCTGGCACGGAACACGTACCTTTGGGCGGGTCCGCCCTGGGTTGAGCCGTCGTCCTCTCTGCCACTGCGCTTGGCCCCACTCGTCCTTTTTCTTGGGGGTCTGGGCCAATTCCCAAATTTTTCAATGCGCCTGCATCAACACACAACACAATAAGCAGTCTGAAAAGATGTGGAACAATCAAATTATGAAGGCTTACCACTCTCAGGCGCCTCCTCATTCCTGGGAAGCTCAAAGTTTCCCAGGATCTACGAATACCACGTGGGCTCCTCCAGGCCAAGGGCGATATTCTCCATCCTCCCCTGCTCCCTTTGGAACGCCACCACATACAGCACCACCCTGCAAAAAAACCGTGCATATGATTAGTCTGCGCACAAGGAGAAATCAGAAAGTAATGGAAGAATGAGAAAGGTCCTTACTTTTCTCCCCCTCCATATACACCGGCTTCTCCCGGCGGTGGGGCTTCCAAACCAAACTCATGCCCGCCGCCACCAGTGCCCTCTCAGGCAACAGAACCGCCGGGAACTCCTTAATATCCTTATACCAGGACTCCATCACTTGTATAGGAGAGGTCTCGACAACAATGTCCTCTAACCCCTAGAAGTGTATATGGAGGGGAATGACGCCGACCTTTATGTAAAAATATTTTGTCTTCCAGTCATGGTAAGACTTTGGAGGAGAGAGCAAAATCTTCTTGGCCTTGATATGGTGTTGGAAAGAATAAAACCCTATAGATGAGTGCAACTGATAAAAAATCCTAAACCGGTCAATGGTTGGGGTAATATCCATCGACCTGCATAAAAACTCAAAATGTTTGATCCTCAACATCCCATTGGATTGAGTTGGAGATGTGGAATCGGTAGTATTCAAGAATATCAAGAAAAAATTTTGTTGCCGGTAACCGAAAGTTACCATTGGAGAAAAAAACAAAAAATAAAGTAATATAGTTGGCCGGAGCATCAGTGGCAGTCTCTCCCTCAGCCGGAAACCGGGCATCCCAGTCCTTAGGGAACTGGAAGCCAGAGACCAAACGTTGGAAACTCGCAGAAGACCACTTCAACGTCGGCAAAGATGTAGACGCTTCCATGGCAGATGCACTCCCTGGACCCCTGGTCGACATAGAAGATTACAGAGAAAGAAAAAGGAGGATAACAAGAACTCAGAGAACTCAAGAATTCAGAGAATTTCAAGGAAGAAGTTTTGAAGGCGTGAATGGAAACCCTAGACGGTTCCCTTATTTATACCCATCGCATTTAATGCGATGGGGAAATGTGAAGCACGCGCAGAATCAACAACCAATCAGCGCACGACGCGTGTAGGGCAAGTGGAAACTGACGGTCGCCACGCGCACGTGGCTGGTACTTTCTCTGCCAATTCATTAATGAAAGAGTGGCTGCATTGTTGACAGCATGCCACAACTGTCAACAGTCACTTCCACGTCACCTTTTTCTCACCAACTTGCCTCAACATCAGCATGACTAAGATTCAAATTTCAAAGACCTCATCATGAGCAAAGTTTTCCCTCACACGAAGGTTTTCTCCATCCCTTATTGAATTTTTGTCGTTGAAATAAGCGCGCATACATGAATTCTTATAGTCCAGCACTCCACCTACTAGCCAATATGCGCATAGGAGCATCACTGGACTGGGGGACTTGGAGGGGTATGGTCCCAAAAACTATGCGCCTGCGCAAGGAACCATACCCTCAATGACAACATACTACAAAAATGACCATTTGCTCAATGTGGAACGGTACGCCATTTCTTGAAACCATCAAGTTGCCTAACAACCTTGCGTAATGTGAAATGGTATTGCAACCTTGATACTAGCAGGTCGCACAACGAACTTTGGCACACTGCCCAATGGCAAGTTAGACCTAGAAATGCAGGTCACACAATGAACCTTGCGCACACTGCACAACGACAAGTTAGACCGACACTAGCAGGTCACACAATGAACGTTGTGCACACTGGGCAACAGCAAGTTAGACCTAGAAGCGCATGACCCTTAACCCTGTGCGGATCAAACAACCCTCTAGACGTGAAGTCCTAAAACCTTGCACAAGGCCAAGACCAACATGAGAGCAAATCATAGTCTTGAGAAAAGGACTTAATCCCTACAACTTCACGTTGGTCAGAAAGCACTAATAAATCCACGGGGAAGGGAAAAGCACAAAGAGGCGTTGACGTGACCCAATGGCCGCTCGGCAGGTTGTGTCAGATTGCATCGCATGAGCAGTAATGCAGAGGGCAGACTACACACCTACCAAAATCACGCTAGCGACTGTCGCACGATCTCCACTTTCGGCTGATGACAGATCTGACACTAGGGACAACTGCCATGACACGTGGCTCCATTCAACATGCGACAAAGCACACCTCCTGCCAGAGATGATTAATGATCGATGTAGAGGAGATATAACGGATATCCCGGTCGTCTGGGCCGGGCCAAAGGCCCATCAGCCCATCTCCTACACACCTATCCCTGGCTATAAAATAAGGTTTATACCTCAAGGTAAAAGGATCTACATACGAGCTTACTCACTAATTACTTGCTAATTGCTAACCTTACAATCCCAAATCTTATTCTCACACCGGAGTGTGGTCAAGGAGAAAACCCTCCCCCTTTCTCTCGTGACGAGGCTAACAGCTTTGCTAGTTTGCAGATAACCCGAAGTGAGATCACCCAGAAGAGCGAACGAGAGATAACCTTTCATGCAGAAATATTGAGCTTAAACAAAGATATCCCCGGATATTCTCCTTGTTAAACCGCTGCTTCTTCAAGTACGCTGGATAGGGTTCGGTCTATAGGTTTTGTAGTTGCGACTCCATTGTCAAAGACTCATGATGTCTCCAAGTCCATTCAAAATTTTATTTGATCCACCTTTGGGATACTTTGTATCAGATATTCATACTTAAAAGTTTTTAATATATATTTTGGGAGTTCTTAAATAGTCGTATTTTATTATTATTTAACTCACTATTTCCACTGAACTGTGAAACCGATATACAATCGTCACGCTAATACCTCACATCCGAGCCCACTGGCAGAGCGGGGTTTATAGAACTAATCAGAGGTTTAACTGAGTTGCATCAGATTTTAACAGATCTCATCATAATTTAACTAAGTTGCATCAGATTTTAATAGAACTCGTCAGAATTTAAATGAGTTGTATCAAATTTTACAGGACTCATCGGAATTTAACTGAGTTGCATCAGATTTAAACAGAACTCATCAAAATTTAACTAAAAATATCATATTTTAACTAGAAAGGTATTTTTATGGTGTTAGAATGTTACCAGTATTTTATATCAACATTAGTAACCTTTCAACGTATATATTTTTAAGTTCTTCATGATACTTTCATTACTTTTACTATTAATATAAGTGTTACTATTATTATTTAAAATGATAAAAGAAATTGGTTTTCGAAATTTACCTTAGTCTTTGTCGAGGGTTGCTAGTGGTTTTTTTGGAGGTCTCCGGTACGTTATAAGAGGGTTTTGTATTTGTTGAAGTTGGTCTATTTTAAAAAGAGTATATGTCTTGAGATAAGCAGAGATTTGTTAATTTATTTTTTAGATAGAATGAAGAGTTTAAGATGCAAAGAAATTCTGATGACTTTCATTTCTATTTATAGGCAAAGTTGGGTTGCAAGTAGCAAATGGTTGGAGAGTTTTTATTAAATGTTATCTTTACAAGTAATAATGCATGGAGAGCCTTTTTGAACATGGACCAATCCCATCCGTCCAATTCCTTCTCAAATTGAAAATCGGTTTGCCAAAACCCTTATCTTTGTGTATTTTCATTTGCAAGAATTAATATACTAAACTTATCTTACAAATAACATTAACGTACTAAACGTACAAAAGGTATGAAAAGACCAAAATAACGCGGTGACATTTTCGTAATTATTTACTTGGAAGGTAATTATCAAAATTACTCTACAAATGATCTTGTAGGGTAATTTTTGATCTTGTATGATAATTATCAAAATTACTCTACAAGTGTATCAAAGTAATCTGCAAGATCATTTGTACAGTAATTTTGATAATTACCCTACGAGCAAATGATTATAAAAATGTCACCATGTTTTTTTAACAAAACATTCAGTTTGTACGTTTTATACGTTAAAGTTATTTATATTTGATCTTTTCTCAATATAGTTATTGTTATTATTTTTTTGAATGGCAAAATGATTAATATCACCTATTATATTTATTTATCTATGATATTTTTCTATAGATATAAATTCTCAATATTCTTTTAAGTGAAAAGGTTTATTCATTTATTTAATATTTATTTTTTCAATTACTACAATACTTGCCTTAGGCGCGAAACAACTGCCTACAAGTAGCTACTACCCAACTTTGTGCTGTCAGTTCATTCTCGATCTAAAACTCTCGCTCTAAAATTCTAAGGTAGTGCTTGGTATGCAGGAACGAGAGGTTGAATGAAATGGTCTATTACGAGGGAATGAAAAAAAAATATGTTTGGTTGGTCAAGGTAATGAAATCACCCATTACATAGGTGATTCCATTCCATCAAATTCATTACATCCACACCCCTTGTTTTTTTTCCATTCCATTCCCTCTTCCATCTTCATTACCAACATCCCCACCAGCTCCACCACTTGCCACCAGCCGCCGCCACCTTACGCCATCGATCATCGGCGCCACCATCGCCGACCACTACCACCCTCCGCCACCGAACACTGACGCCACCATCACCATTCGTCGCCGCAACCACCCCTCTTTGCCACCGAACACTGGCACCACTACCACCACCGACCATCGAACACCACCGACCACCAAACACCACAACCCACCACCCTCGCCACCGAACACCGGCGCTACCATCGGCCACTACCACTGACAACCTCCGCCACCCGCCGCCACCACCCTTCTCCACAACACCGGCACTACTACCGACCATCGCCACCCTCCGCCACGGAACACCAGCATCACCGCTGCCACAACCCACCACCGTCGCCGCCACCCACCGCCATCATTGACTACCGCCACCGCTCACAACCGCCACCCATTACCGATTTTATTCCTTCTTTTCCTGCCCCCCAAACACTATGATTCATTCTATTCCCACATGGTAAGCAAACAAGACCATGGAATGGAATAATCCATTTCATTCATTTGTCCATTTCATTATCTCGTCTATTCCATTACCACATACCAAATAGACCCTAATACTCTCCTTACTCTCATACTTAACTCCTCCATAAAACCGAATCACTTATTCTAAATTCAGAGACTGATCACATGTCACCATCTCCTGCGGTGAGGCCAGTGATGCTTTGCTTCTTAGCAGGCACCCCCAAAGCGCCGAGTTGGGGAACGTGCATACCATTGTCTAGCCTAAGCCTTGTTGTAGCAACATCATCAGATGTGCAACGTTGCTACATGTTCCTTCCTTGTATGTTGAGAAGCAATCCACCACAAACCCAAACCATATAGTTTTACTGAAAGGTGGGGACGAAATATTTGAATTATAGAGATCGCTTGCCTGTTGCAGTTTCTATCAAAGTTTTCCAGATACTTTAGCTAAACCACAAACTAATAACTTCTAAATAATGTTGAGTTTGAGGGGAGAAAGATTCACATGGTGAGTCAGTCATACTTACTTTAAAGTACACCATTTCTATTCATCTTTTGTATCGAATCATTTTTCAGCATAAACATGACACTTATAACATGATCAAAATCTTGTGTTTCATATAACAAATACAAAGAACAGATTACATCAATCAGTGCTTACGAGCGAGCATCCGTTGGGCATGTGGATGACAGCGCAGGCACTTCCCTGAAACCATTAGATCAAATGCTGTATTGATGTCTTCGAATGGCAGATTGTGCGTGATGAGGTTGTCAATCATGATTTCCTCTTTTAAAAACATATCAATCAAGCTTGGAAGATCTGACTTTGGTTTCCATCCTCCAAAAAGAGACCCTCGTAGTGTTCTACCAGAAAGAAGTAGTCCATAGTGAGTTGTTACCTCCGGTTTTGTCTTGCGAACCCCAAGGGTAACCGTCACACCCCACCCCTAAATGTAACAAGGATTCAAACAAGTCAAATCTCATATGATGAGAAAATTTAACTGAATTAATAAAGGACTTACATCACAGCATGACTGCAAAGCAGTAGTTACCATTTAGTGTCTCCAGTGCATTCAAAAGAATAGTCGGCGCCACCATCAGTCATTTGCTTGATCACCTGAAAAATAAAAAAGAATTAACATGATAACACGATAATAAAATTCGAATAAAAGAAAGAAGGTACCTGTTGAACCGTCCCCTCAACCTCATTTGGGTTGATGAAATCCGTTACTCCAAAAGCTTTTGCTGCAAAAGTAACAAAAATCATGAATACAGTTGATTTTGATCATCTTAGCAAGTTTGTTTAGAAAAGAGTGAGGCGCTCGGAGGTGTTTTGCTGCACTACCTTTCTCATTTTTTTTGGGATTAGCGTCCACCCCAATTATCCTAGAAGCTCCTCTTATTTTGGCACCTTGTGCAACCTTATTGATAAATAAAAATAAAAACAGGTAAGGATTGATAAACACTACGAGGTAACTAAAAAAACTTAGGTTCACATACTTACAGATAACCCTACAGTTCCCAGACCAAAAATGGCAACAGTTGATCCCTTAGAAACATCAGCAACATTCCAAGCCGCACCCAAACCTATTCAGAAGTTCCAGTTCATCATCACCATTATTGGTATATAATTTCATTAAATATACATACAAAAATGAAATTACCTGCTGCTGTGCCACAGCTGAGGAGACAAACTTTATGTAAAGGGGCATCTTTGGTAATTTTGACAGCACAGCCTGAATGAACAACAGTGTACTCACTGAAACTAGAAACAGCACAATAGTGATAAACGGGCTTCCCTTTGATAAAGAAGCGAGTTTTTTGATCGCTATGGATAACACCCTTCCTTTCTAAGCCCAGTTGTTGGCAAATGTTGCTTTTTTAGTAGAAACACATTGTTTGCAACTCATGCATTCTCCAATAAACAAAGTGAGAACATGGTCACCTTCTACAAACTCAGTTACTTCTTCTCCTACAGTCTCAACAATCCTGCAATATCCACCCTAAAAGATTCAGCACATCTTTCTTCCTTTTTTTTTGTTATTATATAGAAACTCTAAATTTTAAAATAAATTGGATGATGAATATTAAATATCAGCAACAAGTATCAAAATCATGAACATGATTACTGCACATGCCCGACTCAAAATTATAGCAGAAAGGTCTCCCAATCAGAAGAAAAACATCAGCAACAAGTTACTAGATTTTAAAAGCTTCATCAAAAACTATAATCGAGTGCTTAAAGCTTTCTTTATTTTAATTTTTATATTGTTTCAGGAACGAAGGTGTGTACCCTGATGCATCATGGCCAAATATCCGAGGAAATAGTGGAGGTTGTGCCTGCAAAGTCCATATTGGTTGTTGTAAGCTAACAAGGACACATATAGTAATTGCCCTCAGAGACAACATTGCAACAAGAACATATATGTTTGGGATACATGGATAAAAATTGTAAGAAGACAAAATAGCTCTGGATATTGACTGTCATGGACTTTCTGATTAAACAGTCTCAACATCCCCAATTAAACAACACAGCAATATGTTCCAAAGACAAGAAAATGTTACTTGTGAGAGCCAAGCGGTGACATCACTGCGACAAAGAGAAGTGGAAACAACTTTGATCCGTATTTCCGAGGGTTGAGGTGGACTCACTTCCACCTCTTCTATCGTCATCGCTTGTGCGGCTCCCCATGCCACCGCAGCTGCAACCAGAATCATTCATTACCCACCTACAATAAATAAATAAATAAATTAGGAACAACTTACTTTTGCATTTGATCATCCTCCGAGCTTCTTTGCAAAGCTGGATGACATTTTTTACGATCCCGAATTGAAGGAGACTGACAGATGTGAGTTGGTGGGTGTATTTGTAAGCTGGAATGGTGGTGGTAGGTGAAGCCACTTGAGAAACTCATCTTTTATAGTTTTTTTTATTCATATAATATGGTATTTATTGTAACATCAGTATGATAGATATACATTCAAATCGAAGTAATCTGGTAATCTGTTTTATTATGTTGTGTATGGTTCGGTCGGTTTAATTATTATCCTCAATCGAAGCCGTAACCAAAGTCACCGGTTAGATTATTTTATTAACCAATCCGTTTTCGGTTTATTTGGTTAGATTGACGGTTTTTTGTTTGCTTCATTTAATTTCAGTTTATAGCAAAAACCAAGCTATGGCTAAAACTTTTTCTTAAAAATATATGAAATTGATATATAAATACATGAAATGAAAGTATAAATATATGAAATGTAGATATAAAATACGAAATATATCAAGTGCAAATATAAAATCTAGAAATATATATAAATATAAATGATTTAAGATTCAGCTACTTTTGGTTAAACGAGAGTACGAAAAGTTGATAAACGGTTTTTGGTTAATTCGGTTTTCAGTTAATTCAGTTTTTGGTTGATTTCGGTTCAGTTTCGTCTGTTTTCGGGTGGTTTAGGTTAACGATTTAGTTATTGCTCATGGATAACCGATTTTGATTAATAACCGATAGGTTCGCGCGAGGTGCGTCAGGAAACACAGACATTACTGCAGTGTGCATTGTTCGGTTGGTTAGATTATTATCCTCAACCGAAATCGAGGTCATCGATTAATCTATTTTATTAACGAATATGTTTTTAGTGACTTGGTTTAGTTTATTCAGTTAGTTTTAATTCATTTAATTTCGGTTAATAGCTAAAAGCAAACTTGGGCTAAAACTTTTGATTAGAAATACATGAAATTTAGGTATAAATACATGAAATTGATTTATAGGTACATGAAATGGAGGTGTAAATACATAAAATGGGGTATAAATATAAAATACGTGAATTGAAAGTATAAAATCTAGAAATATATAAAAATATGAATGGTTTGGTTAAGTTATTTTGGTTAAATAAGGGTACAAAAAATTCGATAACCGTTTTTGGTAATTGGGGGTTTCGGTTAATCAGTTTTTAGTTAATTCAATTTTTGGTTGATTTTGGTTCGGTTTCGGTTAATGATTTAGTTATTACTCACCCTTAGACACTGTTAATCGCGTAACATATTAATTTTTTTTAATTAAAAAATTATCGCAATACTGTATTAAAATTAAAGAGAATAAAATACTCGTTTATATGCTGTAATTTAAAAAAAAATTAACGTACCAAAAGGCATGGGGGTTAGTTTTCTATATGTTATTAAGTGTAATTACTAACTAATTATCTATAATTTTGTTAATGACTAAGTATGTTAGGCTTTAATCACTTGTACACTAAGGAATCATCTACTTGTACCTTTTAATCCACATGTCAATACTGACCAAGACAACTATTGAAAGGTCGACAAAAATGAGTAGGTCGGGGTTGTCACAGTACTTTTTGATTCATTTAAAACATTATAGTTTATAAGATATGACAAGAATATGAAATGAATTATAAGTTTATTGTAGAGGGTAGGAATGGGATTGGAACAGCCCCGTACCCATACCCATACCCGTACCGGTCCCGAAAATACCGGTACCGAATTTGAACAAAACTTGTGACAACCCCTAACTTCAGGTTAATACTTTAACCTAACCACCGTTAATTCAGACATAAATTCATAGTACTACATTTAATTAGGGTTAGTTAAATGAGTTTACTTTGGTAATTCGGGGAATTACCGGAACGCGTGCACGAGTTAATTCTCGAACGTTGGTGACCAATACGAATAATAATTATAAACGGACGGTTTACACGGAACTTATATGTTGCATGACAAATATGTGAATTATTTGCTTTAACTGTAAATTACAATATGTTTTGTGCCTTGTGTGAAAGTTAATTAGTTAAGGGTATTTAGAGTTATTATTGAAACTCTAATATAACTCCTGCATAACCCTAAACCTCTCATAATTGCATTGTATGACAGTTTGTGTTTTCTCCAATCATTCCTGGCTACACAAGTCTTACACACAACCATCTATACTCTGATCTTTCAATACAACAAGAACAAACCCTAAATCGAATATAAGGTAATGCTTTATGTTATACCTTGATATTCTAGTTCTTTTGATTTCATGCAAACCCTAGATATCCAAACAATTGATTTGTGTTTAATTGATCATGCCTGATGAATATGTAATGGTTGTTAGATGGAATGAATGTATGATGCTGCTAGACACTAGAGAGGCCATTGTTATAGTAGAACTGCTAAACTATTGAATTGATTGGTAACATTGCTGAGATTAGGGTTTGATCGTAGAACTGTAACCGTTGCATTGAGAAATTGTTGTGATTTTGCTTGTTTTTGTGATTACTACGTATGTAATTGGTCCGACTTTGTGAAGTCATAAAGTCCTGGTTATTGGAATGTATAAGGGTTCCGAGTTTAAGAGGAATCCAGGGTTATCAAGTATTTTCACACTCCGTCTTTTACAACCAAATCCAAACACCGGTGGGCCCAGGTGGGGAATATCGTGACGTAAGTTGATATCATCATAGTCAATTAAACACAGCACAGTTGAAGTCTTTGAGTTAAATTACTATTACAAACCAAATGTTCAAAGTTCAAAAATAAATAATATACAGACGACTCGTAATAGAAGATCCACAGGCGGATCAAAAAATGTACAAAAGTGTATAACAGACTTTGGGCAGATCTAAGGATTTGCAAGATCCTCTTATATCACTACCGAGCAGCTTCCAGCCTATTTTCGTATTGTACCTGCAAGCTTAGTCTTTTGAAAATACGTAAGCTTTCGCTGGTAAATACACCCAACTGACTCATTTTGAAAACATTTTAAAAAAATGATTTTAAGTGCACATGGCACAAAATCTTTTAAAACTTGGGAAAGTCAGCCTTGTAACCTTGTTAACAGATTCACATGTTTGTCCATACATACGGGGCCCAGTACGAAGACCGAGACATGATTAACGTACTCACCACTTAAGAACTCACGAAGGAGTTATCCCCAACCTTGTGGGTAAAGTTTTTAGCATGAACGTCTGTCAGGTGTATGCCTACACCCTGCGCTTAGGTCGTGGCCATTATCTAATGTAGCCGAGGATATCCAGGACACGACAGTTAACCCCGATGTTTAAGTTATAAAAAATGATTAAAACGAAATATGCAGATTTACTAGCCACAATCCGGCATTCGATTGATCCCATTTCCGACCAAGCGGTAATAGTTTATCATAACCCAAGCCCGTATAAGGGAAATAAGTCAAGAGTATTTACCTGAGCTAGTCTTCGTTTAACCGCAAGATTTAATAACTCGGCCATACACAAAATGAACTAACTGCATATAGCATTTAACGGAAGGCTCTAGTCTGGATTATGGCATAAGCTAACCAATTAAATGCTAACGGTCTTATATAAGTCATAGACTTAGACCGACTAGCATACATGATCAATAACGGTAAAATATGCTAGATTAAGCGATGACCGGATAGAATGTAGTTTAAACCCATCAAGTACTTTGACTTGTATAATATGGGTAAACCATAAACATTCTGGATTTTGAGACTTAAATGACAAGGTTAAACCCGTTTCGGTTAATTTCCGTAAACTAGTTACATATACTTAACCGTACGCATATCGGCGATGTCGGGTAATTGGATAATTCATGGACAAGTTCTATATGCCATTATAATTTAAATAAGTTGTTATATCAGTAGGATATCAACTTACATGTCCGTTAAGTTTTTAAAATGAAACTATGCCTCATAAGGGCGTTTCGGTAATTATATACCGTATAAAAGGAACTTGAATATATTTTAATGTTACGATCATAAGTATTTTGGAAAAATAATTAATTTATGATATAATATCAGTAGGAATATGATAACATGTGTAATTTACCATTTATGACCAAACTATGCACCGAAGGGGAATTTTGGTCATTTTACCCATAGTTTTATAAATTATTTGGGATTCTGAGTTCATATCATATACCTAATGTAAAAATATTTAAAATAAGTTTTAAAATCAGTAGGTAACAAGCCTTGGTTGATATATATAGTTTAAAACCATACTATGCGCCGAAACGGCGCTTTTGTCGTAAAATGATGAATTGTAAGATGTTTAATGAGAACTGATGTTAAAATCAGGTTTATATGTTTTAGATATGTTATTTAATATAACATATCAGTAGGTAAAAGATTTGATATGAAAAGGTATGATTAAAACCGTTTTATGAGCCACAAGGGCGTTATCGTCATTTATCGACATAATACAAGGACTTGTTCATAAACTCAGTTTATAATCTGATTTGACATCCCAAATAATCTTACTTATAATATTACATCAGTAGGTAATTCATTTTCAAATTCATTACCGTTTAAACCTTATTTTACATAAAAAGGGTTTTTTGTCAAAATGACATAATTATGGAACTTGTGCATAAAATCAGATTCTGATTATGATCATGTAATATAACATCAGGGGGTTATGCTACATTATATTACGATCATAATAGAACCTTAGATCAGTAGCTAACTAATCTAAATCGGGTCAGAATCGAAAGTCAAAGCAGAAGTCAAACTTCGCGACTTTCGGTTGCGAACCGACCCTAGAACTGAAATTGACAAGCCGAACATGTTCTTACATGTTCTAATAATTATTACCAACTTGTTTAAGTGTCAAAATATGTTTTATAACATATATAAGCTCAGATTATAACATTTCCAAAAATGGCCTGTTTGACTTTTTAATATTATAACTTTGACCCATCAATTGGTTAGCAAACGTGATCTTTAGGAGGTGCTCTTAATAGCGACTAACACCTACCTTATTACGATCACTTAGTCATGTTCGTTACGAACAATGGCTGGACCATAATGGTCTTAACCAAAATTCAAGGTGTTCTCCGTAAATGCTTGACTTTTGGCTATAAAAGCCTATAAATGAAAATGCAAGAGAAAGGAACACCTACAAGTGATTCCTAGGATGCAATAGAACTAAGTTGAATGCTCCTTTCAGTTAGGAACTTCCAAAGGAGGGAGATAGAGTGATGAATGAGAAATGTGCAAGTTTAAATGGTGAACCTTGGCACCTATTTATAGTTAGAGAGCTTGAAGGAGGTGATGCCAGGTGTTAAGGGGTGTTAGAGGGAGCTTACAAGTGTCCTAAAACGTGGCATAGCAGTTTGGAAGTCCATGGTTTCAAATCAAATGGTTTTTGGCAACATGTGTGGAGGCCAAGGTAAATTTTCTGCAGATACAACCTTCTGGCGGGCCGCGAGAGGCCTGGCCTGTGCCTCTCTCGCCCCATGAGCGCCTCATGGCCACTTTCAAAGTTTGTCACATTTAGCCCTCAACATATAAAACCTCCTAAAACAACTTTATAGTATATTTAGCCCTCCGTAACCAATATTTGGCGTACCCGGGAGTATGCACGGACATTGTCGAGCTCTCGGTTTGTTAAAAGGTCACTCAGAGGTATAAATTAACATGTTGACACTTTTAACCCCTCCATTATCCAACTTTCATATATTTACAGTATTAACCTCTCTCGTCCAACAAGTGGCACATATGAGAGTTAGGACTTCGTAAAGGATCACTCAGAGGCTCAGTATAAGCATGTTGACTCCGATGTCACACAGAGGCTGGGCATGTTGACACAAATGGTCACTTAGAGGCCAAGTTTAAGCATGTTGACACTAATGGTCACTCAGAGGCTTCATTTAAGCATGTTGACACTAATAGTCACTCAAAGGCTCTGTTTGTGCATGTTGACATCAGAAGGTCACTCAAAGGCTTCATTTAAGCATGTTGACACCTTTAGTCCTTATTAGTCCATAATGGACTTATTATAAAAGTAATGGCACGCGTTGCTATACTATTGGACTCGATTTTTACGAGGTGTTACAAGTATGATGATCTGAATTTGTTAAATAAATTCAAGAGTTCCGAGTTTGTAAATAATTCGAGTTTGTTTCTGTGGATAGGGGAGTGTTCAAATTTATACATATTTGGTGGGGATCCAGGTTTAACATGCTATTCGAATTTGTATATATACATATACATGATTTCGAATTTGTGTGAATGCTTGGAGGGTTCTGAATTTGTTAAGTTGAGGATGTCCGAACTTGTTAAGTTTAAAGATGTACCAAGTTTGATTAAGTGATGATGTCCAAGTTTGTTGAGTTTATTGAGTCCAAGTATGTATGTATATATATACACACATATGTTGTGTCCGAGTTTGATGATCCGAGTATATGTATATGTATATGTATATATATATATATATATATATATATATATATACATATGCTGTGTGCGAGTTTAATGATCCGAGTTTGGAATGTATATGTGTTTAATTGTTCAGAGTTATGCATATGATTATGTGATGTCCGTGTTTTTCGAAAATCACACTAATGTCACCAACTAGAGAGATCCACTATGTGTTGTTACTGTATGATAAACATGGTAACCTGTTCACATAAACACTAAGTTGTTTGGACAATTCTGGTATTCCAAACCCTACTCGTATGCATACATACACTTATTGTACATTAGGTCGCTTGTAACGGACCTAACATTTATTTAGCGCGTAGAGACACGTTAACATTTACTGAGCAAACTCAGGTGAGTTCACTACTCTCTCACAAGCATACGTCCCGAGGGGATAAACTAATATTCCTGAGATAAATACTTTTAATTGTTGTAGTCTAAATTCAATGTTAGTTAATAAACTCAAACTCTATCATGAAAGTCCCTACTTACTACGAGCTAGTTACCTGGGAGGCAACGGGGTATTAGTTAATAGCGCTATTAGGTTTGACAAACCTCACACCGTGCTGGGAGCCGGGCGTGAACTAAGGACCTTAAACACTTTGATCAAGGGGACAACAAACATATCAGTCATTTCGGTACCAACTTTATTATTCTCAACATGTTTTTACACTAAACACTTGCATCACTTACGATTGAACCAAAACTGCGAACTCGCTAGCTTTATGCTGATACATTTTTCTGCATGCTTGTAGGTCGTTAGATACATCAACGGATTGACACTTGCAATCTTGGGAGCTAGAGGTGTCATTGGTTGTGCTACTTGTACAAACGATTACTATTATGCATTTTAAAATGACTTGGTGGAGGGGTATGGTCCCAAAAACTTTGCATCTGCGCAAGGCACCATACCCTCATAATGACAACAGATCACAAGGATAACCTTGCGCAGAACACGCAACGGTGCGCCATTCTTGAAACCAGCAGGTTGCCTAACAAACCTTGCACACCCTGTGCAACGGCAAGTTAAACCTGGAAGCGCAGGCCCTTGACCCTGCGCTGATTGATCAAACCTCTAGCCGCAAATTCCTAAAACCCTGCACAAGGCCAAGACTAAGATGTGAGCAACTCATAGTCTTGAGAACAAAAGGACTTAAACCCTATAACTCCGCGCTGGCCAGAAAGGACTGATAAATCCACGTGGAAGGGAGAAGCGCAATGAGGCATTGACCAAGTACAAGGGTACAAAGTGGCAAAGCTGTGACCCAATAACCGCTCGGCAGGTTGTGCCAGACCACGTTGCTTGATGAACAGTCATACAGAGGGCAGAAAGTACGCAAGGATGTACACGTGGCACCAACCAACTCACGCCAGCGACTGTCACACGATCTCCACTACCGGCTGATGACAGGTCCGACAACAAGGACACGTGGCTCCATTCACCATGCGCCAAGGACACCTCCTGCCAGAGGCCAATAATGGTCAACGCAGAGGAGACATAATGGATATTCTTGGTCGTCGGTTCCTGGCCCAAGGCCCATCATCCCATCTCCTACACACCTCTCTTCGGCTATAAAATAAGGATCACACCACAAGGTAACACAAATTATTACGATCACAATACTAATACACTGTTTTGAGCTCACTCATTACTCGCTTATTACTTTGCAATCCTTGATACTTATTCTCACGCTGGAGTGTGGTCACGGAGAAAACGCTCCCCCTTTCTCCAGTGACGAGGCTAACGGCGTTTCTAGTTTTATAGTGAGCTTGAAGCAAGACCATCCCAGAAAGCAAATGAGAGATAACTGTTTATGCAGAGACGTTGAGCTGTAACTGAGATATATCCGGATATTCTCCTTATTCAGCCAGTGTTTCTTCATTGGCGCCATCTGATTTGTTCTGACTCGCACATCTGTCTCTCGTTCGTTTTTTCTAAAAATCTCACTTTCAAATGGCTGATATTCCATCAACTGTACCACGAGGTCCTCAGGCCGACGGCAAGAACCCAGTTCATGCTCCCTGACCTGACGGACAAGTGGAAGAAGGTTCTTCCGGAAACACCGGTGTTCACCACGACTCAGGTCGTGTGAATGTCCCGGTAACTCCCGGAATTCAAGTGGAAACTCCCTTTGTACCAATCATATCTATTTAACCTCCAGGTGAAACTCTGATGTCTTGGTAAATCAAATCTCAAACGGCCCCAAATGTTGTTTATGCGTAACTATGTGCACAAACTAATGCATCCGCTGCGCCGACGCAGCCGCCCACTACTCACATGCATGCCTCCCTGCACCACGAGTACTAAGCTACGACTCGTCGGCCGGAGCGAGCGTTCCCTCACACCTCCGTATCAGGGAAACAGAGTATTCCCAATCGCTGCCAAAATATGAGTCAAACACTCATAGGCGAGCGTCTATTCACTCACGGCTGAGCCTGCGTCCTCTAGAGGGGCGGGACACCCAATGTGAGCGCTAGTGTGTTCCACCGGATGCTTAAAGATCACGCCGCATACAGGCCTACGCCATGGCTGTGTACAACTAGGAGGTAGAGTATAACTACAACCTGATCTACTAGTCGGCTGAAACAGCAAAACACTCGAAGTTTCCGAAGGAGATCGTGTTAGCCCACTTGAACGCTCGAAACTACCATCCAATGTGGGAAAGTTCAATGGGTTGATAGACCCAGACAACCACATGCGCTTGTTCACTGGCGCGAGGCTAGTCGAAGGCTAGACGCTGCCCATGTGGTGTCACCTGTTTGTTCAAACTCTTACAGGCGCTGCGCACCTATGGTTTGACAACTTACCCATGGGTAAGCTTACGTCATCGAACGATCTCAAAGACAATTTACTGACTCATTTTAGCCAGCAAAGACGATACATCAGAGATTCCTTTGATGTCATGGATATCTGGCGACGGGATGATGAAAGTGTGGAAGATTTCATCACCCGCTACAACAAGGAGGTGTTGGAAATTGGAGATGTGCATAATTCAAATATGTTGTCCGCTGTGACGAGATGATAAAAGTCTTTTCAGGAACTTCTGGCCTCCCAAAAAGCTAGGAGAAACTAATGGCGGCAGCAAAAGTCTAGGCGTAGATGGAGCGCAACCGAAATTCCAACCAACCCCCTCTACCCAAGTACCGTCCGCAAGACATGAGGAGGAGTTTTGCGAAGAAGAATAAGAAGAGTTGGAGGGAGTCCAACCAAAACCCTTCCTACTCACAGGTCGATGCACGCGTGATGATAAATAAGATTGCTACTCAAAGAGTAATCAAACAAGATAATCGCGATCATCAGTGGACGCCATTGACGAAGACCCAGTGGAGGTGCTCATCACAGAATATCATCAGTTCAAGTAGCCACCGCTGATGAGAAACAAAAAAGGTCAAGACCCTAACCTTTTTTGCGATTACCACAAAGACACAGGGCGCACGGCGATAACTGCATCAGCTTGCGCAAGGCGCTGAAGAGTGGGAAGCTCACCCACCTACTTCAAAACGTGCGCAAGGAGGTGTGCCAAATTACTCGCGCGAAGAGGGCCTGAGTAACAAAAAGATGAAACAAGCATTTGTTCATATAATCCAGGGTGGCCCAGCGCAAGCGCAGCCATCAATAGAGTTGTACGCCACATTGGCGCGAACAATAGGTCATCTTCCCCATAGTTCCCGGGGGCCCACACAAGGAACGTCCGGTTGTGATAACATGCATATTTGGCCATTATCGCACAGACTACATGTTCATAGACCCGGGAAGCTCTATGGACATCATCTATGAACAATGCTTTCAACAGTTGGACCTGGGGGATAAGGCGCACTTGGAGTCGGTCGATTTCCCACTAACTGGTTTCTACAATGAAGCCGTTTTTCCGCTGGGTCAGATCTCTTTCCCGTTAACTCTTTCTGATGGATGACACTCGCGCAGGATCTCTGTCAACTTCATGGTAATGCCAACAACATCGCGCCATGACGTGTTACTAGGCTGTCGCGCCCAAAGAGAGTTCAGCATGATCACCTCTACTCCTCACGCTGTTTGCGAGTATCCAACAGAAACCAGGGTGGCCATCATGTATTCGAGGAAGGAGGTCATATCCATCGAAGAAGAACCACCAGTGAAGGTACCGAAGTCATCATCGAATGGTGAGCCGGAGAAATGGGTACTCAAAAACAAGTACCCGGAACAAACGGTGTTGTTAGGACCCGCCATGACTCCTGAAGTCAAGGCGCGACTTAAACAACTCTTGTTCCACAACCTAGACATCTTCGCTTGGTCACCAGCAGATATGACAGGGGTACCAAGAGAGATCGCAGAGCATGTGCTGCACACTTTCCATTCAGTTGAGCCAGTCGTTCAAAAAAAGCATAGTTTTAGACCTGAAAAAACTAGCGCAATGAACGAGCAAGTTTCAGAGCTCCTCCAAGCCGGCTGTGACAACTGGCAAATAACTGGTAGTTCCGTACAATGTAATCACTAATTTCATATTATAATCTCATGCATGATTATCATAATTTAAATTCAAAACTGAGTCGTATGTTATTAGGGCAAGTAAATCTGATCATAACATATACTGGTTTCCAATACAGCGTGAAACAGACCAAAACAATGCCCTAAAAGTGTTGGTAGAAAGTGCTGGACGCACTAAATGCGGTGACACTAACCGTGTCGGTAAATACGCAAACATGAATCCGAACAAGAAATAACGGCATGTTAATGCCATACCTAAGTCCATATACAAATGAAAATACATATTTGAGAACAAATATAACAAAAATACATAACTTTCTAGTATAACGCCTAAATTCAAAATTGTCCGTTTCGACCAAAAAGGCGACAAATGACGATTTGTCCGCAAGACTAATTCGGAGGATTCCGGATGCCAAGATAAGAATAAAACAATGCTAAACATCCTAAAATAATGTGAGAATAGAAAAAAATGCACATAACACATCATTTCCGGTCATTCGGCAAACAGTGCACAGTTCGACAACGACGAATATTTTAGTGGCCGATAGCCTCATCCGAGCGTCTAGTGAACTAGTTAAGCGTTATTTGGAACTCGGAATCCATTCATCTAACATGAGGTCACGGAAACACAACTTTCGGAAAAGTTCAACGGCGGATCATAAAAGTGCCGATATCGATCGAACGCTCGAACGGAAGACATATCGGCAACCCTAATTCATCATGTATTCGTCTAGCGAACTAGTCATGAATATTTTTGGATCGGAAATGCACTAATTTGACACCATATTAGTTGTGGTAATCGAAAACAAACGCTTCCGATAATAAATATATAGTTCCTTTTATTAGCGAATACTCCGACGATGAACGATCTAGCAAAATATCCGTCATCCGGAACTTATTTTGGAAGATTATATAGATTAAATGCCATGTAATTACACCCTAAACACAAGTCTTATGCTTAAGATGCTAGGAGATTAACCCTAATCACCATAATTAATTTAATCACCAAAATATCTTTATTTATAACATGTGGTAAAAATCAAAGTTACATTTCACCCCCCTCACATACGCGGCTACAAAGTGGGTCCCACCCCAATCAGTTTTGTTGAAAAATGGTGATCTTAAGCATGGTGTTAAAGATATTGATGTAACATGGAAGATGTGAGTAATTATATATGTTGAACCTCGTGATTCTTACCATTTCATTCACCAAAAACTCACAACATTTTCCTTCCTTTTCTCCTTCTTGCTCACGGCAACAACACCCCCACCACACACCACCATTGAGCCACCTTAGAACACCACATTCCATACACTTTGAAGCTTAATCAAGCCCATTAAAGAAGCATTCAAGGATGGAGATCATTAGGGGTTCTTAAGGAGCTTAGTTTCTTCCAAAATCTTCAAGAAGCTTGTGCACCCATTGTGAGCTAATCTCCTCCATAATCTAACTTATTTTTATGCTTAGATTATTAGTGTACAAGTTGATCATCTTGAACATCAAGAAAAGATACATCAAAAACCCTAAAATACAACATAATAATAACAATAAATATTGATTATTTTGTGTTGATTACATGCTTATATGATGGTTAGAATATATATTGAAGTTGTTTATGTTGACATTATGAGATAAAAGTAAGATGATCTCGTGTGATTTAGTATAAAAATAAGGATTTAAACATGATAAGGTTTAAATCTAAACAAGATCATCACTTACATCATCCAGGTAAAATACTACAACTTAAACATAATTTTTATACATAAGAATGATTTTTATAAGAAATAAACATATATATTTAAATTGTAATCACATTAAAATGTGTAGTGATCTAAGAGTTACATGCATGAACTTGTTTAAATAATATACTAAAGTATTGTTTTGAAAAGACTAATAAACACTAAAAACCCTCTTGATTTACTAGGGTTTTTAACAACAAAAGTCATGGATGATGGTATGTAGATTATGTTAAATGACTAGTAGATGGTTTGTTGATGATGATTATGAGTTTAAACAGGTTTTAAATACGTTTTTAAAACGTGGAAAACGCCATAGTTAAGGGGAAACTATGGCGAAATTTTCTAAAAATCTAATCGTGATTAAAGCATGATTAGTGGGGTGATTAATGGGACTAAACGCGATTAGTAACTTAAAACGTCAATAAGTGGACTCTAATGACGAAGGTTATTACTAAATAACCAAGTGTTTAAAATAAAGTCACAAATATATATTTATAAGAAAAATAAATACTTTTACAAATATATATATTCTTATATGGAAAATAATACAAGTGTTTGTATGCATATTTGTTGCTAATATATAATTTGTATACATGTGTGTATTGTATATGTATGTATTAGAAACTTAGGGTATTCACAATGAAATACCCAATCTTATACAAAAATACAAACACTCAAACAATATACCAAGTATTGGTGACATAATAAATACATTCTCACAATGCGTCAAAACAATAAATCAGACAATTAAAACAAATGCGAACAATAGGCAAACATTCAAGATTTCACCTTCACGTCGACGACAACGGACGATTCTCGACAAAAACAAATATGTAATAAACAACGCCGACGACAAGTCTAAATATACGTTTAGGCATTCAATATATATATATATATATATATATATATATATACATACATGTTATCGAAATGAAAAATCCGGAAAGTTAAGTGTATTAAAAAGTTAGAAAATTATAAGTAAACACTTATAATAAAAATGGGCTTACATATATATACATTTGGGCTAGGCCCAAATTGTGAAAATCATATATTAGGCCCAAATTCTATAATAATTTTAGATGAGGCCCAAATCTAATAAAGGCCCAAAAATATATAAAAATACATGGGCTAGGCCTAAAGACATAAAAAAACATGGGCTAGGCCCAAAGACATAAAAACAAGGGCTAGGCCCAAAGACATAAAATACATGGGCTAGGCCCAATGACATAAAAACATACATGGAGCCAAATGACAGAAAACATGGCTAGCCAATGACAAGAAAACATGGGCTAGGCCCAATGACATGTGAAGGACAAGGCCCAGTTCACACATTGTTTGAATACAATTATATATATATATATATATATAGATATATATATATATTTTAAGAAATATATATAACAATATTCATCGAACAAACGAACTACCAACACTAAGATCACATTATAAGTTGTTTAATCATAACAAGTAAATAAATAACAAGAATTCAAGATGAACAACGTGTACATGGTCCATTAAGACCTAGGTGTCTAATGAAACCAATACGCATGTAGGTTACAATACGTTGCGGACACCAAAAGTTAAACAGTACGACTTAAAGGAACGCAAAAACTGTGAGTTTCATGTCCCTCCTTTCACTCATTTCAAGTTTTGTATTAAACTATTGAGGGGAAATACATGTCATGTCAAAACGGTATGTTAGCTATGGGTTAGCAGATAACAGATCACTGTGCGTAAGTAGGATGATGACAATAGTAACCATTAATCACTTAGTGACCAAGGTGCAAAAGAAGTAGATCTATTGAGTTTGAGACCCACTCCACTCCTTGTTGGTATACCCTTCGGAGTGCTTTTGTGATCCCAATGATGTCAAAGTAGTCTCGGTTTGGTTACTTACTTATGGCACAAGTATGTCAGGGTGCTCGCGACACACTGATAGATCCCTAAATTAACTCATTTATGCTAATAACATACTTGGATTTCAATACAGGTTTTCAAGGATGACATTTTGATACGAAAACATTAAACTACATGAACTCGCCAACTTTATGTTGACTTTTTAAAATTACATGTGTTTCAGGACGCAGGGCTTGAGCTGGTGATGGGATCTGGGTGTGGGATTTTCAAGACAACGATGTATTACTTTTGGAGGGTTTGCTCTTTATATCCCAACCTCGTTTGGGTATATAGGGGTCAAAGCCTCAACATGAATCTGTGATGAAAACACTACCTTATTTTGGAACACTGTCTCTTAAAACTATGTTTGTACTGGAAATCTGAAACTGGTAACAATGTAATTCCACCTTTTGATAGTTGTAATATCGAAACGACACTTATGAATGGCATGCATTGTTGTTTAATTATAATGTTTACTATATTGGATGCAACGATTACCTAATAGTCACACACTTGCGCTTCCGCTACGACCAGGGTGTGACATGTTGGTATTAGGCTTCGATTGTAGTCAACCGGGGAAAAACTTTTTACTAAAAGTTGGTCTACAATCGCCAGGGGCTCACACATGAAAACAAAGTTTTAAAACATGATAGAAATGTTTTGGAATTAAAACAAAATAACAAAAAGGTTTTCATTGTGTCACTATAACACAAGGATCTATCACACGAGCTCAACTATAAGTAATGAGCAGAGTCAATACATGAGTAGTCAATAATGAATAGACACAAAACAGTAAGATTCCATGGATTACAAAAGAGAACAAGCCTTGCATGAGAAATGGTGATTAATTAAAAATATATCATAAATTACTAACATGTATATATATGTATTGTACGGGTTATTTGCCAGGGCTATGGCTTCAGCATCGAGTTACGAGGAAGACCCAGAGGAGTATATATCCGATGATGGATATGATCCTGCTGCCGAGGCCCAACCTTTAGGGGATGGAGCCGAAGATGGAGACGATGGGGACTTCCAACCAATGGCACTGATCGATCCTATGGAGGTAGATGCACCTCCAGCAGACGACGTATTAGGCGTCCCTCAGCCACCGCATGACATCATAGTGTATGGTCACCCGGAGGGTGAACACGCTATTGTACATCTGGCCGTGCCCCTTGCTGTGGTCCCTCCCGTGATTGATTTAGATGATGACGACGATGAGATACCAGTGTTCCACGTGGAGCACATGGAGGATGACCTGGGAGATGGCGAGGTCTTTGAAGATATCTCTATACTCGAGATTCCACCCCCAGACATTCCAGTCGTGGACATCTCGTCATTTGCTGATGCTGCTCCAAGTGAGCATGAGGCGGACAATGCTTCATTCGCCGTCCCAGGCACTCCTGCATCCATGTATTCACCCCCTGTGGCCTCACTGGCTAGCGTCAATTCATTCCCTGTCAGAGTCCCGACCCCTGGACCCATTCATTATACAGGACCTGCCCGTTACTACTCTCTGAGCGGCACTCCACGTGCCCCCGAGCAGCCACCACCATTTCTCCGAGAGGTCCATATACCACCCTGTTTTCAACCTATCTGCAGCTGGACCTTCTCATATGCCAGGACCTTCTTTCTCTGATAGAGCACCCCCCATATATGACCCACGTCCCACACCACCTCCAGCAGGTATGTTTACTCCGATAGCTCCACCAGGCATGAGCCCTTCAGACCCTTATCATCCTTCACACTTTCCTTCGATCCCTGTGGAGGAAAGGGTGACTTCACATGACCTACAACTCTCTCTGATCTTTCGTAGGATTTGGGAGATAGAGTCGCAACGTACTGCTCACGCCACTACCAGAGTGACACCTCCACCACTGTCATCACCAATACCACCCCCACCATCATACCCACCTCCATCACCACCACTACCCCTATCACCACCGTGACTCCACCTTTCTACTGCCCATTCCATCACTCGTCCTGCCCGTCCGAGGCACGAGTGTAGGAGCTAGAGCAGTTTCAGACGATGCTACTAGGCGCATTTCTAGTCTCGAGGAGGAGATGGCCTACTATCACAGCATGTTCCCACGGTCGCCATTTCCACCACCCCCTCCACCCCAGTAGCATGTTTGTAGATATCTTTTGGGGATCAGCTATACTTCTGTTGTTTTGGCTCATGAAGACCCAACCTTGAAGATCCCAGCTTTTGGAAGACAACTATTTGACGTTTAGAAGAAATGTAGTAGAAAATGGTACTTTTGTAATGTAAAAACTTGTATTGACTATGGTTGTGTACCCCTAAGTCCTTTTTGGCTCTTCGCGAACAAATTGTAACAAGTTGTCATTGTATAAAAGTGTATTTTCTTTATGTTACATTGTATTACTTTTATGTTATGGTTGATTGTGTCATGATGTGGTGATTTTATGATTGATGCATTGCACCGTCGTGATATTATGATTTGTACTTTATGATGTGGTGAGCTATGTGTATGATGACCATGGGTGTGCGTATGGCATTTGCATATATTCATTATTTATTTATCATGTACCGATGTGCTATTGCATATATATATATAATAAATAAATATTAATAAATAAATAGCAATAATAACATGAAAGTACTATTCGACTAATTGTGAGTGACATATTGTATTAGAAGACGATGCCGCCCCGCAGGAGAAGTTCAAACAATAACACCCTACCCACCATACAAGAGGAGCTGAACGAACGTATCTCCCAAGCCATTGCACAGTACGAGGCAAACCGCTCTGAGCATAGCGGCGGTACAGGAGGTTCAACAGGAGTAAATCCTCCTATTGGTTGCACATATAAGCAGTTTCTTGACTATAAACCTCTGAACTTCGATGGTCCCAGAGGCGCTGTAGCTTTCGTACGTTGGATTGAGAGGGACATTCTTGGTTCAGACATTGCTGGGTATACGCAACGATTCCATGACTTGTCCCGAGTAGTGCCCTATCTAGTGGAGCCTGAATTCAAGCGTATTGATAGGTACATTTGGGGACTTGCCCCAGAGATTCTGAGTTTGATTACCTCTTAAACCCATAGAGATTGGTGGAAACAAGAAAGAATCTACTGAAGAGACCACTGTTTCCAACAAACGGAAATTTTCTCACTTCAAGAAAGGTTCTCGTGGTAACCACAACAATAAAAAGAGGCAAGCCACAAGGGAAGTTAAGGAAACCAAAGCATATATTACCACAACCACGAACACTGCGGTTAAGAAAGATTATACTGGGGACGCACCAAAATGTCCCAAGTGTCCTTTCCACCATCACGGGGAATGTCGTGGCCCCAAGTGTGGAAAATGTGGTAAATTTGGACACCGCTCTGATGTGTGCCGAACCAATACTGGAGAGCAAGGTTGCTTTAGATGCGGAGACAGAGGACATTTCAAGAAAGATTTCCCTAAAGCGAATCAACCGCGTGGGAGAGCGTTTGTAATTGGAGCTAAGAACGCTCGTCAGGATCCAAACGTGGTCACCGGTACGTTCCCTATCAATGATCACTTTGCATATATTCTTTTTGTTACCGGGGCAGATTTCAGTTTTGTTTCTAAAGAGTTTACGGATATACTTGGGGTAAAGTCGAGTAAACTAGATGTTCCCTACTCGATTGAGTTAGCTAACAGAATATTAGTAGAGTCGAAAGAAATAATAAAGAAATGTACGTTAGAGTTGGGTGAACGAAAGTTTAATATAGATCTATTACCAGTTCAACTGGGTAGTTTTGATGTTGTCATTGGAATGGCTATCCAATAATCAAGCCGAGGTTATATGTCATGAGAAGATGATTCGCAGTCCCTTGTCCGACGGAGAACATTTGGTGATTCACGGGGAGATACTTGATACACCTCTTCGAATCATAAACTGCATGAAGGCTCAGAAATGCTTAAGGAAAGAATGCATCGCTTTTCTTGCCCACGTGGTGGACAAGAAGGCCGAGGAACGCAAGATTGAGGACATACCAGTAGTGAGGGAATACCCCGAGGTCTTTCCGGAAGACTTGCCGGGACTACCCCCACCGCGACAAGTCGAATTCCATATCGACTTAGTGCCAGGGCTGCACCTGTGGCAAAAGCTCCATACCGTCTAGTGCCCTCTGAAATGCAAGAATTATCTACGCAGTTGCAAGAGCTGCTCGACAAAGGTTTCATAAGGCCGAGTTTCTAGCCTTGGGGAGCTCTGGTGCTATTCGTGAAGAAAAAGGACGGAATATTTCGCATGTGCATCGACTACCGGGAGTTAAACAAGTTAACTATCAAGAACCGGTACCCATTACCACGGATCGATAATCTGTTCGATTAGTTACAGGGATCGAGTTTTTACTCGAAGATTGATTTAAGATCCGGATATCATCAGTTGAGAATCCAGGAGGAAAGTATTCCTAAGACAACGTTTAGGACTCGTTACGGTCATTATGAGTTCTTTGTTATGCCCTTTGGCCTAATGAACGCCGCTGCAGTATTCATGGATTTGATGAACCGAGTGTGTAAGCCATACCTCGACAAATTCGTGATCGTATTCATAGATGACATACTGATATACTCACGCACCGAGAAAGATCATGAACAACACCTAAGACCCATTTTGGAATTGCTGAAGAAAGAGCAACAATATGCCAAGTTCTCAAAATGCGAATTTTGGATTCGCAAGGTACAATTTCTTGGCCATGTGGTAAACGAGAACGGATCCATGTCGACCCGTCGAAGATCGAGGCAATAAAGAACTGGACCACGCCAAGAACCCCCACGGAAATATGACAATTCCTAGGATTAGCGGGATATTACAGGAGATTTATTGAAAACTTCTCCAAGATTGCACAACCGCTAACCTCCCTAACCTAGAAGGATAGAAAGTTTGATTGGGGAGAGAAGCAAGAATCAACATTCCAAGTATTAAAAGAGAAGCTATGCAAAGCACCAATAGTATCCCTCCCGGATGGTACCGATGACTTTGTGGTGTACTGTGATGCATCACATCAAGGTTTGGGTTGCGTGTTAATGCAACGAGAAAAAGTCATCGCATACGCGTCTCGACATTTGAAAGTTCATGAAAGGAATTATAATACGCATGACCTGGAGCTAGGTGCCGTGGTATTTGCCTTGAAGATCTGGCGTCATTATCTATATGGCACTAAGTGTACCATATTCACAGATCATAAAAGTCTTCAACATATATTCAACCAAAAGGAACTGAATATGCGCCAACGACGCTGGGTGGAACTGTTGAATGATTATGACTGTGAGATCAAGTAACACCCGGGCAAAGAAAATGTTGTAGCAGATGCTCTGAGTAGAAAAGAACGTGTCAAAACATTACGGGTGTGAGCTTTGGAGATGACAATCCAGACGAACCTCACAACTCGAGTGCGTGAAGCACAACAAGAAGCATTGAAACCGGAAAACATTCCAGCTGAATCATTAAAGGGAATGGAAAACCAATTGGAACCAAACAAGGATGGAACTCTATATTTCATGGGAAGGATCTGGATTCCCTATTATGGTGAGTTGCGAGACTTGGTGCTAGACGAAGCACACAACTCCAAGTATTCGATGCACCTAGGATCGGAAAAAATGTACCAGGATCTGAGAGAATATTATTGGTGGCCTAATCTCAAAGGAGATATTACGACCTATGTTGGGAGATGCCTAACTTGTGCAAAGGTCAAGGCCGAATACCAGAAGCCATCCGGATTATTAAAACAACCGGAGATCCCGGTCTAGAAGTGGGAACAGATATCAATGGATTTCATTACAAAGTTACCACGGACCTCTCGAGGTCATGACATGATCTGGTTTATCATCAACCGGCTAACCAAATCAGCTCACTTCCTACCCATCCGTCAGAAAGATAGTACAGAGAAACTAGTGGAACTGTATCTGAAAGAGATTGTGGCACGTCATGGTGTGCCAATCTCGATAATCTCTGATAGAGATGGTCGCTTTGTGTCACGTATCTGGCAATCATTTCAAAATTCATTTGGTTCTCGCTTGGATTTAAGCACGGCCTTTCACCCGCAGACCGATGGTCAGAGCGAGTGAACCATTCAAACATTAGAGGATATGCTTCGGGCCTGTGTGATGGATTTAGGCGGAAACTGGGATACTCATTTACCGTTGGTAGATTTTTCCTACAATAACAGTTATCACACCAGTATCAAGGTCCGTGCCATTCAAAGCACTATATGGACGAAAGTGTCGATCACCGCTATGTTGGGCGGAAGTTGGTGACAGCCAACTTATTGGTCCCGAATTAGTGCAAGAGACCACAAACAAGATATTTAAGATACGTGAGCGTATTAAAGCAGCCCGAGATAGACAAAAGAGCTACGCGGATCGAAGACGCAAACCATTATTCTTCGAGGTGGGAGACAAAGCATTGTTAACGGTCTCACCTTGGAAAGGCGTAGCTAGATTCGAGAAGCACGGGAAGCTCAACCCGAGATATATTGGACCTTTCAAAATTCTGGCAAAGATTGGTACTGTGGCTTACAAGTTAAAACTGCCAGAGGAACTCAATATCGTACATGACACCTTTCAAGTGTCTAAGCTGAAGAAAAGTCCAACAAATGACACCGTTATCATTCCAGCAGATTCATGTTGATGACAAATTACAATTCACCAAAGAACCAGTTGAAGTCATGGACTGGAAGGTCCAAAAGACAAGAAGAAGCCAAATCAAACTGGTGAAGGTTCGCTGGAATTCGCGTCACGGTCCCGAGTACACGTGGGAGCGTGAAGATCAAATCAAGTCAAAATACCCCCACCTGTTCGAGAAGACTCCTTCAGTGGATGCCTCAAGCTGAATTTCGGGACGAAATTCTTTTTAACAGGGGGAGTATGTGATAACTGGCAAATAACTGGTAGTTCCGTACAATGTAATCACTAATTTCATATTATAATCTCATGCATGATTATCGCAATTTAAATTCAAAACTGAGTCGTACGTTATTAGGGCAAGTAAATCTGATCATAACATATACTGGTTTTCAATACGACGTGAAACAGACCAAAACAATGCCCTAAAAGTGTTGGTAGAAAGTGCTGGAGGCACTAAATACGGTGACACTAACCGTGTCGGTAAATCCGCAAACACGAATCCGAACAAGAAATAACGGCATGTTAATGCCATACCCGAGTCCATATACAAATGAAAATACATATTTGAGAACAAATATTTCAAAAATACATAACTTTCCGGTATAACGCCTAAATTTCAAAATTGTCCGTTTCGACCAAAAAGGCGACAAATGGCGATTTGTCCGCAAGACTAATTCGGATGATTCAGGATACCAAGATAAGAATAAAACAATGCTAAATATCCTAAAATAATGTGAGAATAGAAAAAAAATGCACATAACACATCGTTTCCGGTCATTCAGCAAACAGTGCACAATTCGACCGGAAAGCGGCCGATCGTCGAAACGACGAATATTTTTAGTGGCCGATAGCCTCATCCGAGCGTCTAGTGAACTAGTTAAGCGTTATTTGGAACTCGGAATCCATTTATCTAACATGAGGTCACGGAAACACAACTTTCGGAAAAGTTCGATGGCGGATCATAAAAGTGCCGATATCGATCGAACGGTCGAACGGAAGACATATCGGCAACTCTAATTCATCGTGTATTCGTCTAGCAAACTAGTCATGAATATTTTTGGATCGGAAATGCACTAATTTGACACCATATTAGTTGTGGTAATCGAAAACAAACGCTTCTGGTAATAAATATATAGTTCCGTTTATTAGCGAATACTCCGACGATGAACGATCTAGCAAAATATCCGTCATCCGAAACTTATTTTGGAAGATTATATGGATTAAATGCCATGTAATTACACCCTAAACACAAGTCTTATGCTTAAGATGCTAGGAGATTAACCCTAATCACTATAATTAATTTAATAACCAAAATATCTTTATTTATAACATGTGGTAAAAATCTAAGTTACATTTCACCCCCCCATACATGGCTACAAAGTGGGTCCCACCCCACTCTATTTTGTTGAAAAATGGTGATCTTAAGCATGGTGTTAAAGATATTGATGTAACAGAGTAATTATATATGTTGAACCTCATGATTCTTACCATTTAATTCACCAAAAATTCACAACATTTTCCTTCCTTTTCTACTCCTTGCTCACGGCAACAACACCCCCACCACACACCACCATTGAGCCATCTTAGAACACCATATTCCATACACTTTGAAGCTTAATCAAGCCCATTAAAGAAGCATTCAAGGATGGAGATCATTAGGGGTTCTTAAGGAGCTTATTTTCATCCATAATCTTCAAGACGCTTGTGTACCCATTGTGAGCTAATCTCCTCCATAATGTAACTTATTTTTATGCTTAGATTATTAGTATACAAGTTGATCATCTTGAACATCAAGAAAAGATACATCAAAAACCCTAAAATACAACATAATAATAACAATAAATATTGATTATTTTGTGTTGATTACATGCTTATATGATGGTTAGAATGTATATTGAAGTTGTTTATGTTGATATTATGAGATAAAAGTAAGATGATCTTGTGTGATTTAGTATAAAAATAAGGATTTAAACATGAAAAGGTTTAAATCTAAACAAGATCATCACTTGCATCATCCATGTAAAATACTACAAGTTAAACATAATTTTTATACATAAGAATGATTTTTATAAGAAATAAACATATGTATTTAAATTGTAATCACATTAAAATGTGTAGTGATCAAAGATTTACATGCATAAACTTATTTAAATAAGATACTAAAGTATTGTTTTGAAAAGAATAATAAACACTAAAAACCCTCTTTATTTACCAGGGTTTTTAACAACAAAAGTCATGGATGATGGTATGTAGATTATGTTAAATGAATAGTAGATGGTTTGTTGATGGTGATTATGAGTTTAAACAGCTTTTAAATACGTTTTTAAAACGTGGAAAACGCCATAGTTTAGGGGAAACTAAGGTGAAATTTTTAAAAATCTAATCGCGATTAAACCATGATTAGTGGGTGATTAGTGGGACTAAACGCGATTATTAACTTAAAACGTCATTAAGTGGACTCTAATGATGAAGGTTATTCCTAAATAACCAAGTGTTTAAAATAAAATCAAAAATACATATTTATAAGAAAAATAAATACTTTTACAAATATATATATATTCTTATATGGAAATTAATACAAGTGTTTGTATGCATATTTGTTGCTAATAAATAATATGTATACATGTGTGTATTGTATATGTATGTATTAGAAACTTAGGGTATTCACAATAAAATACCCAATCTTATACAAAATACAATCACTCAAACAATATACCAAGTATTGGTGACATAATAAATACATTCTCACAATCCGTCGAAACAATAAATCGGACAATTAAAACAAATGCGAACAATAGGCGGACATTCAAGATTTCACCTTCATGTCGACGACAACGGACGATTATCGACGAAAACAAACATCTAATAAACAAAGCCGACGACAAGTCTAAATATATATTTAGGCATTCAATATATATATGTTATCGAAATGAAAAATCCGGAAAGTTAAGTGTATTAAAAAGTTAGAAAAATTATAATTAAACACTTATAATAAAAATGGGCTTACATATATATACATTTGGGCTAGGCCGAAATTGTGAAAATCATATATTAGGCCCAAATTCTATAATAATTATGGATGAGGCCCAAATCTAATAAAGGCCCAAAAACATATAAAAATACATGGGCTAGGCCCAAAGACATAAAAACATGGGCTAGGCACAAAGACATAAAATACATGGGCTAGGCCCAATGACATAAAAACATGGGTTATGCCCAAAGGCATAAAATACATGGACTAGGCCCAATGACAAGAAAACATGGGCTAGGCCCAATGACATGTGAAGGGCAAGGCCCAGTTCACACATTGTTTGAAAACAATAATATATATATATATTTTAAGAAATATATATAACAATATTCATCGAACAAACGAACTACCAACACGAAGATCACATTATAAGTTGTTTAATCATAACAAGTAAATAAATAACAAGAATTTAAGATGAATAACGTGTACAAGGTCCATTAAGACCTAGGTGTCTAATGAAACCAATATGCATGTAGGTTACAATACGTCGCGGACACCAAAAGTTAAACAGTACGACTTAAAGGAACGCAAAAACTGTGAGTTTCATGTCCCTCCTTTCACTCATTTCAAGTTTTGTTTTAAACCATCGAGGGGAAATACATGTCATGTCAAAACGGTATGTTAGCTATGGGTTAGCAGATAACAAATCACTGTGCGTAAGTAGGATGATGACAATAGTAACCATTAATCACTTAGTGACCAAGGTGCAAAAGAAGTAGATCTATTGAGTTTGAGACCCACTCCACTCCTTGTTGGTATACCCTCGGAATGCTTTTGTGATCCCAATGATGTCAAAGTAGTCTCGGTTTGCTTACTTACTTATGGCACAAGTATGTCAGGGTGTTCGCGACACACTGATAGATCCCTAAATTAACTCATCTATGCTAATAATATACTTGGATTTCAATACAGGTTTTCCAAGATGAAATTTTGATACGAAAAGATTAAACTACATGAACTCGCCAACTTTATGTTGACTTTTTAAAATTACATGTGTTTTAGGACGCAGGGCTTGAGCTGGTGATGGGATCCGGGTGTGGGATTTTCAAGACAACGATGTATTACATTTGGAGGGTTTGCTCTTTATATGCCAACCTCGTTTGGGTATATAGGGGTCAAAGCCTCAACCTGAATCTGTGATGAAACACTACCTTATTTTGGAACACTGTCTCTTAAAACTATGTTTGTACTGGAAATCTGAAACTGGTAACAATGTAATTCCACCTTTTGATAGTTGTAATATCGAAACGACACTTATGAATGGCATGCATCGTTGTTTAATTATAATGTTTACTATATTGGATGCAACGATTACCTAATAGTCACACACTTGCGCTTCCGCTACGACCAGGGTGTGACACCGGCATCCTTAGAGAAGTGCGCTACCAAACATGGGTAGGAAATCCATTCATGCTCCAGAAGCACAACAACGGTTGGCATATGTGCGTCGATTTCAAAGACCTAAACAAAGCATGTCCGAAAGACTGCTACTCTTTGCCCGAAATCGACAAAAAGGTGGACTCCCTCGCTTCATTCAGGTGGAATTGTTTTCTTGATTACTACAAAGGCTACCACCAGATTCAAATAAAGAAAGAAGACAAAGACAAAACCGCATTCCGCACGGACAAGGGAATCTTTTGCTACACAAAGATGCTCTTTGGGTTGCGCAACGCTGGAGCCACCTACCAGCGTTTGATGGACCACATCTTCGGAGATGACATTGGCGAAACCGTGGAAGTGTACATTGATGACCTAGTCATCATGAGCCCGGATAAGGAGAGGATGCTGACAAACATTCAGAAAACTTTTGGATCCTTGCGCAAGGCCAACTTGAAGCTGAACCCCGGTAAGTGCTCGTTTGGAATGGAAGAAGGAAAATTTTTGGGATATATCGTCACGTATGATGGTTTCAAAGCCAACCCTGAGAAGGTGGAAGCAATTCAGCGCATGCCTCCCCCCTCGACCATCAAGGAAATGCAACGGTTGGCGGGGCGACTGACTGCGCTGAACATGTTCTTAGCCAACCACGCGATGAAGTCCTTCCCATTCATCAGCACCCTGAGAAATTGTGTAAAGCAAAACAAGTTTCAGTGGACTCTGAATGCGGAGAAAGCCTTCCAACAGATGAAGGAATGCTTGATTCAGTTGCCTACACTCACGGCACCGCAAAAGAACGAGCCACTGATCGTTTACCTTTCCGCATTGAATACTGCTCTAGACGCAGTCTTGTTAGTAGAACGGACATGAGTCCAAACTCCAATCTACTATGTCCGCAAAATGTATCTGACCCAGAGACAAGATATCCAATGATGGAAAAGCTTGCTCTACCTTTAGTCCACGCATCCCGCAGGCTGCGTCGGTATTTTTCAGGCCATGTGATAACAGTATTCACAAACTATCACCTGGGCCAAGTTTTGTCCAAACCGGACATATTTGGCCGTCTGGCGAAGTGGGCGATCCAGCTTGGTGGACACAATATCATGTACATACCGCGCCCAGCTATTAAAGGCCAGATACTAGCCGATTTTATTACGGAAGTACCAAGTAATAAAGTGCAAGAGTGTGAAGCTGTACAGAATCTAGTGCCTGTCACAGACGACCGTGCATGGATACTTCACACTGATGGCGATCCAACAATGATACTGCAGGGGCTGGTCTCCGTCTAATAAGCCCTGATAATCAGTAGTTCACCTACGCCATTAGGTTGGACTTCAAAAGCACAAATAACAAAGCTGTGTATGAAGCATTTCTGGCAGGCCTTCGGTTAGCCATCAAAATGGAGGCTAGGAATTTGGAAGTGCACGTAGACTCTCTTTTGGTCTCAGCTCAGATTAATGGCCTGTACGACACAAAAGGCAAAGCGATGGCCCTGTATCTTGAATATGCGCAATCCTTAATAACCAAATTCCAAAGTTTCAAAATGACCCACATTAACTGAAGCGAGAATAAACATGCCGATGCGCTCAGCAAACTGGCTACTAAAAGCTTCAAACACCTCGCGCGAGAAGTGTGCATCGAGGTGCTCAAGAACCCTCCCGTTCTGTTGCGTCAAGCAAACATCATAGAAGTGGGAAATCCTTCCTAGATGTCTCCCATCATCATATTCTTGTAGTCAGGATCCTCCTAAAAAGTAAGGCGGAAGCAAGAAAGGTCCAGAACAACGCATTGAACTATGAAATGGCAGACGGAATCCTTTACCGGAAGTCATACCTTGGACCACTCCTCCGCTGCGTTAATCCGCAAGACGCGCAATACTTGATCTGCGAAATACATGAAAGGTTGTGCGGAATTCCTGCCGGTCCGCGCATGGTAGTGGCGAAGATCATGAATGCTGGCTATTATTGGCCCGACATGCACTTAGATGCAGTCGAAACGCTGGCCCGACATACACTTAGATGTGGTCGAAACGCCGCGCAAATGTGCATCATGTCAACGACACGCGCCTAAGAAGTTGTGCCCCAAAAATCCCTTGATCCCAGTGAGAACAGCGTGGCCCTTTCAACAATGGGCAATCGATATGGTGGGACCTTTCCCTGATGCCCCAGGTGCCGTAAAGTTCATAATCATCGCCGTCGATTACTTTACCAAGTGGGTAGAAGCAAAGCCCCTTGCATCCACCACAACAACGGTTGTTCGCAAATTCATTTTGGAGCACATCATTTGCCGCTTTGGGTTACCCCTGCGCATTGTCAGTGATAATGGCCCCAACTTTGCTACTGAAGAGCTACAACGATGGATGAAGGAAATGCATATCGAACATGTGTTCACTTCGGTCACGCATCCCCAAGGGAACGACCAGGTGGAAAGCATAAACAAAAGTATAGTCGAGGGGATCAAGATGAGATTGGGGACGGTATGGAGAGGTTTGGTAGATGAGTTGCCAAGTATCCTTTGGGCTCATCCAACCATGCCAAAAACAAGCACAAGCGAGACACCATTCAGCCTGGTGTATGGGACAGAGGCAGTATTTCCCGCTGAGGTAGGCCTCCCATCACCATGCATGCTGGCTATGCAAAACCATAATAATGAAGAAGAGCGCAGACTTGACTTGGATCTCCTAGAAGAAAGGCGTGAAAATGCCGTAATCAATGAATCAAAATACAAGTCCAGGCTAGAAAAATACTACAATGCACGAGTCCGCATATGTACCTTCCTACCTGGCGATTTCGTTTTAAGAGACAATGAAGCGTCCAACGCTGAAAGTCTAGGAAAACTCGCCCTAAGTGGGAAGGCCAAGTCCTAGGAAAGGGTGAGTACACCCTCAAACGTTTGGACGACACAAACATTCCTAGGACCTGGAATGCTCAAAAGCTAAGGCGGTGCTACATGTAATCTAAGCATGTTCAAATGTCAAGGCTTGACGACTCATCAATATTCGTGCAGCAAACTAGCAAAACCTATGATCTAATTGTCTATTCTTTCTGTACATGGCTCTTACGCCTAATTGTTAATCCAAGACAATCAATGCATGGTTTTCATTATCTAGATATTTTGTTACAAATGCAAGAAACCACTTTTGGTAACGCGAAAACACCATGGTACAACATGACTCATCAACAAAATTCACTATCTACTGTATGCGCATGGGATGTGACGTTCATACACGAGTTCATTACCAGTTTTATTCGCTCTACCTACACAAAGTTGTTATATTCATGCAAATATTGTAACTTCAAATAAAACTCATTCATTTCATATCACAAGAAGAGTACAACCATCAAGCGTAGTGCGCAATTACATTCAATAACAAAAACCTACAAACATTCATCACTATCCTATCCTTCACTCTCTTCAACTTCCGCAACATCTTGGAATATGTCTTTTAAGCGATCCACGTAATTGTCATGTTGGACTGCCTCGCTCACTAAATCCATCACCGGTAGTTGAAGACGATCGTACTCTCGCTTTGCCTAGGAGAAGGCTACAGCAGTACCGACCCCATGAGTGGAAGCGCGGCTTATATCCCATTGAACGTCCAATGCACGAGTCACATGGTGAGCGCACTCGGTGTAGCCCTGCGCGTATCCATCATGGCACGCTGTGACCATCAGCTTAGCCACAACGTTGTCCAACTCTACTGAGTTCAAGATAGAGTTCGTGATCTACACAATACAAGCAAAAATAGAATGAGAATCAAGGCAAAGTGATCAAAATAATAACGGAGAACTTACGTTAACAACTCCATGTTGTTGCATCCACAACATGGTTCGTCAGGGCTCCAGCAAACTCTCCGCGGTGCCACAGGCTGCTTCAAAATTTTCCAGTTTTTCCTCGCCCCTGCCTACCTTAGCCTTCGCGAGGCGGAGCTTCTCTAGATCCTCCAAGTGCCTGTGTTGCATTTCGGCTTTTTCAACCAAGGCAGCTTGGAGATCTTTCTTAGCACTCTCTAGTGCTACGCAAGCCTCAACCTGATCATGTAATAACAAGGTTAGTCTAAAAACCTTTTGATCCTACAAAATAAAGAAGGGCAGTTCTTACCTCCTTCTGCTCGCTTCGCTCACCCAGATCTCAAAAGAAAGGACGATTTTCTTTACCCTTCTCAAACTCTAAAGTGCTAGGATATCTAACCGGTTATCAAAAGTGCAGGGCGTAGCTACTGGCCTTGATCAGACCCACAGGACACTCATGGAATGGTCCTCTTAGAAAAGATCCGATAGATAGCAGCTACCTAACTTTTAAGCCCTTCACCAATCAAGGTCTTTCATCTAGCAAGTCCTAGTACTATGTTCTCCAAGCTTGAATCAATAGATTGGAGTTCCTCTTCTCTTATTGTTGTTGACGGGAAAGGGATCTCTCTTCCACCGAGGAGCCGTTCGCAGCGAGAAGCAAGGGATGTCGTGAACGGGACTACCAGTAGCTTCGGTTGTTGAATCTCGTGCAAGTTAGGTTCCTTGTCCGACCATCCTATCCTCAAAGACAGCCTTCTAGCTCTTACCCTTCTGCCTTTCGAATACCCCTTCCTACTTCTTCATCCTAGCTCTCCAACTGATTATGATTTTATCTACTTGAAATGCTTACAGCTAAGTGCGGAGAAGGTACCCAGGGGACCAAACGAAACGGCACTGAAGGGAGTCCATCCCTTGAAGTCGTACCCTCCCAGGATGCATGAGTCTTCCGCCGATTGACAGAAATGCCGATTAAGCAATTCCTCTCATCCCGATAAAGGGAGTCACCCGTGACATCAAAATAGCATGTCTATTCTACAGGCAGTTCCTTTTTACCTTCCATTCATTTTGAAAGAGAAGGTTTCCTCTCACCTAAAGAATGGATCAGAGAACGACGGCGCTAATTGCCCCTTTTCAGTAGGGGGCGAAAGGTTAGACCTTAGAAAGTCAGCGAACAGTGGTTCTTCTATGTAGGTATGGCGACTTGAAATCCATAAAGGACTTTAAGGGAGATAAAAGAGGGGCCCTAAAATGCCTCGGGACGACTGCACGTTACATCATAGCAGCACGACCAAATGGAGGCGGAAAGCCGGTTGGGCGCTAGCGCTTTATATTATACTAATCTAATATGAACGAGCCTTGTCTACGAAGCAGAGCGACCTCGTCTTGCTTGCTTCTGGCGAAGCTTCTAGCACTGGATAATAGGCATGGAAGGAATACGACTATTGCTTCCATTACTGACCAGAAAGACACCAAATTCTCCTTTAGGTGCTTCAACTGCGGTATAGGTAGAAGAAGCTGGTACGGAAAAACCTTCTGTATAAGGTTCGAAATGGTGAATTGAGGTAGAGTAGACCGATGATTTACTCCTTTTTCGCGCAAAAGTTCTTCCATTATCTCGGAAATATCGTTTTCTAAATCGCAAGCATTCTTAAAGCTGATACAGAACTCCGGGTCTCTGTTGATTTTAGGCCGGCTCTCGGAAGGAACTTCTCCGCGCCCGCTCACGCTTCGCTGACCTATCGCGTGGTAAAGAGAAAAAAGTACGAAAGAATAGTAAACGGAGCACACCGCAGAAAGACTCCCCTGTAGCGCTATTGGGGGAGTCGAGAGCGCGAGCCCCCTGCCGCATCCAATCCCCGGTCGGATCAAGAACCTGCATTCGCTGGATGATCTGAACCTTGACCTCGAAGAGGTCTTCCAGCTTCCACCCAGACAAAAAAAGTGAGCGCCTAGCGCGAAAGGTTGCTTTACTAAGTAATATAACGTTAGCGCTTTAGTTTGTTTGATTGCTTGTTAGTTTCGTTTTCAACAAGGGGCGGAGCTTGAAGAAGCGAGCCTAGAGTAGCAGCGCAGCGGGAAGGAGCCAAAAAAGGTGAGCGCCCCTGCGCGAGCCTTATTGAAAACTAAAGCAAGAAGGGAGAAGATTGACTTTGAGAAAGAAGGTGCTTGTTGCCACTTTATTAGTAAGTTTACCTCAAGAAAGGTCATAGCCCTCTGGTAGGTTGCTCCGGCATTCTTTAGGCCGAGCCACAGTGCGACCTGGCCTCTTCGGCTGCAGCAACAGCCGCCTCATTCTCTTTCCTTAAGCGCGCCGCCTCGGCCCGCAAACCCATTATCTCATCCCTTAATGATTTTTTCTCGTTATTGTCCTTCTCAAAGGCCTCCCTCCATAACTTGCTCTCCTCCGCAAGTGTGGCAGCGGAGCCTTCCGCCTTCTTCTTCCACCCCAGCATGAACCACTATTCGGTTCACTGGGCTTCGACAAATTTAGCCTTTACAGCCTCCAGCTCTAATTTTTGCGCAGCTACTTGGGCTAGCTCCTGGACCATCTCTTTCTTGGCAGCCTCGAACCTCTCTTGGTCCCGATGCATGCTCCGCCACTCCCTTATGATCTTATGCGTGTTGGAGGCGGAGCTAGCAGCTGACTGGAGGTACGCGCGATATGTTTGCTCGTAGCTCTGTTCTACGCGCGCACATACCTCTGCGGGGGGAAGGCACCCTTAAACCACTACTGGCACGCCTGCCAGTGGCTGAACTTATATCCCTGCCTCAACTTCCACACAGGGTGTGGATCTCAGCAGCGTGGCGATCAGAATATGACCTGTAGTAATAGTCACCCGGGGTTTCATCCGGGCAGATTGGGGACCCTTCATCGGAAGGGCGCCCACCAGATCCCCCGGTTTCACCCTCGGGCGCTGGCTCTGCTGAGTGAGCCCCCTGAGGCGCATCTTCACCACCTTCAACTGTTCACCAACCACCACCTCTTCAACACCTTCAACCACAACCTCTTCTGCCACCTCCTCTTAGGCACCACGGCCCCTACATCCGCTTGTACCTCCGCCACCCCGGCACTGGTCTCACCACCCTTCACACTAGATGCTTGCGCCGTCTCAAACATGGGTGGTGGCATAGATATCTCAACGAGCGCGGCCGGAGCGGTAGGGGCGACAAAAGGTGTCTTGACTTTGCCTGCAGAATAATGGAAAGTTAAAACAAGTGAAACAGGAAGAGAAATGAAGCAAAAAGTGTAAGCCTGGGGAAAGTTTAGCGGCAAGCGCATCAAGGTTCTCGCGTTTCCCAATTATATTCTTCCGCGCAACCTTTTTGGGAGGCTGCGCGACAGTATCTCCCTTTGAAGGAGCCCTCTTCCGCTTAAGAGGCTCAGGGCTAGACTCCACGTCGATGGGGTCATCCGGGGGTGCAACCGGAATCTCTGCCATCTCTTGTGGCTCCGGCTTCGCCTTCCTCAGACCTACGGGTGCAAGACCCTCCAAGGAATCAGAGACTACTACATAGTCATTCCAAGTGTCTGGCACAGAACACGTACCTTTGGGGCCACCACGATTGGCTCCGCGCGTTTCTTCTTCTTGGAGTCTAGGCCAACACCGAAGTTCTTCAGCGCGCCTGCATCAAGGAGCAACATAGTAAGCAATCTGAAAAGACGTAAAATCAATTAAACTATGAACGGTTACCACTCTCAGGCGCAGGGGCCGCCAAGTTTGCGCTCCTTGGTAGCTCAAAATTTCCAAGGATCTGCGCGTGCCAAGTTGGCTCCTCTGGGCTGAGGGGGACATTCTCCATCCGCCCTCTCTCCCTCTGAAAGGCCGCTATATAAAGCGCCACCCCTGCAAAAGCGCGCATAACGTTAGTCCGCGCACAAGGAGAAATAAGGAAATAATGGAAGAATGAAACAAGGGTACTTACTCTTATCCTCTTCCATGTAGACCAGCTTCTCCCGGCGGCCGGGCTTCCACAGAAGGCTCATGCCCGCCACCACCAGTGCCCTCTTTGGCAACTGAACTGCCGGGATCTCCTTCATCTCCTGGTACCAAGACTCATCCGTCGGTATCGAGGACGTCTCAACAGGAATATCCTCCGCCCCCCCCCCCCCCGAAGTGCATCCGGAGGGGAATAACGCCGGCCTTTATGTAATTTTTTTTTGCTTCCAGTCATGGTAGGACTTCGGTAGAGAGTGCATGATCTTCTTCGCCTGGATCCTGTGCTGAAAGGAATAAAATCCCATCGAGCAGCGTAACTGGTAGAACACCCTGAACCGGTTAATGGTTGGGTGAATACTCATTCCTTGGGAAACCGCAACCTGGAGGCCAGCCGTTTGAAACTGGCTGGAGACCACTTCAACGCCGACAATGATGTGGAAGCCTCACTAGCAGCAGCACTCTCTGGTCAACGAGTCGCCATATGAGATCGCCGGAGAGAAGAAGATTTTAGAGAAAGAAGAGAGAACAATAAAGAAGAGAGAACAAGAATTCAGAGAAAAGAAGATTTGAGAGAAGAAGATTTGAAAGCGTGAGTTCTAACCCTAAGAGGTCCGTATATTTATACCCATCGCATTTAATGCGATGGGGAAGCGTGACGCCTCGGCAGACCAAACAACCAATCCGTGTCTGACGCGTGGAGGGCAAGTGGGCAACTGACAGTCTCCACACTCGCGTGGCTGGTACTTTCTCTGGCATTCATTAATGAAAAAGAAGCTGCACTGTTGACAGCATGCTGCAGCTGCAAAAGTCACTTCCGCCTCACCTTTTTTCTCACCAACTCGCCTGCAACATCAGCATGACGAAAATCCAAATTTCAAAGACCTAATCATGAGCAAAGGTTTCCCCAACACAAAGGTTTTCTTCATCCCTTGTTGAATTCTTGCCGTTGAAATAAGCGCGCGTACATGAATTCTTATAGTCCAGCACTCCACCTACTTGCCGATCCACATATAGGAGCACCACTGGACTGGGGGGACTTGGAGGGGTATGGTCCCAAAAACTCTGCGCCTGCGCAAGCACCATACCCTCATAATGACAACAGATCACAAAGATAACCTTGCGCGCAACGCGCAAGGGTACGCCATTCTTGAAACTAGCAGGTTGCCTAACAAACCTTGCGCACCCTCGCAACGACAAGTTAAACCTGGAATCGTAGACCCTTGACCCTGCGCTGATTGATCAAACCTCTAGACGCAAATTCCTAAAACCTCGCACAAGGCTAAGACTAAGATGAGAGCAACTCATAGTCTTGAGAACAAAAGTACTTAATCTCTACAACTCCGCGTTGGCTAGAAAGCACTGTTAAAGCCACGCGGAAGGGAGAAGCGCAATGAGGCATTGACCAAGTACAAGGGTACAAACTGGCAGAGTTGTGTCCAATAACCGCTCAGCAGGTTGTGCCAGACCACGTCGCATGATGAACAGTCATGCAGAGGGCAGAAAGTACGTAAGGACGTACACGTGGCACTAACCAACTCACGCCAGCGACTGTCACACGATCTCCACTACCGGCTGATGACAGGTCCGACAACGAGGACAACTGCCAGGACACGTGGCTCCATTCACCATGCGCCAAACGCACCTCCTACCAGAGGCCATTAACGGTCGATGTAGAGGAGACAGAATGGATATTCCTGGTTGTCGTTTCCAGGCCCAAGGCCCATCAGCCCATCTCCTACACACCTCTCTTCGTCTATAAAATAAGGATCACACCACAAGGTAACACAGATTATTACGATCACAATACTAATACATGTTTTGAGCTCACTCATTACTCGCTTATTACTTTGCAATCCTTGATACTTATTCTCACTCCGGAGTGTGGTCACGGAGAAAACGCTCCCCCTTTCTCCCGTGACGAGGCTAACGACGTTTCTAGTTTTGCAAGGAGCTTGAAGCAAGACCATCCCGGAAAGCAAACGAGAGATAACCTTTTATACAGAGACGTTGAGCTGTAACTGAGATATTTCCAGATATTCTCCTTATTCAGCCAGTGTTTCTTCACTTGGTTTTGATTATGTTGAAACAATTACATTTGCTTCCGCTGAATACATACTTTGATTTGGAAATGTTTAATTTGAAATACACTAATTATGTCGGAAAGGCATTTGTGTTAATATTTTGCTATTAGTTCAACGTGATCAGTGGTTGGATCCTAGTACGTCATGCGTCCACGGTAAAACCCAACCGGTGCTAATTTACGGAAACTGGGTACCAAATACCGTACCAAATATATAGGAAGATACGGGTATGAGTACGAGTACGGTACCACGCTTTGGTACCATTTTATTTTTATTTAGTTTTTTAGCACTTGTACGGGCACTAAATAGGTAAAATTGGTGCGAGTACCAATACGATATGGGTACCATATAGGTAAAATCAATACGAGTATTATAAATAACATAATACGAAATAAAATATAATTTTAAAATAACTTTTAAAGGTATACATAAAATTCGGTACCAGTACATGTTTTTACTTGTACTCGTACCCGTATCAATACCGAAAGTACCGCATACCAAAATTAATAAAACTGGGTACCGATACATGTACCAAATACCTAAAATCGATACGGGTACGATGCGGTACAGGTATTTAGGAAAAAAGCCCATCCCTAGTGGAGGGGAAAAATGTAACTAATTACCTATAATTATGTTAAAACTTAGAAATTTAAGTGTAATAAGATTGGGAGGGGGGGGGGGTGGTTAAAATATAATTATTGTTTAAAAAACAAATTTACCCTTATTTTAGGAATGTATTTATAAATTAAAAGAGAAAAAAATATTATTTTTTGAGTATCTTAAAATGCTCCTTACTCATGCATTATAATACAATATATTATTTAATATACCTTGTAAATACTAATTTAACTATTTAAGCATTTCAATAAACATAAATCAATACTGGAAAAAAAAATTTAACAAAATTTTATGCGTCAAAGAGTATTCAGGACACATGATGTTTTTCCAATAACTGAAACACAAAAAAATATTAGATATGTAATCACTATTTGTTTATTTGTTTGGTTCTAACTTAGAAATGAAACCAAAACATATTAAAGTAGTTTTTACGTATATGATAATAAAATGACAAAAAGTAAGAAAAATAATAAAAAAGGCATAGCTTAGTAATGAGCGCATGCTAGTAAACCCGGGTAGTGTATTTTAGATTGCTAACAATGCTTCACTAAATGTTCCCTTTATATATTTGTTGAATTGGATTTTGAATAATTTAATTGAAGAAACGTGTATCTCCGGATAGATATTCTTAGGTTGACTTTCACGAGGATAATCAGATTTGTGGTTTACAACAGAACAACCTTAAGACTCGTCACACGAATGGAGGTATTACTGTGACCACCATTCGAAGTAAAAATAAGAACTCAATTATGAGAATAAATTGTAGAGAGAGAGTGAGAGTATATTCAAAGAGTAGATGATCTAACCTTTGGTTTAGTCTCACGTATTTATAATGATCGATGGTTAGAGTTTCCCTTTATTTGCATTGGGATCGTACCCGAGATAGAAGATCATATAGATCTTTCTAATATTTGGGAGATTCAGTTGTTTTTTAATGATATCCATTTGCACGAAATAGAATATTTGGAACATGTTAGCAAATTATTGTCATAAAGGTGGTTGACCAGTTCGGGTTATGCGAACCGGGTCAGACCTCGTCACCAACCATTTCATGGCGTTGATATGCAAAAGATAAGGAGATACATGCGCCAATCGGTCTTTTATCCCGATTGCTAAGTGTTATATGCCTTAGGTTCAAGGCTTAATGTAAAACTATTATCGAGTCGATGGTCTCACTGGAAGCAGTCTTAATATTTCTTTAGGGTAGAGGTAAGGTTGTCTACATCGTACCCTCCTCAAACCCTACCTTAACTTTTCTATTAGTAGAATTTAGTGAGTATGATGATTGAAGAAACACTAAATAGCCAATGATGAACTAAATATTATAGTTGAGTCGTCTCGTATAAGTTGGTTCATTCTCCTTCTTTCACTCGACAAATGACTGATTCTTCCTAAGATTCCTTCAAAATGAACGACATCGGTGACTTGTCACAAGGAGGAGAAGATGGGGGTCTCCTTATAACTACCCTCCGGCGCGAGAATAAGTAATCCATTTGAGGATAAGTGTGTGTGTAAAGTAAGAGAGCGAGAAATCGAATCCTTAAACCTGGAGGTTGAGTCTTCTATTTATAGCTGGAGAATTGCAAAGGATAAGGACTGCCAGCTGGCCGTTTCTCGCCAGCTGTCCGACTAGAAGGAATATCCATTCTGTCTCCTCTAACGCAACCAGGCCTTGTGTTACACCCCAACCAATGGCAGAAACATTGGGGCGGGATGAAAACGAGATTGCAAGAGTCATCATAACACTAATGGTGCCAATTTTGATTAAACATAAATTTTATTTCATTGCTAAGAACAAGTACAATTGTTTTGCAACAAATTACAACATGTTGAACAAAAGCAAAATACAACAAAGTACTAAATTTAAAGGTGTGTTTCTAGTCATCCTACTAGATTCCATTGGTCATCAACATCATCATCAATTTCCTGCAATATGTATTGAAGTATAGTTCAATACAAGATTATTGGCGAGCGTACAAGTTTGATTACTAACATAAGTAATAAAGTTTAAACAAATCCACATGGTATAATTTGTTAACTAACAATAACATATGATACTAGCATGCAACTATACGTGTTAACCCAAATATTCCTGCTAGCGTAATCCAATTATAGCAATGAATAGACCGTTTTGTTTACTTAACATGACCTCAAGAATACGGGTGGTGCGTTAATCCTATAGTGCTATACATGTTAAGAGAGGCTGGTACGAAGTTAATGACAAGTATAAATCATAAGAATAGTCTAGCATATATGAATTCAAGTATAACATATCAAGCATGTATATAGGATTGTTTGTTTGTGTTTTAAGCATAAAGTATATGATTGCGTGATTTTGATATCATATATGTATTGCACCCAAAAGTGTTAAAAGTAAAAACGGGAGTCGAGTATACTCACAGTTTTGCAAAGCGTTCCTAGAAATCCGTGAGTTGTTAAGTTTGGAGGATGGAACACCGAAGTTACTCTACATGGGGGAAAGGAAGGCATGTGAGTATTCGGAGTTGGTGGAGAGTTTGGATTCGTAATATCTAAGTATATAAAAGTATGCATACAAAAATAAATATCTAGTCTTAAACACTCGTTTTGACACTTTTATGTGATTTCATGGGTAGAATTTGCCCATTAGAATCGTAACGAGAAGTTTCGTACATAGATAATATAACCCATGTTCATGATGTGTAACCATAATCCGGTTGAAATCAAGAATACGGCCATGTATATATTTATATATTATATAGTACATTTTATAGTACGTCCATTAAGAATGCCATAGAATTCATATAGGTCATGCATGGAGGTAGGATGATAAACATCCATTAAACCTCATTGTATAGATTCCCCGAAGTACAAAGTTTTCCAACTTAGTTGGTAAACCCGGTTGGTGATGAATGAAAATAAATTACAACTATGCATTAACATACTAAGTAGCTAAATAAGGACAACCCGGGCGTGTCATATCCAACATGGCAAATCTTGGAGGCGAGGCGGGATTAACTTACTTTAGGACTAGCAAACTACTTAGTGGAGATGAATAAAATCATCAAGTGAGGTGGTGGAATAAGTTTGGATAGCCAAGGCTTCCATGTTTCACACCTTTACCAAAACACAAGCCTTGCCATATGAACTATGGTAGACTTGGATGGTTTCATCTCTTGGGGTTGTCTAAACCCTAACAAAATAGAAAGTTTATGAGGTTCTTGGATTTCTAAACTTATGAGAATCAACCATTAACAAGTCCCATAACCATGGATGAGTTTAGGAACATGTTAGGCATGAGATCCAAGAAAAAAAGTAAAGTTTCATAAAAGTTTACAAGGTGATATTCCAAAACAGAAAGTTTGGACCTCAAAATGGTGATGTTCCACCTTAGTTTACCATGGTAAACTTGTGAAAACACTCCAAGAGGTGTTGCAAGCTTTGTAATGGAAGATAAGATGAAGAAAAGTGAAGAAAAGTGCTCACTTTGGCACTTAGAACAATCTGCCTTTCTGAAGTTTGCAACTGATTTGAGAGAGTTTTAAGAGTGTAGAGGGGTTTGAAAAGTGAAAATGGGTGAATGGAGGCTTGTTTATATAGAGATGAGGTAGGATTTTGTGTTTATGAAGGTTTAAAGATGATTGGGGAGGAGAAAGGTAGAGAAAGTTGGCCAATCTGCAGCAAGGAAACAACCCGTCTTCGGATTGTGGGGCTTCGCGTCACGCAACAGAAAGAGAGAGGGGCGTCGCGTAGCATGACGCTTCCTTTGGCCAGCCAAGTGTGATTTATTCCATTTTGGCCCCTGATCTTTGTTTCTTTTATCAATTTAAGCTAAAACTTAAGTATTTTGCATGTTTTCAAGTATATAAAGCATATGTAAGTATAACTCGAGTATTGTGGATGCATGTATGGGTATTTGCACATATAATGAGTATCAAAACACGCATTTAAACGATTGATTGCATGTATAACAAGTATGTATAAAGTACTAATTTCCTTACGATCAAAGTCTCGGATTACAAAGTTAGAAGTGAAATACAAAAGAAGATACGAATACAAGTTTCCATAAATAGAAATATGATTACGCTTTCTAAATAAGGAAAGTACGCAATGCGAAGCATTACACCTGGTCGCGCACTGGAGGTGACGTGGCGTATGCTTATTCGCTCTAGCTCATCGTCCTTTTGTACCGGATGTCGATCTGTCCCATGAAGATCTTGCGATTGTCTTGGCGTCTCGCCATTGGTGCCACATATCGTCCTTCCTGTCTGCTAGGAGCATCTTCTTGTCGCTAAGTGTATCATTCAAGAGCCTTTTAAAACCTTCTAGATGTCTTCATAAGGCGATATCTCACTTTTGGAGTGGTGTAGTTTCGTTAACACGTGTCCATATGTGGTTTGAGACCATACCTCTTCAATGATGATGATAACATTTGGAAAAATGGATAACTTGTCATCGTCACCATTGTTTTATCCATTTGTCAAATCTTTTAAATTGTAATATCCATTTTGCCAAATCTATTAAATTATAATGACAAGTTTTCACAAATATAGGTATGTGAGAGGGGATCGGCTCTCCTCTTATGAGCACCGGACCGATTCGACTCAGCTAACAGAGGCAGAATTCATTGTTAGAGAGTTGGACAAACAAACAATCAAGTATGCTGCTTAAACGCCTTTGATTCGCATTAATAAATGTGAAGGTTATAGACGAGTAAACAACTGGACAGGGCTTCGCCTAGTCACACACCAAGTGCTTCTCAACACAACACTCAAGCTCCACTTTTATAGGCCAACATGGCTCGCACAAGGAGTGAGTGAGTGTAGGTAGGCTCGTACGAGCCACAACAATCACTCGTACGAGTCATACCAAATATATACAAATGACATTCTAAGCCCTTGTCACTCGTACGGGCCACAACAATCACTCGTACGAGCCACTATGATACATAAAATATGACATTTTCTAAGCCCTATTTACACAACTGACATATCCTAGACATAGGCAATAGACATTATGCACCAACAAACTCACCCTTGATTGTTGCCGTAGTATTGGATAGTCTTCAAATAAAAAAATTTCTTCAAAATTCTTCAAAAATATTTGACATGTGATCGGTACGTCGTATGTCTGTCTGTAAGAGCCTTCGTGATCGACAGCCGGCTCAGAAAATCTAACACTTCTCTATATGCTGCGATCTCTGGAATGTTCTCATCTAATAAATAACAGATGTTGAGGAATGGAGAGAACGAAGACTTCTTCATTTGCAAACATAAACATTTCAAACGCTTAGAAAATTTTCAAAATTTTCAAATCTTACATACTCGTACGACTCACCATTCGTACGAGTCAGATAATCACAACGACATAGATTCAAGTCTGAACAAGACCCTTATAATTGGGACTTAACAGTTTTTAGGATTTGCACAGTCTTGCTCGTACGAGTGGTGCATCGTACGAGTCAAAGAGATTTATGACATTTAAGGACAAGCTCGTATGAACAATCACTCGTACGAGTGATGGTAATAATCTGACATTTAAAAAGCCCGCTCGTACAAGCTAGTACCTTTCACTTGTTTATTTTTCTGATTTTTGTGAAATTATCTATTTTTGCTACCCACTCAGTTGACCAAGTCCAAGTTAATGACCCTGGTTAACCGATATTCCTACCAAGTCCAAGTTAACGACCTTGGTTGACCGATGTTCGACCAAAACATATTTCTTTTAAAAATTTAAAGTCTCAAGTAAATGAACTTTTTGACGTTTCAGGATATTCTTCTTTTCAGATTAGCTCCCAGCCCATGATCTTCAGCTATCCTCCAGCAACTGTCGCCTTGACTTGGACTAACATTATTTTCATCATCGGTAGACTAAAATCTAAGATAGATTGCTAAAAATAGACTGAAAATCTTTATGAGTTTTTTCTTAAAAGAAAGATAAAGAAAATAAAGATGTATTTACATACAAATTTTTGTAGTTTTATGTTAGAGGATCACATCAGTTATTTAGACAAATCACTAGTACCGTTGATCTTGGTAATAACTTTAAGATCTTAAACAGAGTTACTTATTGCCAATATCCTTATCCACTTAAACCTATACACGTTTCTCAATTGTTTCAAGATATGCTACGTAGCATTAAGGAACATGAAGTAACTGTGTTTCCCATCTCAGAATATACTCCGTATCAAGATTCCCAGAATTTCATCTCACAGGTGAATATATCTAACTGATATCTGTAAATGGGGTGAAATGCGAGACCTTGAGAGCTCAGGTTAGTATTTCCATACAGAGAAAGAGATGAAGGCTTGACTTTAGGTTGTGTTCCATTTAGGAATCTTTTGAACTGCAGATGTCGTAAATTTTTATGACATATTCATTTTTTGTGCAGCTTTTGGAGGTGAATAATGTGTAAAGTATTATACAAGTTGTAGGTCATTGCTGACGCAAAATCAGAAGAACTCGTATAATACCCAATATATCAACTAAATACAAAGACCTAGTATCATAGAATCTGGTATTCTCTCAAACGAAATTTCGGAGTACTAAGTCCATATATCCGAGAGATGTTGACCCACAAATTACTCAGTTTTTCTTTTAGGTTTATATCTTGAAGAACAATTTACTGAACGAGTGAAGCCTATTAGCACTTCATCAGTAAGACCTGTTAAATTACCCATTTAAACGTTCCATATCTTTAGCATACTGTGATAGTCCACTGATGTAATACGATTACCTCTTTTTCACAAAAGACTCTTTTTGTCCTTTTTAATGTTTTTGTATTTTTCATAACTATTCTCCCCCTAAAATCAAAAACATATTTTTTGTTTTCAATTTTTTAGTAAGAAAGAAAAATATGTGTAGAAAAACATGTCATACCGATGAGAATCACGTTAAGTCCTCGTCATCCTCAAATTCAACCTTATGTGTATCCCCTATGTCAGATTTCTTAAACCATTTAATTTTAAAAGATTTTTAAATCTTGATCGATCAAATGCTTTAGTGTAAAAATATGCTTTTTGGTCATCAGTGTGGATTTTTTCAATTCTAACCAACTTTTCTCGTAACAATTACCGATAAAGTGGTGTTGAATTTCAATATGTTTAGTGCGTGAGTGTTGAACTGGGTTTTTAGTGATATCAATAGCCGCCTTGTTATCTACATATATGGGCGTGTCAAGAAATTGCAGTCCGAAGTCTCTCATCTGCTGTTGTATCCAGAGTATCTGGGAACAACAGCCGGATGTTGAAACGTATTCAGCTTCACATGTAGAGAGAGTGACCGCGGTCGTTTTTCTTGCATTGCCACGTTACCAAACGGGTTCCATAGAACTGACAACCAGCCGTTGTAGATTTGGCATTAAGCTTGCAACAAACGAAATCGGAATCTGAATAACCCGCGAGATTGAAGTCGTCATATCGAGGATACCATAAGCCAGTGCTTGGACGTCCTTTCAAATATCGCATGATTCTTTTGACGGTTAATATGTGTGACTCTCTTGGATTAGACTGATATTGGGCGCACAAGCATGTTGGATACATGATATCAGGTCTTGAAGCTGTAAGATACATCAAGGATCTGATCATGGAGCGATATAATGTTTCATCACTTTGACTCCATGAGCGTCTGGACAAATGCCATGGTTTGGGGCTAATGGAGTTGATGCTGGCTTAGATCATGTCATGTCAAATTTCTCTGACACATCATGAACATACTTCGTCTGATGAATGAATATACCATCAGGCAATTGCTCAACCTGAAGTCCTAAGAAGAACTTCATCTCCCCCATAACACTCATTTCAAACTTCTTTTTCATGATTTCTTCAAAGTCTTTACACAGCTTATCATTTGTCAATCCGAAGATGATATCATCCATATAGATTTGTACGATAATCAGATTTCCATCCACTTCCTTGGTAAAGAGGGTACCATCTACTGTGCCTCTTGAGAAACCGTTTCCCAAGAGATGCTTGGAGAGCGTCTCGTACCAGGCTCTCGGGGCCTAGTGCAATCCGTATAACGCTTTGTTCAACATATAGACCTTATCCTTATGCATCGGATCGACAAACCCGGTGGTTGGATGACATACACCTCTTCGTTTACCTTTCGGTACAGGAAAGCAGACTTCACATCCAATTGGTACACCTTGAAACCTTTCCACGAAGCAAAGGCTAAGAAAATGCGAATAGCTTCAAGATGAGTGACATGGGCGTAGACTTCATTGTAGTCCATCCATTCTTGCTGATGGAAACCCTGGACCACGAGCTGAGCTTTGTTTCTGACCACAATACCTCTGTCATCTCTCTTGCACTTGAAGAACCATCGTGTATTAATCTTTTTATGATGATCAGGTAGGTCAACAAGCTTCAAGACACCAAGTTTCCGGAATTGAAGCAACTCTTCCTGCACTGCATCCACCCAGCTTTCCTCTTTCAATGCGTCTTTCCAGTTTCCTGGTTCAATCTACGAAACAAACAACTGTAAGAAAGTCTGGTATTTAATGGAGTAACACTAGTATAAAAGCAACTTAGATCCTTGTTGATCTGATTGCGAGTTTTCACTCCTGTTTGTAAGTTGTCAATAATATTCTCCGACGGATGGTAAGATAGTGTCCTGGGCATACAAGTTCTTCTTCTGACGGTACTTCAGGTAGGTCAAATGAATTCCACAACCCATCATAGTTGAACAGCCACATCGATCCCCAGATTTCTGCATAGGCATAGTATATCTTTGACAATCAACATGCTGTGCAAGAATAACCTGGTTAGGACTTGGCAAGAAGACTTGCTTTTGTGGACTAGCATAACCGATGAAAATCCTTCCAAGGATTTGGCTCCAAATTTACCGTCTGGGTCCAGAATAGTACACGGCGATCCAAAAGGCTCCAAAAATGCTAGGTTTGGCTTTTGGTGGTTTAGAAGCTCAAAACATGTCTTGTTGTGAGGCTTGACAGTCAACACACGGTTAAGGGTTGTAACAAGCTGACGCGACTGCTTCGCTCTAGAAACTAATTTGAAGTTTGGAATCAGCGAGCATTGTTTTGGCAGTCTCGATCAGTGTGTGATTCTTAAGTTTTCTACTCCATTTTGTTGAGGAGGATAGGGAGCGCTGAATTCATGAAGAATCCCTTTTCGTTGCAGAATTTGAGCATCCTCTTGTTCTTGAACTCAGTACCATTATCATTGCGGATTCTCTTGATAGGCAAGTGATACAGGTTTTCAAGTTTCTTAAAGAGAATCATAAGACTTTCAAACGTTTCATCTTTACTCTCCAGGAAGAAAACCATGAGAATCTTGAAAAATCATTTGTCACGACCAGGCAATATAGATCTCCAGAAATGCTTTTCACGTTTACTGGCCCAAAGAGATCCATATAAAGCCTTTCTAGTGGTAGCTTAATAGAGTTAAGCAACTTTCTTGGGTGTGATTTCTTATGCTGTTTCCCTTCTTACAGCTCAGACAATCATCAGATAAATGAAAATTCTTCAAATTAACACCCTCCACTAGGTCGTTGTGCACAAAATAATTCATCTTTCGCAGGTGTATGTGCCCCATCTTCAAATGCCATAAGATTAACTCCTTCTCCGTAGCTTTAGAAACAAAGCATTGAACCTTCTTTGATGAAGTGGATGCGACACTCATATCTAAGACATAAAGATCATTCTCTCCTGGAGCGCGCATAAGGATCCACTCCTCAGGAATTTTTAATCCCGGCTTGAGAATCAAGCATTCCTTATTGTGAACGGGGATCGTGCTCCCGAAATGAGCAACCGACCTGATCTCGCTCAACTAGCAGAGGTGGAATTCATTGCTAGAGAGGTAGACAAAACGAACAAGATAGTACTTACTGGTTTAACTACTTCTGATGTATTAAAGACATTCAAATACATATGCGAGTAAACAAACTGGCAGAGCTTTGCTGTATCAACTGACAAATCACTAACTAGCTCTAACACAACACTCCTCTATTTATAGGTCGACATGACTTGTTCTGGAGTGCGTGTTATAACAGTGATGTGACTATGCTTCGTACGAGTATATGCTTCGTACGAGTGAGACACTTGTATGAATCACTTAGATGCTTCATACGAACCAATCTAATAAACATAAAAAAATTACATTTTCACATATAAACATTAACGTGAAAGCTCTATATACATTACACACATATCCTAGACGTAGGCAATAGACATTATGCACCAACAAACTCCCCCTTGGATGTTGCCGTAGTCTGGATAGTCTTCAAAAAATCTTTAATAGATTTGACTTTAACGCCCAAATAATCTCTTTGGTGGCTTGCGACGCTCCTCAAAAGCAATTGGCGTTTGATCTGTCGGATGAGGTCAGTTCACTGTATTGCCAAATCGAAAGCTCCTTATCGATGCTATTCTAGCACGCTCTGCAATCCGAGCTTCATTTTATTCTTTTTTCTTTGTCTCTTTTTCTTCAAGCTTCCTCCACGAAGTTTTCCAAGTCGATCCGGAATGTATGTCATTTGCAAAGCAGACATTGAAAATCTTCTGGTATTGGAGAGCTTGCTCCTTGTCTTTTTCATCAAAACTTATCTTACTGTAAAATAGACATTCAATATCTTTCTTTGAACAATTTACTAGCCACATTGGCTCTAGTACTCGAATGCCACACCATAGCCCGTATATGCGTTTATGCGCTATGACGGCTTCGGTTAACTCCTCTGTAATCTTCCACGAGTCTTAGTCTGGGTGCACGCATACAACAGCCTCTCTTGTATTCGAATCATAATGCCACCACTTGAAGATCGTATAAAAATCCTGCTCCATTCATAACATAGGCATATTTTTCATTACTTTCACCTCTTTACGACGAGCGTTACATCTTTCTCTTTCGTCACTGGATCTATCTTTGTGATGCGTCTAGGAAAGTGAGGTTTCTAGTGAGTAAATCCATGTAAAGCCTCCAGCTTGATCAACTTCCAAAGCCTCTAGTCGTGAAATTTCATCTTGAGATTAATCATCTTTGTTTGCACCAATTCTTTAATATCCTAGTAAGGCAAGGACTTGATATCGTTGAGATATCGGAAATACTGAATACCAAACTCCCTTTTGATCGCATAGACGTTCAACTCTTCGATCCAACCCCAACTTATGATATCCCCTAGTGAATATCAGCATCATGAGTGAAAAATGCAAAGGGACGTTTGAATTTACGCTCGGCTGGTGCACTTTTGACCATTTCTTCTTCATCTCAGCATTTCAGCACTGTTTAATTGTTGAGGAATATTTCTTTGCTTTGCAGCTTCTTCAACTTTACGCTTTAACATATCTGCATTCTCAGCTGCAAATAATTCGACAAAAGTTGGGGAGTCCTCTGTACCCTGATAGGCAATATTAGCATCTTCATCAGAATCATCCTTCACGACAACTCGATCATATTCGTTAGCATCCTCAACGTCTTCAAATACAACGCATTAGGTTCAAAAGCATCAATCTCGTTCAATTCATCTTCAAAATCGAACTTAAAATTTCCTTCATTTATTCCAACATCTCTGCAATCTCCTCCTTTGTGTAACTATGCACAAATTCTCCCTCTTCCACATCATGCTCAAGATACAGTACTTTCGGCTTTGGCACGACAGGAATAGATAATATTTCTATTTCTGGGAGGATTCCTGTCTGCTGAGCATCAACAGATTCGTTACCTCGATAATTCCTTCTCTCTTCTATAGTCTGATTAGAAGAGTCATCAAGATACTTAGTGACATCCACATCTTCATTCATTTTTGAATCTGTTACATAAATTCCAGTACCACCTACATTATCATCATTATCATCGTTCTTATCAGACCTACTAGGAACAATATCTATCTTTATCAGCATCCTCTAAGTCTACATCTTTTTCAACATCTTCAGCAGCATCATCAATCTCTTTCAAGTGAATCAATATCAACATCCATTGGTCGTCCAATCAGAATAAACTTTCTCGACTCCACATATACCACTATATCCGTATAAGTTACTGGCACAGATTCAACTTCTGGCTCAGCATGATCAGTGATAGAATCCTCCACGATTTTAGCTTTTCTCTTTCCCTGAGCATCAGATTGTTGCTTTGCAAGTCTTTTTCTTTCCGCAACACGCTCTCGAGCCTCAGATCGCTCAATCTCGTCTATTTCTTCAGCAATATTCAAATCCAACTTTTTCACTAAAATCGTCTCAAACAAACTCATTCTTCTATCACTTCGCAATCTTTCTTCTCATATTCTGACATTCGACGTCTCAACCTCTCATTTTCTGAAACAATACTATCCAACATAGCTTTCATTTGCTGTTTTTCCTCAATTTAAACCGTCTATCTGTTCAACCATTTCCTGTTTCTCAGCAGGCAACACATTGATTTGTTCTTGCAGTTCAACAATCTTTACTGTGTTAAGCAAAACCTGCTTTTGTAGCTCATCCACCCATGGATCATTAAAAGAAAAATCACCTTCTAGAAGATCACCAAATCAAAGTTAAGATTAAACTAAGATGGTGATGTTTGAGAAGTATGTGGTGGTTGTTGTGGAGTTTGCTTTTGTGGTTGAGGTGTTCGTTGTTGAGGTTGTTGTTGAGGAACTTGTTATTGTGGCGGTGTTGGTTGCTACTCTGGTTGCGGAGGAGATTTTGGAGCTTGTTGTGGTGGAGACTGTGGAGTTTGTCGTGGTGGTGTTGATGGAATTTGATGTGACGGTTAGACCATGACTTCTTCAACATTAGGTTAATAAATAGTCTCTTTGGATCTGATTGTTGGAGATTCAGAACTTCGAACAGTAGATCGTTTATCCTCCTTTGCCTATTGATTGGCGTGCTAAAGATAGCTTTAGAATCTGATTCAGATGGTACATATGTTGTATCATCTTCTCCTGTAGCTTTACGTTTTCGTTCTTCAGTTTTACGTTTGTGTTCAGCCTGACGCTTTTTCTCTATCTTCTGCGCCTTCTTTATTTCTTCTTCTCTACGTTCATCCGAATTAGTACTCGACGAAGAAACCTCCTCAACTACTTTCTCAGTACCGAAAGCTTGACGTTCAATATCAGCTGACATATCTTCAACATTTTCTTTAATGTCTGGTTCATCACGAAGACCATAACTTCCAGCAGCTGCTGTAGCTCTCTTTTTCTGAACTTTTGGAACTGATGTAGAAGTTGTAGCAGTTGTACGCTTAGCCCCCTTTTCACCATCCTTCACAAACCACAGACTTCTTTTCGCAACAAACATAGATAAAGCTTCAAGTTCTTCGTCTTCGTCACCACTATCATCCTTCCTCCATCGACCTGGTGCTGGTGAAACATAATCTTTATCAACAATCACACCGAACATAGGTCTAGCGTTAGGAGCATTCTTAATATGCAAATTCATCTTTCTTAATGTAGAAACGTCCATATGTTTAAGCTTCAAAATATCATCTGCACTTTTCTTCAGATCAGGATGTAGATAATCGAGCATCATCTGTACAAATCTTGGATATTGCAGAAATTTCTCCCTTTGAATGTTCTGAACCATTTGCGTGAAAATAACTTTTGAAAAGTTATATAGTATCAATGCAGTAATCATGCACATCTGGTAATCCACAAGATCATCACATCCTCCTTTACGATGACTAAGACCGTGAGCTATAACATGAGCCAGATATCTAAAAGGTGCGCTCAAGTTGGCTTTCTTGAAAGGTGCAGCATTAACAAATCCAACATATACCATACGATAAAAGCAACCTTTCACCATGTACTCGGAAAATCCTGTTGGATCATTCTCATTGTCTTTGAACTCTAACACTATTCGTATCAATTCTTCATTAATCTTGACAGGAATATCTTCGTCATTAATCTTCACAGCAGACAAAATAGCATTATCCTCTATACTGAACTCTGCAACATTCCAGAAGTATTCAACGTGTGACTGGTAAACATTATGTCTATCGGTAAGCGCTTTAGTCACCCATATACGTGTTAGAAAATCAAGAATTACTCTATACGCAGCAATTTATGGAATTGATCCATTTGTTAGGCAGCAAATATTGTGAAATGGTGAGAATGAAGATTTCTTGGCCTGTTCACAAACTTTACAAAATAACACTTTCATTCGTACGAAACATAGTCTTGTACGCAGCAAATACTTAGTAAAATTCGAAAATTCAACATTTTATTTTCACTTCGTACGAAATATCATTTCATACGAAGCAAACACTTAACCCAATTTTAAAATTCAACATTTCATGTTTACTTCGTACGAAACAATTTCTTCATACAAAACAAAACAACAAAACAATGAAAGATTGGCTCCGTACGAGCCAATTCTTCGTACGAAACAATTCGTCATTCCAAAATACCCAAGTGAAATCAGAACTTAAAACTTGTCGATTTTAACAAATTAATAGTCGATTTTCATGTTATTAGTGCCGATATTAACGTTTTTAAAGTCAATTTTAAATTTTATCGGTCCAATTCCCCTAGATCTAAGTTTTAAGTCCGATTTGTTCAGATCTGACATTATAACAACATGGTTTCTGCAAAATTACCTTCCCCATTGTAAAAGGTGTGCAAATCAACCTTCTCAATGTGATTAGAACCGAGAATAAGCCAAGAAATATGATTTCAGCAGATGTTTCGTACAAAATCCTCTAACTCGTTCAATAGTTCTTCAGAGACAAATAACTTTATTTCGTACGAAGTTCAGAGGTTTATATAGAAGATGATTTGCTTCGTACGAACTTATTGGTTCGTACGAAATATCCTCATTTCATACGAAGTAGTTCATTTCGTATGAATCATTGCTGAAATTTTGAACTTTTGATTTTTATTTTTGAATTTTTCATTTTATCCATTTTTTATCTGTTTAAAATCTACTTGGTTAACCAAGTTTAAGTTAATGACCCTTGTTACTCGATTTTGTCTACCAAGTCCAAGTTAATGATCTTGGATGACCGTTTTTGACCCAAAACAAATTTCTTTGAACATGTAAAGTCTCAAATTAATGAAGTTTATTGGCGTTTAGATACATTTCTGATAAAAATTAGCTCCCAACCCATGGTTTCAGTTCTCGCTCAGCAAGATGTTGCTTTGATTTCAACCATCAGTGTCCTCAAAATCGGTAGACTAAAATAAATCTAATCAAGCTAAAAAAAACTGAAAATCTTTTTGGATTTTTAAGAAATTTATCAAAAATGACATACATATTTTTGTGAGTTCTGTTTTTTAGAGAATCATATCAAGTACATAACAAATCACCAGTACCATTGATCTTGGTATACTCATTAAGTTTTAACAAGATTTACTTAGATTGCTAATATATTTTTCCTTTTAAACTTCTCGTTTCTCAATTGTTCCAAGTTATGTTAAGTAAATTTAAGAACATGAAATAACTGTGTTTCCCATCTCTGAATATACTCTCGCATCGAGATTCCCAGAATATCATTTTACTAGGTGAATATATCTAATTGATATCTGTAAATGGGTGAGTGCGAGACCTTGAGTGCTCAGGTTAGTATTTCCATACAGACAAAGAGATGAAGGCTCGTCTTTCGGTGGTGTTCCATATATGGAATCTTTTATACTGCATTTGTCACAAAGATTTTATGCAGCTTGGGCGAATAATGCATAAAGTATTATACAAGTTCTAGGCCATTGCTTCCACAAAATTAGAAGAACTCGGATAATACCCCAGATATCAATCAAATATAAAGACCTAGTATCGCAGAATCTGGCATTCTTTCGGAGTACTAAGTCCATATATCCGAGAGATGTGAACCCACAAATTTTTCAGTTTGACTTTTTATGTTTATATCCCGAAAACAATTTACTAAACGAATAAAGCCTACTGGCACATCTTTAGTAAGACCTGTTTAAACAACTTGTTTATCATTCCAATTCGTTAGCATAATGTGATTGTCTTTTTGATATAATATGATATCTCTTTTTCCAAACACTCTTTTTGAATTTTATCATGTTTTTGGATTTTCCCAAACATTCTCCCCCTAAAATCAAAAACATATTTTTGGATTTTTGGGATTTTTAAGAAAGAATATACAGAAAAGCGTCTAACCGATGAAAAATTCACGTCATGTCGTTATCATCCTCAAACTTAACCTCATGTATATCCCCTGATATCAGATTTTTTAAACCATTTAACTTTAAAAGATTTTTGAATCTTGTTTTATCAAAAGCTTTGGTATAAAAATCTGCCTTTTGGTCATCAGTGTGGATTTTCTCAATTCTAACCAACTTTTTCTCATAGCAATCACGAATAAAGTGGTGTCGAATCTCGATATGTTTAGTGCGTGAGTGTTGACATGAGTTTTTGGTGATATCAATTGCAGCCTGATTATCTACATATATTGGCGTATCAAGAACCTGCAGTCCGAAGTCTCTCATCTGTTGTTGAATCCAGAGTATCTGGGCACAACAACTGGATGCTGAAACGTATTCTGCTTCACAAGTAGAGAGAGCAACCGCGGTCTATTTCTTACACTGCCACGTTACCAAACGGGTTCCGAAGAACTGGTAGCCGGCCGTTGTAGACTTAGTATTCAGTTTGCAGCATCTGAAATCAGAATCCAAGTATCCTGCAAGATTAAAATCATCACATCTAGGGTACCACAAGCTGGTGCTTCGAAAACCCTTCAGATATCTCATTATGCATTTGACGGCAAGCAGGTGTGACTCTCTTGGATTAGACTGATAACAGGCGCACAGGCACGTTGGATACATGATATCAGGTCGAGAAGCTGTAAGATACATCAAGGATCCGATCATGGAGAGATATAAAGTTTCGTCAACTCTTTCTCCAATAAGATCTGGACAAATGCCGTGACTTGGAGCTAACGGGGTAGATGTTGGTTTGCTCCTGTCATATTGAATTATTCCAATATGTCATGAACATACTTCGTCTGATGAATAAAAATACCATCAGGCAACTGATCAACCTGAAGTCCTAGAAAGAACTTCATTTCCCCCATTGCGCTCATTTCAAATTTGCTCTTCATAACTTCTTCGAAGTCCTTACACAGCTTATCATTTATCGATCCAAAGATAATACAATCCACATATATCTGTACGATGATTAAATGCCCATCTACTTCCTTTTTGAAGAGGATAGAATCTACTATTCCTTTGATAAAGCCGTTGTCTAGAAGGTGACTTGACAATGTTTCATACCAAGCTCTCGGGGCTTGATGAAGACCGTATAAGGCTTTGTTCAGAAGGTAGACTTTGTCTTTGTGTATTGGATCAAGAACCCCGGTGGTTGGCCGACGTACACCTCCTCTTTCACTTTTTCGTATAAGAAAGCAGATTTAACATCTAATTGGTACACCTTGAACCCTTTCCATGAGGCAAAGGCCAAGAATATGCGGATCGCTTCAAGACGAGCAACTGGGGCGTGACTTCAGTATAGTCTATCCGTTCCTGTTGGTGAAAACCTTGAACCACAAGTCGAGCTTTGTTGCGTACCACAACTCCTCGATCATCTCTTTTGCATTTGAAGACCCATCTTGTGTTAATCTTTTTGTGATGATCTGCAGGTCAACAAGCTTCCAGACTCCAAGTTTCTGGAATTGAATCAACTCCTCCTGCATCGCATCCACCCAACGTTCTTCCTTTAACGAGTCTTTCCAGCTTCCCGGCTCAACCTGAGAAACAAAACAACTATTAGAAAGTCGAGTTTTAAGTGGAGCAATACTAGTATAAAAACAACTTAGATCTTTATTGATCTGATTGCGAGTTTGCACAACAGTTTGTAAGCTACCTATGATGTTCTCTGACAGATGATATGAAAGTGTTCTTGGCATACTTCGGTTGGAACATCTACTTGCGGTTGCAAATTTGTTAAAATTTCATCATCGACCGGTACAGATGAAGAAGCCTTATTCCTAGCATTAGACTGATCAGCCTGTTGTTTCAAAAAGCTTTCAATATGTTCAGATCCTTCATCGGAATTCCATCGTCGAAAGTTGGTTCCCGATCAGAGTCAGCATTAGCATTTGGTTGGGCAGATGATTCGGCAGTATTGACATTTGGTGCAGGAATAGGAACTTGATCAGAAGAGCTTTGACCGACATCAGACGTGTTGACCGGTAATGATGTAGAAATTACCAATGGTCTAGGAACTTGTTCTTGATCAGATAACTGATGTTGTTGAAATAACATAACAAGTTCTTCTTCTGTTGGCACATCTGGTAGATTAAACGAATCCCACAATCCATCGTAGTTAAACAACCACTGATCCCCAGGTTTCTGCATAGGCGTTGTATATCTTTGACAATTTACATGCTGCGCTAGAACTACCTGGTTCAGACTCGGCAAGAAAACACGTTTTTGAGGAGTAGCGTAACCGACAAAAAATCCTTCCAAGGATTTGGCTCCAAATTTACCAGCCGGGTCAAGAACGGTACACGGTCATCCAAAAGGCTCCAAAATGCTAGGTTGGGCTTTTGTTGATTCAGTAACTCAAAACATGTCTTTTTGTGAGGCTTAACTGTCAACACACGACTTAAGGTATAACACGCTGATGCTAGTACTTCACTCCAAAAACCGATCGGTAATTTCGAATCAGCTAACATTATTCCGGCAGTCTCTATCAGTGTGCGATTCTTTCCTTTAGCTAATCCATTTTGTTAGGGAGTATAGGGGGCGCTGAATTCATGAAGAATCCCCTTTTCATTGAAGAACTCTTGCATCTTCTTGTTCTTGGTTCCATTGTCACTGCGAATTCTCTTTATGGGCAAGTGATATAGATTTTCTAATTTTCTGAAGAGGATCATAAGAGTTTCAAATGTTTCATCCTTACTCTCCAGAAAGAAAACCCATGAGAATCTAGAGTAATCATCTGTAACGACAAGGTATTATAGATCTCCAGAAATACTTTTGACATTGATTGGCCCAAAGAGATCCATGTGTAGCCTTTCTAGTGGTAGCTTTATCGAATTCAACAGCTTTCTCGGGTGTGATTTCTTATGCTGCTTCCCCTTTTTGCAGCTCAGATAATCATCAGATAAATGAAACTTTTCAGATTAACACCCTCCAGTAGGGTTATGCATAAGAAAATTCATCTTGCGGAGATGAATGTGCCCCATTTTTCAATGCCATAATATCGACTCTTTCTCGGTAGCTTTTGAGACAAAGCATTGAACTTTCTTTGACGTGGTAGAAGCGATGCTCATATCAAGAGCATATAAATCATTTTCTCTCGGAGCTCGCATCAAAATCCATTCCTCCGGAATTTTGAAACCGGGTTTTAAGATTAGACATTCTTTATCATTGAAATGCGTCGTGAACTTCTTATCACAAATTTGCAAGATGCTAAGTAGATTGTTCTCAAGCTCAGCAATATAGTTCACTTTATCAAATGATACAACTCCATTCGAGAGAATCCCTTCTCCGACGATCCTACCTCCCTGCGTTCCAGCAAAACCTACATACCCTCCATGAATAGCTTTAACGTCGTTGAGCAACGCAAGCATTCCTGTCATGTGGCGAGATGCTCCACTATCCATTATCCATTTTGACAGTATTGAACGTTGGAGCCCTTGCACACATGATTAACAAAACTTATTTAAACAAAGAAACCCAAGCCTGTTTGGTCTTAGGTGGGTTTAGAATGTCAAATTTTGGACCCACTTTGTTTTTATCAATCTTTTTAAGCTCAGTTTTGTTTGGAACAGAAGGTTTTTGTACAACCTTGGGTGATTTGATTTTGACAACTTTAGCAACCCATTTCTGCGTTTGAGGTTTAGCCTTTTTAGCATAAGTTTCGAATCTACTTGATGATTTTTGTTTGATGTTTCACCAATTTCAAATTTAGATTGACTTTGAATAATTGGTTTAACATTTTGATGACATTCACTATTTCTTTTAAGAATTTGTTTCGGCACAAACATGGGTGCTTTTTGCTTTTCATCCTTGGTGAACTTTATCGGATAAGAAACTGGTCTTGGACTTTCTTGTGAGCAATATCGTGCGATATGCCCAACTGTCTTATATTTAAAGAATGTCCTGCTGTCCTTATGAACAGAGGTATCCAAAACTTGCTTCTGTTTCTGTTTCTCCTTTTCTTTAAGAAATCATCATTTGATTGCGTTCCGATGATCTCCTTTTCTTTCTCGGTTGTTGTCCCAAAAACAAAATTGATTTTCTTTGTAAAGTTCAATTTTTGGGACTGATTGTTTTTATGTTGCTTCTGGAAACCCAACCCTGCCTGTTTGTTTTCCGGATAATCTTTATTCTTACGATAGTAGGGTCGGTTGTCAGTTTTGATTTAGAATAGAAAGGTGCATCATGTTTATCTAAATCATCATGGCTTACCTCCATTAGCTTGAACATTTTATACACACAATCCATTTTCACATTTTGGATCGGAAAGTCCTCATCCAAAAATAGTTTATCACATCCTTTCATTTTGTAAACTATGACATTGGGATCAACATTTAAACTATTTTCTGATTAGATAATTCAGTTTTCAATTATAGATTAAGCGCCTTTTCCACCCCAGATGGCTTTTTGCATGCATAACTATTCCACATGGGTGGTGGAACTCGATCATAACTCACACTTTTTGTTCATCATTTTTATAATCATCATTCTTTTCGATTTTGGGTAAAATATGATCGATGACGTATGAACTGATTAACAACTTGTTAACCTGTTCAGATTCAATTTTAATTTTCTCAAGCTCACTTTTGAGCTCAGCAATAGTGTTTAGATGAATGTTTATAGCCATTTGTTTATCCATCACTGTTGCTTTAAGCATCATAAGTGTTGCGTCATTTTCTCTGAGTGCTTTATTATATTGTTTAACAGATGCACTCAATTTATCATAGGCTTCCTTGGTGGATTTGTAATCGCTGGACAAATTGTCTATTAAATTTTGCAATTCAGCATATCATGCGTCTTTCACACAACACTCACCACATGGCTCTGCACATTTTAAACAAGGTTTTTCAACCACAATCTCGGACGTTGACTTGTTTACCTCATTGCCGTTGGCCATGCAAGCTTTAATGATGTCTTCTGACAACTTTTCCATCTTCTCATCAGTTTTGACTTCTTTCAACCGGCTTCTTTTTCTCTTCACATGATGAATGTTGACTTGGTGCAAAGTAACCTGCAAAAGTTTTTAAGATATCATTAGGCAAAAGGTGTTTGAATGGACCGTTCAAAAGTTCCTCCTCTTCTGATGAAGTGTGGTAATAGTAATCATCATCATCAGATCCTTCATCAAAAGACGCCCCTGATTCTTCTTCAGGTTCCTCTATGATCTCAGCAACCAAAACCAAACTCTCTCCTTTTGAAATATACTTGTTCCAATTAAATCCCACATCTTCTTGAGTAACCACCAATGCTTCATCTTTGGTTTCAGGTTGCTTGTCTTCAATCATCAGCGAAAGGATTATGACTTCCTTGAACCTCTCTGTTAGGACATTCTCTCTTGAAATGACCTTTCTCCCGGCACTTAAAACAAGTAACTTTGGATTTATCAAATCCAAGTTTCCCATCCAAACCTCCCAAGTTTTCTTTACCAGTAATCTCCATAAATCTCTGTGCGCGACGAACAATCGAAGCCATACACCATTTTATATCTATCAACTCCATCTCAACTGGATCTATTTGATCATAATCTTCACGTGTCATTTCAGAATTTTCGATCTTCCCAGCAACTAGACTATCATATGACTAAAGAACTAAGCTAGTAGAGACATGTGTTGCTTTGCTGTCTTCTCATCGAAATTTTGCGCATTCTGAAAATCGATAGCAATGTTACATTGCAAAACTCTTTGATTCAAATGAGATGATAAAGTAGTCTGGTTATTCTGGGGTTGACTTGATCCGTAAGATGACTGTTGGCTTGATGGTGTGTTTGGATCAACTGTTGGAAATGATTGAAATCCACTAGTCTTGATTTGGTGGTGTGCTTGGCGAGCTATAAGCACTGAAAGCTATCTGGATCTTTGGCGCCTGAATTTGAGCAGCAGAACTGTTCTTGAAGTGAAGATTAACATCTTGTTGAACTTGTACAATCTTGTTCTTTGCCATTTTTTGCATTTCCAGTTCATGACCCTCCAGTCTTTCTATGAAACGAGGTAGCGAGAAATTGCTATACTCAGTTCCATTCTTCAGTATGGCCGAGTAAGTAGACCATTCGCCTTGCGGTAGAGAATCAGCCAATTTGTCAACAAGTTCTTCATTGGTTTTTATGATTCCCATTCTTTTCATTTGAACCACTAAATGATAGTATCTCTCACCTTTGATAAGTGTGAACATATCAAACTCTTTGCTCAGTAACGCCCTTTTGCTTTTTCTAAGTTGAGAACTTCCTTGGAACTTCAGTCGGAGAGCATTCCACAACGATTGAGCATCATCATCGTGTTGAAGTAAAGCCAAAATATCTTCTTTAATCGATTGTTGCAAAATGTTCATCATTTTCTTTTCGTTGATAAACCTTTCACGTTCGACATCTGAGAATTGAGCAAGGGTCTTCTCAATGCCATTTTCACCAACTGACGCTATATATTTCGCTTCAATTGCAAACCAACAAGTAAAGTGATTAGCCTGCACCCAATTCATGAAACTCTAGCTATCAAAATCTTCTAAGTTCATGAGCTTTGGCGGTTTCGTCATAGTGCCCATCTCGTTCTCAAGATTGATATTCTGAGCCGCTGTGGTTGTGACGACTAATGTGGCGAATGCGTTATAAAATTCTTCAGACATTCTCCTGTGAAAACTTTTAATAAACACACTTTCGAAACAAACTGATTAGTACGGAAAAATCTTTCATGCGGATGACAATTCTTCATGCAAATGACACAGTTCGTACGAATCAAACAGTTCAGAACAATATTAAAATTTCACAATAAAAACTTGTGCGAACAAGTTGTTCGTGCGAGCAATATTTTCGTACGATTGTCAAGTTCGTACGAAACACTTGGTAAAATCTGAAAATTTGTAAAATTTATGAACTTTTTAGCACTCGTTCGTACGATCAACTTATACAAAATAGTTAAGTCTCTGAACAGATGATTTTTACCGATTTCAACATGATTTAGTCCGAGTTTATGGTCTAAATTTGTTAAGGATTGATTAGTTAGTAGTTTAACGTGAATTCCTAGAATCCTAGTCCATTTTGTCCACAAATTCATCCAAAATCCAGTTCAGTTCGGGAATGAGATGAAGATGAAAGTAAATCAAAGTCTGAAACAGTTGGTAGCCTGCAACTAGTTGTCGTTTATCAGTAGATCAGATCTCAAATCTCTAATACCACTTGTGAACGGGGATCGTGCTCCCGAAATGAGCAACCGACCTGATCTCGCTCAACTAGCAGAGGCGGAATTCATTGCTAGAGAGGTAGATAAAACGAACAAGATAGTACTTACTGTTTAACTGCTTCTGTTGTATTAAAGACATTCAAATACAGATGTGCGTAAACAAACTGGCAGAGCTTCGCTGTATCAACTGACAAATCACTAACTAGCTCTAACACAACACTCCTCTATTTATAGGTCGACACGACTCGTACTGGAGTGTGTGTTATAACAGTGATGTGACTATGCTTCATACGAGTATATGCTTCGTAGAGTGAGACACTCGTACGAATCACTTAGCTGCTTCGTACGAACCCATCTAACAGAACATATAAATTTTAACATATAAACATTGACGTGAAAGCTCTATATACATTACAGACATATCCTAGACGTAGGCAATAGACATTATACACCAACACTTATTCTTGAAGTGTGTTGTGAATTTCTTGTCACATATTTGCGAAATTCTTAGAAGATTGTTCTCCAGCTCAGCAATGTGGTTCACCTTGTCAAAAGATACCACACTGTTCGTGAGAATACCTTCACTCACTATTCTTCCACCCTATGTCCCAGCGTATCCAACGTAACCTCCCCGGATAGCTTTGACGTCGTGTAACAACGCAAGCATCCCTGTCATGTGTCGGGAAGCTCCACTGTCCATAATCCATTTTGACATGATCGCCCTAGGGAGCCCCTGCACACATGTGGAAGAAACTATTTAAACAGAGAAACCCAAGCCTGCTTGGTCTTGGGTGGGTTAGGAATATCAAACTTTAGAATGTTGATTTTGACATTTTGTTTAAACTCTGCTTTGGCTGGAACAGGTGATTTCAGTTCTACTGAAGATGGTTTGAATTTTGCTACCCAAATTTGTGTTTTCAAAATTGCCTTTTTAGAATAGAATTTTGAATCTTTTTGACGATTCTTGGTTGATGTTTCACCAATCTTAAACTTAGAATTAAGTTGATATTTTGATGGTACTTTTTTATAGGATTCATTGTTTCTTTTAAGAATTTGTTTTGGTACAAACTTGGGTGCTTTTTGTTTCTCATCTTTTGTAGATCTGATTGAGTTGGAAACAGGTTTTAGATTTCTTTGAGAACATTGTTGTGCAATATGCCCAACATTGTTACATTTGTAGCACGTCATGCTGTCTTTTCTAACAGAGAATCCAAATCCTGTTTTCTACTCTCCCTTTCTTTCTTAAATTCAGCATTAGATTGTTTACCAATGCTCTCTTTCTCCTTTTTAGTGGTTGTCCCATAGACAAAATCAATTTTCTTAGCAAAGTTTAACTTTTGAAACTTGTTGTTCTTTCTTTGCTTTTGAAAACCCAACCCTGCTATCCTGTTTTCAGGATAATCTCTGTCCATCTGATGTTAGTGTTTGTTGACACATTTTGATTTAGAATAAAATGACGCATCTCGTTTTTCTAAATCAAAATGACTGACCTCAACAAGCTTGGACAACTTATCAACTCGATTCAGATTAACATTCTGAATTGGGAAATCCTCATCGGGATATAGTTTATCAGATCCGTTCATTTTGTATACGACTACGTTTGGATCATTGTTTAAATTATTTTCTTATGATTCACCATCCAATACAGACTTGTCAGACTCATTCTCCAGAACATTTTCGACCACAGTTTAACCACTTCAGATTCACATTCATTTTCTGGTTTGGTGTATGTTACATCAATGGTCACATGAAGCTCGTTTGTGTTTTTAGTTTTTTATTTTAAGTTGAGCGCCTTTTCCACCCCCGATGGCTTCTTACTTGCATAGCTATTCCACATAGGTGGTGGAACACGATCGTAACTTGCACCTTTGTTTTCATCAATTTTATTATCTTCCTTACTTTCAGTTATTGGAAGAATGTGATCAATGACGTACGAACTTGTAGAATATCTGATTAACAACTTGTTAACTCGTTCTGTTTCGATTTTCATTTTTTCAAGTTCACTCTTTAGCTCGGCAATTGTATTTATATGAATATTGATGGCCGTTTGTTTGTCCATTACAGTCGCCTTGAGCATCGAAAGTGTCATGTCATTTTCTCTGATCATTTTCTCTTTGCACTTCATGCAAGGTGTTTCTTTTACCGACTCATTTAGTGACACATTTACCTCATTCACATTTGCCATTAGAGCTTTGTCGACTTTGTCAGTCAGATTTTCCAATGTCACATCAATCCTCTCCTCTACTTCATGTTTTTTCTCTTCTTCACAAGGCGATCGATAGCTGGAATCAAAATAACCTGCAAAAGTTTTAAGAATGTCATTAGGCAAAAGATGTTTAAAAGCACTATTTAATAATTCTTCTTCCTATGACGACGTGTTGTAATATTCTTCAGGAGCTTCGTCAAAGGATTCCTCTGTAAATTCTTCTTCTGCCTGTTCTAGTTCTTCGAAGATCTCAGCTACCAATGCAAGGCTTTCATTCTTTGAAATGTATTTGTTCCAGTTGAACCCTTCATCTTCTTGGGTTACAACCAAAGCCAAATCCTTTGAATTGGATGGACCATCTTCAATCTGAACTAGTCTTGTCTGAGGTGGTTGGGATCGATGATAGATGGCTCTCTTGTAGTAATCATCTGCAAATGGATTCTGGTTTCCTTTGACTTCTCTATTCGGGCACTCTCTCTTGAAATGTCCTTTTTCCCGTCACTTATAACATGTAACTTTAGACTTGTCAAAACCAAGTTTCCCATCCAGACCTCCCAAACTATCTCTTCCCGTGATTTCCATAAAGCGTTGAGCTCTACGGACTATCGACGCCATGCACCATTTGATATCAATCAGCTCCACTCAACTGGATCTATTTGATCATAATCTTCTTTCTTCATCTCAGGGTTTCCAATCCTTCCCGCTACTAGACTCTCGTAGGATTCAAGAACTGATGCCAGCAAAGTCATATGTTGTTTGGCTGTGTGTTCGTTGAAATCCTGTGCGTTCTCGAGATTCACAGTGATGTTGCATTGAAGAATTCTCTCATTTGGATTAGGTGGAGTGTTTTAACTGTGTTGAGGATTACTTGAGATTTGTACAGATTGAGGAGCTTGAGGAGAAAAAGACTAAAACCCGCTGGACTGATTTGATGGTGGACTTGTAGCATTGTTGGCTCTGAAAGCAGTTTGAACTTTAGGAATTGTATGTGTCCAGCAAAACTATTTTTGTAATATAGGTTCACATCTTGCTGCATATGAGCGCCTTTGTTCTTCGCCATTTTCTGCATTTCAAGCTCGTGACCTTCTATTCTTTCAATACTAGGCAACGTGAAGTTATTGTATTCATTCCGTTCTTCAGATAGTCAGATAGGTCATCCACTCACCTTCTGGCAAAGAATCAGCCAGTTTATCAACCAGTTCTTCGTTAGTTTTGAAGATCTCCATTCTTTTCATTTGAACCACCAAATGACAATATCATTCGATCAGTTACTTTACAGTTTCACCTTCCGTCAGATTAAAAATATCAAACTCCTTGCTTAGCAGTGCTTTTCTCCCTTTCGAAGTTGAGAACTTCCTTGAAATTTGAGCCATAAAGCATTCCACATTGACTGAGTGTCATCATCATGTTGAAGAAGCGTCAGGATATCTTCTTTTACTACATGTTGCAATATGTTCGTCATTTTCTTTTCGTTGATAAACTTCTCTCTTTCCATATCTGTCAGCTGAGCCAATGTCTTCTCGAGACCATTCTCACAAGTAGGTGCGACGTACTTTGACTCGATTGCAAACCAATACGTGAAATGATTCGCTTGAACCAGTTTATGAATCTCTCACTCCAACTGTCATGATCTTCTAAATTCATGAGCTTTGGAGGTTTTGTCATGGTACCATTTCGTTTTCAAGATTCATATTCTATGTTGCAGTGGTCGTAACTGCTGAAGCAGCAAATGCATTGTAAAATTCTTCTTCCATTATTTCTGCAAAATTTCAAAAACACACTTTCGAAAAACACAGATTAGAATGACAAAAGATACGAAATTTAAGAAAAATTTCTTAAAATGTTCTTCGTGCAAATGAGCAGCTGTTCGTGCGAGTAAGATACTTGTGTGAATCAAGGATTCATGCGAGCGAGATGCTCGTGCGAATGAAAGCGTTACTCGTGCGAGTGACTACTTCGTGCGGATCACTTACTCGTGCGAATGACAATTTTGTAACTTGTAGATTGTAAGAAAAACTTGTGTACTTGTTTGTACGTGTATTTAATTTGTACAGATGGCTGTTTGTACGAGTTGTCCCTCTACTCGAACAGGTCAACTCAGGTCACAAAACGGATGATTTTTGCAATTTTCGACATGATTTAGTTTGATTTTAGATCTGAAAATTTCAGGGATTAGTTAGAGTTGATTTTAACATGTGATACTAAAATCCTAGTCCAATTCGTCCATGAATTCGCTAGATCTGAGATCTGTATGAGAAAGAATAGATGTAGAAAAACTTCAATGGTTAAATCTGGATCTTCAACTGTGGAAACTGTTGGTTGTCTGCTGAAACTTGATGTTTGTCCTCAAATCAGGCCTCAAGTGTAATATTCATGTAAAACGGGTTCCAAAACCCGCTCCGTTTAAGAATCATGTATGTATTAAAGTTCGTTACGCATTCATTTATTAAGGTTAATTAATTTATTTTTGTCTAATAAATAAATTACATAATTAAAATAATAATCAACAAAAGAATAAATAGAATAATTAACACTTAAAATAATAAAGAATTAAAATAAAAATAAAAATAAATGTGGGCAGCCGGGTTTCGAACCCGGGTCCCCATCAAGCACACACACCATAAACACCGCTGAGCTACACATACTTGTTGTGTTAAAACCCAAACTAAATAAATTTAACACATAAACCAACCTAATGCCTGCAAATTCAAATAACAGAATTTGTAGCCACCCATCTCCAAATCAACGCAAGATTTCCGATTTCCTTAAACGAGTATAACCGCTTACCATCATTAGGAGTAACCGTGACTGAGTTAATTCTTGAAACTGATCGAAAATCATGAGCTTTAAAAAAATCTTTAAATTGAAACCGAAATCAAGGTTAAATGTTTACACTATAAATACAACCTTTCTGTCTAACTGAACTCGCCAAATTCAAAACCAATTCTATTCTTTCTCTGCTCGTAAAACTCTCGTCGGAGATCGTCTGTTTTTGCCAGAATCCGTCACCGGAAAACCGAAAGATACCTCCAAGCTGGTATAATTCTTTAAAACCTTTTAATATTTTCTGTTTAGTGTATTTTAATTCTTAAAGCAACTAATCAAATTTGTTTAAAAAGAAATTGTAGTCGGGATTGAATTCTGTTCTTATATGTGAAGAAGATGGAGTTTTATATATGTGTAAATATAATTAAATTCGCTATTTCAAACGGGTTAGACACACAGTCCAGTGGTGGATTGTATGCAATTATAAGACATACGTCCTTGGTTTGAATCACATAAGTTCGGTTTTCTGAATAAAAACCAGTTCTTTTAAAACAGTCAGAGCATCTTTTAGTAAGTTAATAAGTATAATATAATTCCAGAATTATACTGGGTTAGACACCCAACCCAATTGGTAAGGCTGGGTGCAACACAGAACAGAGGCGCGTGTTCGATTCATGCGGCTATGCGCCGGTTCAATGATTTTAAAACCGTTTTAATTACACAAATTTCAGAATTAACTTAACTAGTATATACATGTAATTAAATTCAGAGTTATTTTGAGTTAGACACGTAGCTCAGTTGGAAGAGCTGCGTGCATGTATACGGGAGGTCACGAGTTCGAACCTCACACGCTGCCAAAACTTCACACGATCCAACCGGACAAAACCAGTTAGACCTGACAAGGTCAATATTATTTTACTATTTTATTTTATTTTAGTTTTACTTAAAAATCAATTAAAACACTTAAAAATAAGGTTTTTAAAGTTTAAAAATAGCATTAATACCCCTAAAATAAATCTAAAAATCTAATAAAAAGCACTAGTTGAAAATGTTAATTTTAAATAAAATATATTTATTTATCGACTTGTTAAGTTATTATTTGGGTTAGTTTCTCTCGTGATTCATCCAAATTCGTGCGCGTTCGTCATCAAACTAAGGAAACGCACCCACTGCGAGTGAATCCTTACAAATTCCCCTTTTTATTCATGTTTTGGAGTGTATCATGTGTCGTTTACATATTTTATTTATTCAAACAATTGTGCTAACACCATTATGTGATCAAATGTGTATATTTTTTGTCGTTGTTGTCAGATGTGGTTACATTATGTCATTTTAGTGCAATCATTAACATAAGGCCCATCAGTTCCTTGTTGGATACAAGTTGAGCATCGCGTGCCTCATTAGATCGGCTCCGTTTGATTGAGCCTTGATCTCACTGTTCATCATTTATCATGCTATATGTACATTGTTGATATTATGTGGGTTGTGATTGGATTATATATACATATGCTCATATATGGTCCATGCACATTTCTATTAAATTAACCAATGTAACAAATCTGTTTATATGTTTAACTTAGATTCACTTGCCAACTTTTGTTGACCCAAACTTTTATTTTACACATGATACAGATGGACAGGCTGAGGAGAGGAACACTTAGGATTGGCCTTAGAAGATGAATAAAACATGTCTTGTTTAGAACAATATTTCATGTGGTTGTATGTTTCTTTGTGATTGGATATTTTCTCTTAAATTTCAGTTAATAGATATGAAACTTAATTATAGTAAATGTCATGAGCTTTGATGATAACCCAATTATGCCCCGACTTCTATTTTCGATGCGAGTCGGGGTGTGACAAATTGGTCTCAGAGCTCTGACTATAGTGATATAGGATAGGTTATTAGACCCTTTAGAACCTATACTATAGTTGAGTATATTTAAATGCTTATGTGTTACATGCAAACTCATGATGTTTATTTGTTTCATATTTATTCTACACACAAATGCATGCAAGCACTTTCATTTTTACATGTTATTGTGTTATATTTATTGTGGCCCATATATTATTAACATATCATGCCTACGAAAACACACACATCACAATTTCACAATTATCATGATTTCTCTCAAGGAATTTATAATGTTTTTATGTTTTTCAATCTCATCAAAGTGAGTTCTACGACAGGCATGTAGTAACCGGAAGGGTACGAGTATCGGTAGTCGGAACGTCCTATCTAGGATTGGCATTCGTATAAGTCTAATATAATGGACCTGTTTGCCTACCTTGGCACTAACGATGAGAGTACGAAGGACCTATTAGGCCAAAGCATGCCACACCAAACGTCGTGTGAACTAACCCCACTTTGAGTTGTCATTGTGTCTACACCTGGACACCCTCCGACCTTATATCTCACAATCATGTTTTATGATTTTCATTCGGGTGATGCGAGTGTTAACAGGCCAACACCAATGTAAATCCTACAAAGCCCAGTAGTCATGGGGGCCCACATGACTACCTAGGCCAAAGTATGGGAGACATATGGGGGCCCAAACATAAGCCAAGCCCAAGACATCCTATGGATGTAGTAAATTTATTTTCTCAATTATTTGTGAATGTTGTTTTCTCTTTTTACGACACATGACACATAAAACGATCAACTCATAATCTCGCTACGTATTTCCAGTAGATGTCTGTTAGACACTCTCGAGGTGGTAGAAGGTCAGGAAGATCTGGCGAGCGCATGGCCGCTCAAATAGCCCAACAGATGGTTGTCGTACTTCCAGACATCGTCGTACAAGTCCAACAAGCTCTTGCCGCCAATCCCATCAACCCCATCAATCAAGAAGGCCAAAATGTTGTCAATCCTCCCCCCGACACCACCAAATGCACCTACAAGCACTTCAAATCCTACGATCCTCCAAAATATGAGGGGACTGAAGGTGTCACCGCCCTCCTCCGTTGGTTTGAGGAGTTGGAAAGCACTTTTCTCTACTGCGACTGTCCCGATGATCGCAAGGTGCGATATGCTACCGGTCGTTTGTATGGGGTAGCACTTACGTGGTGGAACACGGTGAAAGGAAGGCGAGGTGCTGAAGCCGCTGTGGCCTTAACTTGGGAAGATTTAGGGGAGCTCATGACAAGACGCTTCTGTCCAAGAAGCGAAATCAAGAAATTGGAAGATGAATTCTACTCTTTGAAACAAAAGGAGGGAGACCACATAACATACAATAAGAGATTTCTCGAGTTGAATCAGATGGTCCCCAACTTGTTCACTCCACTCTATCATTTAATTGAGCACTACATTCGAGGTCTTCCCTCGAAAATTCAAGATTCTGTGTTGAGTACTACACCTACAACTCTTGAGGCTGCGATGGAACTGGCTACTGAGCTCACGGAAAATCGCATCAGAAATGGCAATTTTAAAGATGAGAAGAAGAAGGACAAGACACCTGCTGAAACCCCAATCCAAACAGGATCGTCTTCTAAGTTTGCTAGTAAACGAAAGCGCAACAGGAAGAATTTCGCCTTACCCAAACCAATCCCCCTATTGCTGTTGCCCCAATCACACAAGTTGCTCCTCCTGTCGCCCCATTCAAGAAACCCTACACAGGATCTCACCCAAAATGCAACCGATGCCAATATCACCACCCTTCTGAGAACCCATGTCTTTATTGCACAAGTTGTGGCCATGCAGGTCACATAGTTCAAACTTGTCTCGTTCTTCAAAAGCCAAACCGCAATCAACCTCAAGCCCAACCCAACAATCAAGTGGTAGGCCAAGCCCAATATCAACAACCTCTACTCTTACCACCTGCTCAACCCTACTATCAACCTAGCTATCCTATGATGCAACCAGTCAGAGCATGTTTCAATTGTGGTGATCCAACCCATTTCCAAAACACTTGCCCACGTTTGGTAAACTTCATAAATGCTCAAGCTCAAGCTAATCCGGTGAAGCAAGCCAATTAAGCCAACCCACCCACAAGAGGAAGAGCTTTCAACATCAATTCCAATCAAGATAGAGCTGATAATAATGTGGTTAACGATACGTTTCTCATTAACGGTAGTTATGCATCTATTCTATTTGACACTGGTGCGGATAAGAGTTTCGTATCCTTAGAGTTCGAATATATTCTTGATTTACCTCACGTTAGTCTAACTGAATCATTCACGGTGGAAGTTACTGATGGTAAACCAATTACGTTAGACTCATATTCGTGATTGTACTCTTACACTCAATGATCATGACTTTCCAATTGATCTCATCCCTATGAAGTTGGGTAGTTTCGACGTCATCATTGGTATGGACTGGCTTAGCCAGCATCACGCTGAAGTGATTGTTATGAGAAGTTTATTTGAATCCTCTCGCTGACGGTCAAACTTTACGTATCTTTGGTGAAACCCCCTCCAAAGGGCACAAATTGATGTCATGCCTCCAAGCTCGAAGATACCTTCGTAAAGACTATATCGCATTCTTAGCTCACATAGTAAAAAAGGAAGGCAAGGAAAAGAAGCTCGAAGACATTCCAATAGTCAAAGAATTTCCTCAAGTTTTTCCCGACGACGTTTCAGGACATCCTCCTGTGCGAGAAGTCGAATTCTGAATCGATCTTGTACTTGGTGCTACACCTGGACTTCCTCAGATCGGTTAGCTCCATCTCAGATGCAAGAGTTATCTAGTCAGCTGCAAGAGCTGACTGACAAAGGATTTATACGTCCTAGCTCATCACCTTGAGGTGCGCTGGTCCTTTTCGTAAAGAAGAAAGATGGAACTTTCCGAATGTGTATCGATTATAGAGAGCTCAACAAGCTGACTATCAAGAACCGCTATCCTTTACCTTGTATCGATGATCTTCTAGATCAACTACAAGGTGCCACCTGTTTCTCAAAAATCAATCTTCCTTCTAGTTATCATCAACTTAGAGTACATGAAGAAGTTATTCCAAAGAATGCTTTTTGAACTCGTTATAGCCACTATGAATTCATGGTTATGCCTTTTGGTTTGACCAATGCTCCTGCTGATTTGATGAATAGGGTGTGTAAACCCTACCTCGATCATTTTGTCATAGTGTTCATTGATGATATTCTTATTTATTCTAAGACCAAATCCGATCATGAGCGTCATCTTCGACTTATCCTAACACTTTTGAGAACCGAAAAGCTTTATGCTAAGTTCTCGAAATGTGAGTTTTGGTTGAAAGAGGTACAATTTCTTGGCCATGTCATCAACGACAAAGGGATTCATGTTGACCCTACAAAGATCAAAGCGGTGCAAGAATGGCAAGCGCCACGCTCCTATCGAAGTTAGGTCATTTCTTGGTCTAGCTGGTTATTATCGACGTTTCATCGCAATTTTTCTCGTATCGCCATACAGCTCACAACCTTGACTCATAAGGGCAAACCCTTCATTTGGGGGCCCAAGCAAGAAGAGGCAACTCACAAAACAAGTCTTTAATATGTTTGTACATAGTTATTGCATTTCATTTCAGAAAAATCCAAAAAGATTTTTAGTGTGTTTTAGCATAAACTTTGGAAAAATCAAAAAGATTTTCTTTCTATCTTAGTTTTGATTACCGATGATGGAAAACGGATCTTCAAAATCCAAAGATGTTGAATGCCGAGAGAAATTAAGAGGATAACTGGTTGGGAACTAATTTGAAATGAGAAAATGTTTTGAAATGGTCAGGAGTTCATTAATTTGAAACTTAAAATTGCCTGAAAACATCAGTTTGTTCATAATGTGTACTCGCCAACGCTTTTGTGTTGAACTATACTTTTAATATGTTGCAGGTTAAGGATGTTGAACATGACGAAAACTTAGTAGGGACACCATAGAAACGCACCTAGAATGTTAGGTTTTGATGTTGTAATATTGTCGAATTTGTTGTATTTGGATTTATGATGTAATTGACTATTTGATTTATGAAATGAAACGAGTTTTTATTTAATATTTTCTCAATAGTGCTATGATGTCTCGAACAATCTATTTTGTCTCACCCCAATGTTTCCGCCATCGGTTGGGGTGTGACAGTCGGATTCTAAGATACTGGGTCTTTATAGATAATTGATATTTGGGGTATTAAACAAGTTCGTTTGATTTTGAATAGGCAATGGCCTAGAAATACTTTTGCTTGAAAACCAAAAACTGCATCAAATAGAAAGCATCGAAAGATCTAACTATTGAAGTAAAAAAAAATCCAATTATGAACACCACTTTTAAGTCGAGCCTTCATCTCTTTGTCTGTATGACGGTACTAACTTGAGCTCTCAAGATCTCGCACAACCCAGATATAGATATCAGTTAGATATATTCACCTGTAAGCTAAAATCCAGGAAATCTTGATACGGGAGTATATTCTGAGATGGGTAACACGTTTAAGTCAAGTTTCTAAAATTGCCTAATGTATCTCTGAACAGTTGAGAAATGTGTAGAGGTTTAGGTGGACAAGTATGCTGACAATATAAGTGAATTTGTTTAAAACATAAAGTTTTCAAGATCAACGGTACTAGTGATATGTCTCAAAAACTAATATGATCCTCTAACACAGACTCACAAAACATGTCTTTAATATGTTTGTACATAGTTATTGCATTTCATTTCAGAAATATCCAAAAAGATTTTTAGTGTGTCGCATAAACTTTGGAAAAATCAAAAAGATTTTATTTCTGTCTTAGTTTTGACTACCGATGATGGAAACGGATCTTCAAAATCCAAAGATGTTGAATGCTGAGAGAAAGGATAACTGGTTGGGAACTAATTTGAAATGAGAAAATGTTTTGAAATGGTCAAGAGTTCATTAATTTGAAACTTAAAATTGCCTGAAAAACATATATTTTTTCATAATGTGTACTTTCCAATGCTTTTGTGTTGAACTATACTTTTAATATGTTGCAGGTTAAGGATGTTGAACATGACGAAAACTTAGTAGGGACACCATAGAAACGCACCTAGAATGTTAGGTTTTTACGTTGTAATATTGTCGAATTTGTTGTATTTGGATTTATGATATAATTGACTATTTGATTTATGAAATGAAACGAGTTTTGATTTAATATTGTCTCTATAGTGCTATGATGTCTCGAACAATCTATTTCGTCTCACTCCGATGTTTCCGCCATCGGTTGGGGTGTGACAGTCGGATTCTAAGATACTGGGTCTTTATAGATAATTGATATTTGGGGTATTATACAAGTTCTTTTGATTTTGCATAAGCAATGGCCTAGAAATACTTTTGCTTTAAAAACCTAAAACTGCATCAAATAGAAAGGATGGAAAGATCTAACTATTGCAGTAAAAAAACCCAATTATGAACACCACTTTTAAGTCGAGCCTTCATCTCTTTGTCTGTATGACGGTACTAACCTGAGCTCTCAAGGTCTCGCACAACCCAGATATAGATATCAGTTAGATATATTCACCTGTAAGCTAAAATCCAGGAAATCTTGATACGAGAGTATATTCTGAGATGGGTAACACGTTTAAGTCAAGTTTCTAAAATTGCCTAATGTATCTCTGAACAGTTGAGAAATGTGTAGAGGTTTAGGTGGACAAGTATGCTGACAATATAAGTGAATTTGTTTAAAACATAAAGTTTTCAAGATCAATAGTACTAGTGATATGTCTCAAAAACTAATATGATCCTCTAACACAGACTCACAAAACATGTCTTTAATATGTTTGTACATAGTTATTGCATTTCATTTCAGAAATATCCAAAAAGATTTTTAGTGTGTTTTAGCATAAACTTTGGAAAAATCAAAAAGATTTTATTTCTATCTTAGTTTTGACTACCGATGATGGAAAACGGATCTTCAAAATCCAAAGATGTTGAATGCTGAGAGAAATTAAGAGGATAACTAGTTGGGAACTAATTTGAAATGAGAAAATGTTTTGAAATAGTCAAGAGTTCATTAATTTGAAAATTAAAATTGCCTGAAAACATCAGTTTGTTCATAATGTGATCAACCAAGGTTATTACTTGGACTTGGTAGATAAATCAGTTAACCAAGGGTCATTAACTTGGTGTTGGTCAACTGAGTGGGTCATTATACTGGTTAAAATGAATGAGAAGTTAAAAGTTTGAAAGTAAGAAATTCACTTCGCAGAAGTGGAAAGGTCACTTCGTGCGAAGTAAAAACTTTTTGTCATTATATAAGGCATTTCGCACGAAGAGAATTCATAATTCACTCTTCTATCTCCTCCGTGTGAACTAAGAAATTGCAAAATGGGTAACGAAGTGCTGCCCAATTTTAGACTTGTAATGGTTGATTGGCAGACCACTAACAAGGCCTAAGGTAGTTTGAATGAGATTGGACCGTAGATTTGACGAATTTGAATGTTTTAGGTTAATCAGACTTAAAAACTTAGATCTAGGGTGATTTAATGGACCAAAATTAAAATTGAGCTTAGATCTAGGTTAATCGGCGTGTATAAAACACGTCAGAACCATCAAAAATTTCATCTAAATCATGAAAAAATTCATGTTTGTTGTTAACAGCTTACTCCGCACGAAGTGAAATTCAGTTTGCACGAAGTAAAATTCCACTTCGCATGAAATGAAGTTTGGTTTTGGTAAAATGTTATTTTCTTAACTTCGCACGAAGTAAAATGATCACTTCGTTCTGAAGTCACTTTGTACAGAATGTTTTTGGTATGTTTGAAAGTTTTCACCTAAACGTTTGTCATGTTTGTGTTTTTGTAGGAAAAGAAGTCAAATTTCGAGCCGAAACACAATATATGTTGCGTTCTTGATGAAAAGATAAAGAAAGCTTTAATCGATATTCTGAAATTTATGGACGGTTGCCGATACAGAAAGCTTTAATGGATCAACACAAGGCATACCGTTCCCATGTACAAAGATTCTGGGATCATGTGAAGTTTGTACCTGAATTGAAAGCGATCAGATCATTGGTGAGGATTTACAATGAAGATAAAGAAGTATTGATCACAAAAGCATTAATTCGACGAGTGTTGGATTTACAAGATAAAGATGATAATCCTATGATGTATTCGGAAAGAATGTGTAAAGGTTGCTTTTACCGCATGGGGTATAAAGGATTCGTGAATGAATGTGTGTAATAGCTGCTCTTTCACTAAATCGACCTTACAACTTTACTAGAATGATATTTGAGCAAATGAAGTTGAATATCTAGAAAGAAAAGTTTTTGCAATATCCAAGGTTTGTTCAGATGATGTTGGATGACCAATTTCCAAACCTTGGGAAGATAAGAAAGATCGCTGGATCTGGATCACATGTCAGAATTATCTTTAGTTTGATTGAACCAATATCTAAAGTAGAAAACTGAGCTTATCGCAAGAAAATTCTTTGGAGCCATCAAGGCACCGCCCAAAGACAAATGGAGGAATAACGGAAGTAATTCGGATAATGAAGATGATCAAATGGGCGATTACCTTCCAAAAAGGGGTGTCTGGTATGAAAAAGAGGAGACCAAAAAAAAGACTGCTCCTAAGAAGAAAGCTCAAAAGAAAAAGAAATAAGAAACATTACTAAGAGACGAGGCAACAGACGAAGAGGTTGAGGTTGATGTAAATGTCAAAGTTGGAACAAACGTTGAAGATGAAGTCTTTTCTACAACGTCTGATCAAGAGCGAGCTGATGTAAATGTTGTGAACATTGCTGCTGAGATAGAAAAGCAAGCGTTTGAAGGCAATGATGAAAAAAGTTGTTGGTGCATTATGTCTATTGCCTACGTCTTAGGGTTGTGTCTGTGTATGTAATAAGGTTGAGCTGTTAGAGTTGAAATTGTTGTGTTTGTATTTAAGTTCGCACGTAGGTAGCTTTCATGTCAATAAATAGTCGTGTTGAGGTGTGAGTCTATATGATTGACACAGCGAAGCCCTGTCAGATTTCACGGTGATCTGTAACTGTTAAACAATCATTGAAATCAGTAAATTGATAAATAATCTTGTAATTGTCACTAGTTATTATGGATTCCACACATATGGACTAGATATTCGAATTAAGACCTTTGTTATTGGACAAAACGATCCTACAAGTGGTATCAGAGCTCAGGACGCCTGATTTGAAGACAATTGTTTAAGATTCAGCATAGAAGACTTCTTATTCTACTCATTCTTCTTATTTTTCACTTTTTAAAAATGAATCCATAGACAAAATGAACTGATTTTCAAGTATAACACGTAAAACCATGTTTAGATAAACCCTTGAGAAAACCAGAGCCAAAAACAACTGAATTCATGTCGAAAAGTGCAAAAAATGTCAAATTTTGAACCTAGCTTCGCACGAACTCTACCTTCACATGAATAATTTTATCTTCGCACGAAGATAAAAGTTATTAGGTTTGGAAAAATATTTACCTTTGCACGAAGATAACTCTATCTTTGCATGAAGATAAATCAAGTTTTGGGAAATTTTACTTCACTCAAACCGAAATCTTAATCATTTTAGCGTTTAACTTCATTCTAGGAAATTTGTCAAGACAAGATGGAGAACGAATTCTACAACGCATTTGCTACGTCAACTGTTAATGCATCAGCCGCAACTGCAAAGAATCTGAATTTAGAAAACAAAATTAGGACAATGATGAAACCCCCGAAGTTGATGGCTTGGAGGATTATGATAGTTGGAGCGAACGATTTGTTAACTGGGTTGAAGCGAATCATTTTAACTGCTGGTTTGCTGTAGAAGAAAAATATACCGCACCAATCGGGGAAAATAAATTGGAGAAGACATTGACTCAGTTCACAACAGCTGAAAAAGAAAAAAATCATCAATGAGAAGAAAATGATGAATATATTGCAACAATCAATCAAAGAAGATATCTTAACGTTGTTGCAACATGATGACGATGCACAATCATTTTGGAATGATTAAGATTAAAGTTCCAGGGAAGATCGCAAGGCACTTCTTAGAAAAGAGTTCGATATTTTCAATTTTTTGAAGGGCGAAAATATGAAGCAGTTGATCGAACGTTATTGTCACCTTGTTGTTCAAATGAAGAGATTAGGAGTTTAGAAAACTAATGAGGAGTTAGTTGACAAGCTGACAAATGCTTTGCTAGAGGTAAAGTGGACTACATACTTGACGATACTGAAGAACGGTGTAGATTATAGTGGTTTCAGCTTACCAAAGTTCATAGAAAAGCTTGAAGGTCATGAACTAGAAATGCAAAAGATGGCTAAATCAAAAGGTGCTCAAATACAGTAAGATGTGAACCTGTACTTTAAAGGCAGTTCTGTTGGTACTCAAAGTCCGAAAGTTCAAACTGCCTATAGTTCTGCAAGTCTATCTTTAAATCAATTCGGTTTTAAGTCATTTTACAGCTTTGAAAACCGAACTCACCCAAAACACCTCAGTCTTCACAAAGCTCAAATAATTTCCAAAGCCATCAATCTGGTCAATCTACTTCAAACCAGAGGATTCTACAGTGCAATATTGCTGTAAATCTCCAAAATGCACAAGATTTAATGAACACACTATCAAGCTGCACATGGCGTTTGTCACACCCTCAATTTCCACTTGCAGAGTATTACCGCGAGGCGTGTGATCAAACCAGAATCTCAGACACTAGCAATATCGAACGACTCTATATGATTTATTTAAACGTTTTCCAAAAACATTTGTTGTAAACATTTATAGTCATTTTCAAAATAATCATAGTTTAAAAGTTTAGCGGAAGCATTAAAGTAAAGTGACGGGCGCCAACATAAACGCCAAAACCAAAATCCCAAAAATTATTCGTAAATAAAGACTCGATAAAAATGTCTTGATCAAATGCATGTGAGTGCACCTAGCGCTCCTAGCGTCCTGAGAAACATGTAAAGAAACAAGTGTCAACATTAAAGAAGAGTGAGTTCACAGGTTTTTATAAGTTCGCAAGTTCGGTTTAAAAGTTTGTTTTTCCCCGTTATCCCTAACCCGGGATAACGACATAGTTCCATTATTCCTATCCCGAATAATAATGTTGGTTCGTAAATAAGTTCAATGTTAACATGTAGGTAGCGAGCCTAAAGTTACGTCACATAAGAGTTCGCGATCGAAGCTGACTGTTGTTGCCTCAGTGTTGCCAGGTCTATCACTGACCATGGCGAAAGTTAGGCCAAATTAATCACCTGTTGACCATTCCCGGTCGGCTAGCGCGACTAGCTCGGGTGGGGCTTGTCGGGCCCAGTAGTACTACAATAATTTCCCCGCTATCTAACCCAATACTAACGATCCGAGATTTGGTTTAGGACTTCTGTGATAAAGCTACTTAGTGACCATAACGTATATTAACATTAACTTAGTTACCGAATAGTTAACGGCGTTAATTTCGCATAACGTAAAAAGATAGAGTTGTAGAGCGTATACATGTTTCTCCCCCTGTTGTTTAAAACCGGTTAAAATAGGGGCCGTGAACTCACCTTAAATTGCTGGGTTAGAATAACGCAAAAGAAGAAAATGATGGAACCACTAATCGCGTCCTAACATGTCAATCGATTTAAAGTTAGTGTGTGAACACACTGACATAAAACCCTACGCATAACTAACACACAGTACGGCACACGTCATAACCAATTTCGAAACCATAATCATGCATGCAAAGTATCACTATACAAAATAATGATCAAACCAACTTGTCATAAACACAGATTAACTCATACAACACTTAGGTACAACAAACGCAAGTTATCATGTTTCAGCTTGTACGCTCATAACTAGGCTGTTTTCAAGGATTTTTATAAAATAGTTCCAACCTTCCAAAAATTCCAATTTTTTTACAGAAGGTGTCAATTAGACTGTGGAATTGTTTGTAAAATTTTCAAATCCTAAATCTTTACCAATTATTTATAAACATTTATATACTAGGTTGCAGTCAGATTCGTCGCTTTCTGACTGCAGTCCACGAGAAAATTATTTAAAAATCATCATTCATCCAATTAAAAAAATTACAGTGTAAGTGACAAATTTCGTGACCTAACCTCCTACAGACTATGAGATCCGACTCGATAAACAACCTGCAAATTCTGCAGAATTTACGCAGCTTTAGCAGCTGCACTAAATGACCATTTAAAAATAGCAAACGACCTCAGAAAAATATGAATCTGGCGCCATTTGAAGCATTTTTCAAACATATACGTTTTAGGCTTCAGAAAATCCACCTTTTTATAAATAACGATCAGGTTACAGCCAATTGAAGTTGGCTGTTAATATCAATCAGCATACTGTTTTCGACTTTATCGCATTAGAAACATGTTTAAACGATCATGACGCTTAGTTGTATTGATTAACAACAGGTTAACTTAACAAATATCATCATATATATCAATATTCATGCAAACCCTAAATATATATCATGATCTTTATCGATAAAACGCAGCCTACGATTTTAGTATTCAACATAACATCACAACCGCAAAGATTCGCACATTCATCCGAACTAATCATAAATCACAACATTTTTTTTTCATACTAATAATCCTACAAACACATAATCATGATCAAGATTACACAAAAGCTAGTGTGAATCGCAAAACAATTAAACCCCAACCTTGAAACGATGATGCTTATCGAACCGGGACAAGCTTGGAATCAATCCGGGAGGTGTGAGGTTTGCGACCGTGGGGGGGGGGGCTACCGTCGATTCTTCTAGGGTATTAGGGTTTCTCCTTTTTTTTTGAAACATCCCATGCCTACTTACATATAAATATAACAAGGGGAGAGGGGGGTCGCGATGGGGGGGGGTTTGGGTTAATGCCTTGGGCCGCAAGTTTGGGTTATTTCCTTGGGCCGCAAGGTGTGTGGGTCGCAAGGTCGACACGTTTCGCACTCGGTTCGGTTCGGCTATTTATTTATTTATTTATTTTTTTACAATTCGGTAACATAAGGCTTATAACTAATAAATCGCGAAATCAAAGCGTGATACAATAATCTACAAGCGTCTAATAACACATAGCACGTAATTCAGATACAACCCGTCTAATAACACATAGCACGTGATTCACCCTATAGATTCACAAAGTTAGCGTAGTTATTGCGAGCGTGTAATTTAATTCTCCGAATTAAATCAGCGTAGGAGTGAATAACCATAAAGTAGCGCGTTTAAGATACCTGAAATGCCGAGATGTCACATTATCCCCATGTTGAAAGAATTTTTTCCCGGAAATTGAGTAAACGCGGTTTAGAATGCAACGCACAAAAGTTCAGTTTGTTAGAATGGTACAAGTAAATCCTAGGCTGTCACATCATCCCCATGTTGAAAGAATTTCGTCCCGAAATTTAGTTGGTGGTAACGTCAGATTGTTGCTCAGCTGCAAAAAGGTGTGGATATTTGCTTTTCATTTGGTCCTCGCTTTCCCACGTGAACTCCGGTCCACGCTTAGAGTTCCAACAAACCTTGACGATTGGTATCTTGCTGTGCCTTCGAGTCTTAATCTCACGGTCCATGATCTCGATAGGTTGTTCCACAAAATGCAGTTGCTCATCCAATGGAATGACTAGGGTCTCATCTGATAGGCACTTATTCAGATTGGACATGTGAAAATCGTTGTGAACTCCACTGAGTTCGACAGGAAGGTCTAACTGATAAGCTAAGGGCCTGATACGCTTCGAAATCACAAATGGGCCTACGTACCGTGGATTTAGTTTGCCTCGTTTATCAAAACGAATTACACCCTTCCAGGGTGACACTTTCAGTAGGACGCGGTCGCCTACTTGAAATTCGAGCGGTTTGCGTCGTTGATCAGCGTAACTTTTCTGTCGATCTCGTGCCGCTGCCATGCGGTTTCTGATTTGCACAATCTTTTCAGTAGCCTCAAGTATCAACTCAGGACCTGTGAGTTGACTGTGACCGACTTCTGCCCAACAGACCGGTGATCTACATTTGCGACCGTACAATGCTTCAAACGGTGCTGCCTGAATACTCGTATGGTAACTGTTGTTATACGAGAATTCCACTAAAGGCAGATGGATTTCCCAATTGTTCCCAAAGTCTACCACGCATGCCCTAAGCATGTCTTCCAAGGTCTGAATGGTCCTTTCACTTTGACCATCCGTCTGAGGGTGGTAAGCTGTGCTCATATCTAAGCGTGTACCCAACACTTTCTGAAGTGACTGCCAAAAGTTGGACGTGAAACGAGCGTCTCTGTCTGAGATGATGGACATTGGCACCCCGTGCCGAGAAACTACTTCCTTAATGTAGATGCGAGTCAACTTATCCATCTTATCTGTTTCTTTGGTCGCTAGGAAGTGTGCAGACTTAGTTAGACGATCCACGATTACCCAGATGGTATCGCAACCACCCGGAGTTCGCGGGAGTTTAGTGATAAAGTCCATCGAGATCTGATCCCATTTCCACACTGGGATCTCAGGTTGCTGAAGTAGCCCTGATGGCTTCTGGTATTCCACCTTGACTTTCGCACAAAGTCAGACACTTGCTCACGTAGGTGGCTATATCCGCTTTCATGTTGGGCCACCAGTACGCGGCTTTAAGGTCTTGATACATCTTATCCGAACCAGGATGGACAGAGTATCGGGATTTGTGAGCTTCGTCCATAACTAGCTTCCTAAGGTTTCCGTAGAGAGGTACCCATATAGGATTCATGAAATACCGGGCACCATTGGGTTTCACTTCCCAATCGCGTTCCATCCTTCCCACAGATTCGACCTTGATGTTCTCTTCCTTAACTGCTTCTAGCTGCACGTCGCGTATCTGTTCGGGTAAACCACAATGAATTGTGAACTGTAGTGCTCGTACCCGATGAGGTTTCAAGTGCTCCTTCCGACTGAGGGCATCTGCTACCACGTTAGCTTTACCCAGGTGATACTGAATGGCACATTCATAATCGTTCAGAGTTGCACCCAGCGACGCTGTCGCATGTTCAACTCCTTCTGGTCAAAAATATGCTGGAGGCTCTTGTGATCTGTGTAGATTGTGCACCTTGTTCCATATAGATAGTGTCTCCAAATCTTAAGTGCAAACACAACTGCTCCCAATTCCAAGTCATGTGTCGTGTAGTTCTTCTCATGAACCTTCAACTGTCGGGATGCATACGCGATGACCTTATCACGTTGCATGAGAACACATCCCAATCCCTGAATGGAAGCGTCACAATATACCACAAAATCATCTGTGCCCTCTGGCAAGGACAAAATGGGCGCACTGCAAAGCTTCTGCTTCAGTAATTGAAATGCTGCTTCCTGTTTGTCACCCCAAGCATACTTAGTGCCCTTCTGAGTGTGTGTGGTAAGTAGTTGTGCGATCTTGGAAAATCCCTCGATGAAACGTCTGTAGTAACCAGCCAAACCCAAAAATTGGCGGATCTCTGTCGGTGTCCTGGATGCTTCCCAGTTCTTGATAGCATCAATCTTGGCGGGATCAACGTGAATACCCCTTTCATTCACGATATGCCTGAGAAACTGAACTTCCCGAATCCAGAAATCACACTTCAAAAACTTGGCATATAGTTTCTACTGTTGAAGTAGTTCCAGCAATAATCGCAGATGCTCAGCATGTTCTTCTTCACCCTTAGAGTAGATGAGTATATCATCGATGAACACGATGGCAAACTTGTCGAGATACGGCTTACACACGCGGTTCATGAGGTCCATGAACACCGCGGGTGCGTTGGTGAGACCGAAGGGCATGACCAAGAACTCATAATGGCCATACCGAGTGCGAAATGCCGTCTTGGAGATATCCTCCTCCCTGACGCGTAGCTGGTGATAACCGGACTGTAGATCAATCTTGGAGTAGTAGCTTGACCCTTGAAGCTGGTCGAAAAGATCGTCGATGCGAGGTAATGGGTATCGGTTCTTGACGGTAACCTTATTGAGTTCCCAGTAGTCGATGCACATGCGAAAGGTCCCGTCCTTCTTCTTAACAAAAAGGACCGGAGCTCCCCATGGCGAAGTACTGGGTCGGATAAATCCTTTTTCCAACAATTCCTGAAGTTAGGTAGACAGCTCTTGCAGCTCTGCTGGAGCTAAGCGGTACGGGGCCTTGGCGATAGGAGTCGCATGGCTCACCAATTCGATTTCAAACTCCACTTGTCGATGTGGTGGAAGACCGGGTAACTCCTCTGGAAACACATCGGGAAAGTCACGGACGACGGGGATATCTTCAATCCGCTTCTCGTCCTTAGACTGCTCGGTGACCAGTGCAAGCAAAGCAAAAGAGTTCTTTCTCCGAAGATACTTCTGAGCTTGCATGTAAGAGATGATGTTCGTGAAGACGCCTGCCTTCTCGCCTTGCACCATCAAGACTTCGTCGTTAGAGAGCGGAATACGGATAGCTTTCTCGAAACAGAGAACTTCAGCTTGGACGTCGGATAGCCAGTCCATTCCGGCTACCACATCAAAACTACCTAGGATAGTTGTCATCAGATCAATGGTAAAGGTGTGACCCGCGAGTTTAAGTTGACAGTCGGTCACTAGATGGGTCACATCTACAGATTTACCATCGGCTAGTTCTATGACGTAAGGGGCTCTAGGGTTTTAGGTGTGAGATTTAGGTTCTTCCTAAAAGGCTCAGATATAAAACTCTTATCTGCACCCGTATCAAAAAGTACAGTAGCAAAATGATCGTTAAGTGGAAACTTACCGGGGACCACATTCGAGTCGTTTCGGGCCTCTCCACGGCCCAGCGTGAATGCACGACCTTTGGCACCTCCTGTGCCACCATTTCCATTGTTGCCATTGTTGTTAATTGTTGTTGTTGTTTGGTTGTGTTGTTATTCCCACCATTGTTGTTGTTGCGAAGCTGCGGGCAGTCTCGCTTGAAATGGGCAGTGCTACCGCACTGATAGCATCCCCGGTTATTACCTTGCTGTTGACCCTGGTGCTGATTCTGATTTTGTCGAGACATGATCTCCCCGCGACAATCCTTTGCCACGTGTCCTGCTTTAGCCACATCGTTGGCAGCGATTTTCCGGCGCAAGGGCCGTGATGATGGAGGTTACTACGGTTACATTGCGGCTTTCGACCCGCATAGCCGCTCGAGTTCTAGGTGTTTTGGCAGACTGATTGTTGTGACCCTGATTGTTGTTGAAGTTGTTGGACCGCTTCTAGTTTCCTTGTTGTGGCTGGGCTGATGAAGACTGTCGAGCAGGTGAGCCTTCGAATTTTCTTTTGTTGTCAGGGACAACTTCAGTTGCACCCCTAGGTGGCAACTTCCTTTGCTCCACCGCCTTATCGGTGAGTTTATGCGCCAGCCTAATTGCTTGATGCTCTGTCGTAGGGTTGCTAGACATTACCATGCTCTGGATCTCAGGGATGAGACCCCCAAGATAAAACTCAAGTCGTTTTTCGACGGTGTTAGCCAAATCGGGACAAAGGAACACCAGATCATGATGTCTTGCCGTGTACGCTTCAATTTCTACCCGACCATCTTGTGGTTCCATAACGCTTGTTCCAATTGCTGAACTCTGTCCCGCGGACAATATTCCTCCTTGATTAGAGCTTTGAATTCAGTCCAGGCCATTGCGTTCGCCGCAACAAGTCCATGCGTTTGGACTTGTGCGTTCCACCAAGTTAATGCCCCATCTTCCAACGTCAAGGCAGCATACTTGACCTTATTAGCTTCAAGGCAATTGCACATTTAGAAAACCGATTTAGACTTTTCAATCCAACGGACCAGTCCTATGGGTCCTTCAACACCCGTGAACTTGCTCGATTTCGTATCGAGGAACATCTTGTAGGGGTTAAGACCCCTCCTAAAGATAGAGGATAGGTAGTCAGCGAGAAAGTCCACTACCCAAACTATTAGATTTTCCCATGAAAATTTAATAATGGTTACCTGCTGGTGGGTTAGGAACACCTGCCAGAGCAGCATTCACGTGTTCTTGGATTAAAGCGGCCAATTCTTCAGTTGACATGTTGAGGTTTCCATGACGACCGGTTGCCATTTCCGATCTTCGCAAGACAACACAAACACACACCGATAAGTATATATATCCAATATAGTTATCATACTCCACACTTCAATAATCACACAATTTATGTCAACCAACAAATTAAACAATCAAAAGGAACATTCGATTAAATAAATTGCAATGTCTCAAAAAATACCAACCAAACATCTCAGTTTAGTTATAAATTTTTCAAGTTCAAACATAAGTGGAAACAAACAAACTAAAGAAAACAAAACGGAGATTGGCGAGACGAGTTAGTCATCTATGTCTCCATCTCCCAAGTCGCTATCACTGCTGTCATCCTCTTCGGCGTTTTCAGCTTCAACTGCCGGGTCCTGTTCCGGCTCTTCTTCCTCCGGATCCTCCTCCGGGTCTTCCTCTGGATCCTCCTCTTCGTCCTCCACCGGCGCTGGAGGGGCCGGTGCTGGTGCGGGTACTGGGATAGGTGGTGCTTGGTTCTGCTCCAGTTCGTGAATCCTCCAACTGGACTCAAGAACTCTGTCTTCGAGCCAGTCAGCCCTCAGCCGCTTAGCACGAAAGTCCTTAGCTAAAATGTTTCGAATCTCTTATTCTCATATTGCTCTTCCTCGAGCTCTCCAGTTTTACCAGTTAGCTGACGTATCAGCCATTTGCTTCGATAGTCTCCTGCATTCTCTCCAGCTGTTCCTGTTGTTTCCTTAACACATCCCTAAGTAGATCGTCCCTCACTCCTAAAGAGTTGACCAGTTCGACCGGTATAGCGGTGGTCGGACGGGGGACGACTCCCTCATAGTGCGAGTCTTTTCCTAGCAGCTGAGCGTGTCTCCACGCCACGAGGTGGTGAGGGTTCGACCATGGGTGCCTTCCCCGGCGCCCTTGATTGTCGAGATCTGTCAGATGATGATGATGACATAGTCTGCTAGGTTGGTGTAGTTAGTTACAAGTTGCGTATATCACAATATACATACATATCTCACATAGAACAATTGTAGTATAACACATAACAAGATATCACAGTTCGCTGCCAACTAAGTCTAGTGTCGTGTAACAGCTATAGTTAGGTCTACCTTTAATGCAAACCTGGTTCTCTATAGCTAGAGGCTTTGATACCAATCTGTCACACCCTCAATTTCCACTTGCGGAGTATTACCGCAAGGCTGTGATCAAACCAGAATCTCAGACACTAGCAATATCGAACGACTCTATATGATTTATTTAAACGTTTTCCAAAAACATTTGTTGTAAAATTTTGTAGTCATTTTCAAAATATCATAGTTTAAAGTTTAGCGGAAGCATTAAAGTAAAGTGACGGGCGCCAACATAAACGCCAAAACCAAAATCCCAAATATTATTCGTAAATAAAGACTCGATAAAAATGTCTTGATCAAATGCATGTGAGTGCACCTAGCGCTCCTAGCGTCCTGAGAAACATGTAAAGAAACAAGTGTCAACATTAAAGAAGAGTGAGTTCACAGGTTTTTATAAGTTCACAAGTTCGGTTTAAAAGTTTGTTTTTCC